>SSNP01000035.1:2915111-3049464 GCA_006937955.1 Pachypanchax playfairii
CAGGGGTGTCAAACTCCAGGCCTCGAGGGCCACTATCCTGCATGTTTTAGATGTTTCCCTGTTTCAACACACCTGATTCAAATGAACAAGTCGTTAACAGGCTTCTGAAGGACTTGTTGAAATACAGAGGATTTGAATCAGGTGTGTTGAAACAGGGAAACATCTAAAACATGCAGGATAGTGGCCCTCGAGGCCTGGAGTTTGACACCCCTGACGTACAGTAAATATAAACTGATGTACAGACCCATTTCTATTGGCTTATTTATAACACAGCTCTTAGCAGTTTTTAAAGAGTCAATCCATTCATTAACCTAAAACTTACTAAATCATTAACTTGGCAGGTTCCAATCAAATTGTTTTAGTGGTTCTCAAGCACTTGAATCAACCACACGAAGAGCTTCTGGAGGCTGATCTACTAAGATGAACAAAATCAGCCTCATTCATTTATGGCATTTTCATAAGTGAGAGAACATCTTTACACTTTTACAACAATATACTTTTTCGTAAAAATAAATTTCAGTTTATGATTTTGGACTAAATACATTACAGGAGTTGTTAAACTTAAGAACGTGACTTTGAGGGTTAAGCCCATGAATTATATATGAACAATCCTGAGAGCTGTAAACCTGATGAATTTTAAATTGTAAACATTATGACTAAATCTTTACAAAGTTGGGCTCAAAGTGGAGGAAGCAGCTGACACTGAAATGAAACATTTTCAAGCCCTTTTTCTAATGAATCTGCAATCTGAAATGCCATTGATGGGTTCAAATTTTTTTCCTGCTCAGAATGCAGACGGGACTATTTTATTTCTCTCATGTTTTATTTCTTTGCATTAATGTTTTTCATTTGTACACAAAGCACTGATTTAAAAAAATAATAATTCACACTGTGTTAAGGGTCCAGTGTAACATATATTGTAACTTTTGGCTGAAAGTGCACTGAAAGTGAAAAGCAGATGTTGACTGTCCACATTTAAACACTGGACGTTCTCTGGCTGTGGTACACAAGGTACTGGAGGTGCTGCAGTAGACATTCAGTTTAAGATCTTTGGCACATCAGTGGTGACCTGAAGATAGAACTGTTGCTAACTTTTCTTTTTAAAACATGTCAGGTGAATTTATTTATATCTCTAACAGTTTATATTTGAAAATATAATCAGTATTTTTCACTGATTACTGAAACCGGACATGTTCTGCATAATAAAGGATAAATACCCCAAACTCCCATCCAAAAACCTCAAATTGACAAACTGTTCAACGTGACTGAGTCAATTTGTAACAAACATGTTTATCGGGTAATGAGAACAGACAATGTTGATGAAGATGAGAGTTTTTTTCCAACACTAAATGTAATAAAACTCCCACTTTGTTATACTTCAATTCTCGTTTTCTTCTTTTTCCTTCAATAATCAGTGAAACACACAAGTGTAACATAATCCATTCTAACATGCACATTTGCCTCTATCGGAGCTCTCTGAGGGGTCTAGGATGGTGGGTCCGTTGGCACGGACAGTCCCTTCTGGGATCCAGGACTTGTCCACGCACCGTTCCATCCTCTTCATGATGAGATCCAGCAGGACGTCCACGGCCTGGTTGACGTTTTCTCCGTTTGCAGCACTCGTCTCAAAGTACAGGATTCTGTGTGGAGGCGCATCATGGTGTTAAAAACTGAATCAGATATCATGTTTTTGAACAAACACAGTCAGTTTTCTCAACCAACCCCCATAAATAAATCATGTTTTTACTTTTCTATAAAAATGTCAGTTTGTGTTTTAGACAAGAGGCTCAAGTTTGTCCCAAAACACCCAGAAAACAACTTCTATAACCTTGCTCTCAGTTCATTTAACACGTTTTCTAAAATACTTTTACTGAAAGTGTTTCTAATGGCACTAGAAAAGAATATCTTACACGTGTAAGTAAATATTTGCTTTTTGAGGAGGACCAGTTCAGTCTTACTGGGCGGAGTTGGACAAACACAGCAGCCTCTACCTTCTTAACAAATGTTTGACAGAGGTTTATGGATCAAAGACGCATGAACGTACCCATATTTCTCTGCCAGTTCACGAGCCTCATCTTCACTGACAACTCTCTGATCTGCCAGGTCACATTTGTTGCCGCACAGAACCACATCTGGATTCTCACAGTATGCATGAACCTGTAACTGACCTGAAACACACATACACACATTTCACGTGTTTTCTACCTGGTGTAACAGCTCAACTTTCACAAGAGCATTATTCATGAATTATGACCCCTGCAGCAGAAGCTCAGGTTTAATTTTAATCACTTGATTTTGTTAGAAAATACCAGATATACTTGTGTCCTAACTGAACTAATTATGTGCTGCCAGATAAATAACAACATGTAGCGACGTACTCATCCAGTTTCTGACGTTGAGGAAACTTTGCTCATTCGTGAGATCAAACAGGAGAAGAAAACCCATCGCATCTCGAAAAAAAGCAGTCGTCAAACTTCGGAACCTGAAATCAACCAGGAGGGAAAAAGAAAAGAATTTAATGAGAAATGAATATAATATTTTAACAGATGAGTTTCAAACAGCTGCAGTAGAAGACATGCTGATACCTCTCCTGTCCTGCAGTGTCCCATAGCTGCAGATGGATCTTCTGTGATCTACCTGCAGTTCCATCAGGACCTTTTGAATTATACACCTGAAGGAATCAGAGAAAAAACAGTTTGAGAGATTAACCTGATTCTGATTCCATCACATACCTGCAACAGGAAACCATCATACAACCAGTCTGTTCATGTGTAACTCATCAGGGTTACACATTAGGTACGTTTTCAGTTCAGTTCTGGTTTATTCTTTTTATAATAAAAATTATTAATAAATGCTAATACAAATCCAACATGTCATGGACTAAAAATGTTGGTGTTTCATAGATTTTATACATTGTGATAATTTTTACAAAAATCATTGTCAGATTTAGATTCAGCTTGTTGTTTTTACCAAACAAACCTTTTAAAATATTATCCTAATATTTATTTATTTGTATTCCTATCAAGTCAAAAGAACAATAATTATTGTGCATTCAATATTTAAAGAAAGACCAGGATGTCCTCTTGGACTTTGAGAGCAGCATTAAAAGAAGAACATTGTAAATATGAAGACTAATCAGCTGTTTGCTAATGGTAGGAAGTGTTTATTCTGAAGGAGGTGCTGCCTTCTGTTAGTCATACCTCAGTTCTGCTGTTACATTCATAAGTCTCTTGGAAAAAAGACTGTTGCATCACTCAATACATATTTGTTAATGTATTTAGCAGCTATAAATGCAGGAGGCAGAAATGCAGACAACAGAATCCCTGAGTGATGACAGAATCTCCACAGCTGGATCAGTGACTCCTCACCTTCCTCTTTTCTCTGAAGTCTATTCCAACTGTAGTGATGAACTTGGAGTTAAACTTGCCATCGGTGTACTGGTATAAAAAGCTTGTTTTTCCCACACCAGAGTCTCCCAGGGCTAGGAACTTGATGAGGTAATCGTATTCCCCATCAGACATGGTGATTCCTTTCTTTCTGAAGAACAAACAGAACAGCTCAATCAGAAAACAACCTGGTAGTGAAATGGTAATTGTTTCAGACTGTATCTTGTGACATATGGTAACATGGTACATAACAGACTTACACTGCCTCTGAAGGTCAGCACACGCAAACCAGGAACTCCACAACAAAACCTATCAGAGAAAACTCCATCACTTTTTCTATAAACTTTATGAAAGACACATTAAGCTCAACACACAGGTTCTCGTCTCCCGACAACAGCTGTAATATACAGGAGATCCAAAAAACAAAGTGAAGAAAAGTTTCCTGCAAATGCATCAATGTTGTGAAATAAAACCACCAGTGTTGCAACTGGTTTTTGTGAGAATCCCTTTTTTCAAGCAGGTTAAAACCTTTTTTTAACTCAACACAACTAGGGCAAGAAGATGAATTTAATGCTAAAACTTGTTTTACAACATTCATCATGAGACTTTCACAGTTAGAGGTCGACAACAGATGACACAGTGACCCAACATCTGCAGAAACAGATGTTTTAGCTTCACAGACAACAGAAGAACCTGAACTCCAGTCCCTGAATACCACTGAGCTACACATTGTAGACGTTTTCCTGCTTCAACACACCGGATACAGACATTCACAGTTCAGCCATTGATTGAAATCGTACAGGTCAGTGGTGCTCAGCAACTGGAGTACCATTGATCTACAGCCAGACACGTCGTTTCCTGCATGAAGTTCGCACTTTACTCAACAGGAAAATATTGTACTAAATCTTTAACTGTAAATATTTGGTGGCAGAAAAATGTAACAAAGTCAGATCATAAGTAGCATTCTTTTTGATCTATTTGATGTAAAGTCTGACTTACTGTGGTGAGTCAGAAGATGGTAGATGTATCATGTGATCACAGAGTCGATAAGATTTCAGACCAGGCTGACATTCTTTCACAGTCTGAAACACTGAGCCTTTCATCTAGACTTAAAAGCAGATTAGGGTCTCGTGCAAAGTTAAGATCCGTATTAAACTCACTGTGATGGAAAAGCAACAACCCCAAAAGGGCCCTACATGGTGAGCTAAATCTCTAACCCGGCAGTGGCTTACTCGAACACTTATCTGGATTTTTCTCATGGCAGCTTCCACAAGCATCACTTTCAGATTCATACACACTTTTTGCTCATAAACTACTCACACAGCTGCAAAAGGTTAATTTTTACCACATTAACGAGGCTAGCGGGCCAACGCTAATAAAACAGGAGGGAAACAATCCAGTAGAAACTGGTACAGGAACAAAAACCCTGTGATGCCAAGGGACCAAATTTGCATGTCACATTTGAATTCTTTGGTTTGTACTCAGGAATCTGTGAGAAGGACTTTTACAGGAAACTAGAGCCTTTTCTGTGTTTTTAAGATTTGAACTAACTGTTTTGTAATAGTTAAGATTTAGAAAAGATTTACTGCATTTTCAAGGTTCAATTGCTTAAAAAGCTGATTAACAGCTTTCATGTTTTTTTTTATAGTTCTGCTCATTTCTTGTTCTCAGCTGTGACTGTTGGTAAAAGAAAAAAGCTAAATTTATCTCAGAACATACATGCAACGTGTGATTTTAAACAAAGATTTTGTGTTTTAATTATCAGGAAGTCAATAAAGCACTTTCACACATTCTGTGAAATTAAATTCTTGTCAGCTTTCCACAGATTTGGATGAAATGCATGTTGCTTTTAGTCTGGATTAAACTTCAAACTCCTCATATCTGAAGTGGATTTTTTTTTCTTATAAAGTGAAAAATGTAGATCCAGATCTGTTTGTATCTTTTTTTTTATGTGAAGTTGCTCTCAGACAGAAACCTGGAGTGAGATCCAGCATTTCACTCAATAAGATGTAGATTTTTACTGGATTACATTGCACTTTTCATATTCAGACTGTCTGCATTGTTTACTGCACTTATGATGTACAAAATATATAAATAATTGTTCTGCTTGAGAACGATCATGACCAAATTAATTTTGTAAACAACATCTGATCCTGATACAAACAGCTGAACTGAACTTCCTTTGTAAGGGTTCAAGTCTCAGCTTTACGGAGATCAGGTGTGGAGCTCCGTCATCAGGAGAGAGCTTAAAGTAGAGCCGCTGCTCCTCCACATCGAGAGGAGTCAGCTGAGGTGGTTCAGGCATCGGATTGGGATGCCTTCTTATGGAGGTTTTCCAGGCAGGTCTCACTGGGAGGAGACCTCTGGGCAGACCCAAAAACTGCTGGAGGGATTATATATCCTCTCTGGATTGGGAACATCTGGGGATCCACCAAGAGGAGCTGGAGAGAATGATGTCTGGGTTTCCCTCCTGAACCTGTTGCCCCCACAACCCGACTAGGATAAGCAGAAGATGATGGATGAATGGATTTTCCATTTCACCCCTCTTATTTAAGTCTTGTTGAAATGCAGATCTGATCCACAAATTTGGATCATGAATGCTTTAGAAAAGATTTTCATAAAGGAAGTTTTATTTTATTCTGGATTATTCTTCCTGTCTGATTTAGACTCTGAGTTAGGGTAAATTACTGCACAGTATGAGGCTGCCTCTGCCATGACAATATACATGAGGTGTCTTAGACCATTTTCCTTTCACTTTAGGAGTCTTACAGAAACTGCTTAATCTTTGTTTCATCAAACTGGAGAATTTTTTTCCTCCTCATGGTTCATACAAGTTTTTCTTGTTAAACTTCTAGCCAGCCGGAACCTCAAGAGTCAAAGAACACTGGTTTGTCACTTCCTCACGAAGAAGTAATTATGATTGGTAGCAAATCTAGTTTGTGTTTTTGTTTCCTCCTTCAGATCTGTACAGAAGCTTAATCCTGTCTCTGAGGCCTAGACACCATCATCTGACCACATGACTTGATTTTTACTGTGAGACACCCAAGAAAATGTGAGATTTTAAGTAGACAGTCAAAAACTTTCCTGTTCAAGTACATCAAATTAATCCACTGAGAGGTTGAAGCATCTCACAGGATGACACCAGAGCTCAGTGGTTCCAAATCTTTGGATGTTTTTGCTTTAAACCACTCTAATTTACCAATAAGTAATCTAATCTTAATGAGGGACTTGTGTGGATTTTGTATCCGAGTGACTGCTGGATATTTCTGCGAGTTATTATGATACAAACTGGGAAAGTACTCTTGTCTAGAACTTGATCATCACACTACAACAACCCCCCTCTTTACAGTAGGCCACTGAGCATATGGCATAAACTGGCAGTTGGTCAATGTTCTGAAGACAGAAACCTGCAGGAAACTTTCACCATAATTGTTACACAAACAGGTTGAAAAGCTCAGATGTTGTCAAACTTTTCTAAAAGCTGAAATCATTCAAAACTGTAAACGTTTACAAAACTCCAAGTTATTGCATAAAGACTTGCATAAAGTTCTAACAAAATTAAAATTCAGCTTTAATCCCATTCTGGTATTTCGGAGAAACCTACAGAGATAAAAACCCGAGTTTAAAGTGTTTGGTTCCAACTTAATCTGACAGCCACATTTAGCAGCTACTATTTAATTTCTGCTTTTACAAAAACAGGTCACTGAATTGCAAAACCACACTTGGTGGAGTGAAGGTTGTGTCAGCGAATTTTTGCAGATTATGATCAGCCTAATCAGACATTTCCTTACTGAGCAACATTTGAGTGCAACATGTTTAATCTCACTTTAACTAGTGAGTGAGCACAAGGAAGTATATGACAACATGTAGAAAGGCCCATCTAGTACATCGTACTTAAAATAGAATTGCAAAAACCTCTTTAAGTCCGCCTGTGATCATTGGTTCTACTGCAGCTGTGAAGAAGAGATCAAAAAAAGAGAGAACTGTTCTGTCGACAGAGATAAAACATCTTGCTGTTGCCAAACACAAGCTTTCCATAGGCCAATGCCCAGTCTCCTCCTCTGGATGGGGACCGTTCCAAATGAAACATGTGATGCTGGTTCCATGACGAATAGATGGAGAAGAACTGACATGAAGGATATCCTACAAACTTTAACAGTTTCTGAAAGGTCTGCATCCAAAGCTATAAAAACATTGATGCGAGTTGCTGCTTCTGTTTCAGACGTCTGACTAAAGCAGCTTAATAACATTTAATTCTTCAGAAAGCATGAGTTAATCTAACTTGGAAGAAACAGTCTTGTGTTTCCCAAAAGCTTTTAAAACAAACAAGTCCCTGTTCTTCTGTGAGACTGGAGAGTAACATAAAACCAGACCAGCCTTTAATGGAAAAGGTCACAGAGTTAAATAAAACTGCTTTAAAATCTGGAGCATTTTTAGCAACAAAATAGCTTTTGATGTAATTCACTTTGAGTTTTTGAACTCTCCTGATGTGAACTCGCTGTCTTTAGGTGGTTTAGCAGACAGCCATGGGAGTGGACCTCATGTCTGCCAGGCTAACACCCAACAGCCCAGCAAACAAACAGCTTTAATCATGTGTCAAGGATATAAAAGTGGAGGTCCCACCCTGGGCAGCTGCCCAAGACTGAGGCAGGAAGCTTCATGAGGAAAATAAAGATGTACAATAAGAAAACTAGGACAAAATAGAGAAAATTCTGCATAAAACACAGAGATACTACAAAAGTGATGAGGAATTTTAATGGAGTGGAAGTGCATCTGTAAATCTTGCTGCCTAATCTGGTCATTAAAATACCACGAGGATTTACCTGCAACTTGTGATACAAGGCACTTAAAAAAAAACAGAATTTACACTAGAAGATATAAAAACACTGGAATAAGTTAACTCAAGTAAAAACTGTAATAAACTTCAGCCGGTGCTCATCTTTCTCCTTTGGAATACAGATCATATCAACAAACTTTAAGCATCTGTGAGAAAGGTTTAACTATTTAAAAGCAGCATGAAGAAAGAAAGCAGTTTCTTTTTTTTACCGAGCAGTTTGAGAGCGAGTGTTCCAGAGCTAACATCTCTTGAAAAGATAAATAAAGCAGATGGAAAAAAGCTTCTCTGTGCCAAAAGTTTTACTCTTCGTGAGGGGGGGATTTAACCTCCAGGAGAACCGCCACTCTTGAAACAAACACCGTGTTGTAAAGTTCAAAGTTTTCAGCGGTTTGCTAACTCCGAACAGATGCTACACGATCGATTCATGACATTTCCTGAAAACAGACTCACCAGCCGCGGGGCGGAACAGCTGCTGCTCCTGCTTTTTAGTAAAAAAAATATGCTTTAAATGACCGCTGGAGACTGAAGTCAGGCGTTTATATGAACTCTTTGCTCTTTACTCAATCCTGGGCCATCAGTTTACACGAGAACAGTCACGACGAACCTCCCAGTCCACTCCTGATGAGTGACAGCTCCTCCCCACGAGCTGAAGGTAGCTAACAGCACGAGACTTTACGGTTAACGGTTACAACATAAAACTTTCCAAACAGTCATTTATGTACAAAAATGTTCCTTCAATCACACTGTTTGATCCCAAAATATAATTTAGCAAAGAATCAGTTAAACTGGATAATTGGACTCTACTAAAAATACAGTTCGACACATAAAATTGTGTTTTAGCAACGGGTTTATTCCCAAAAAGCTGAAAATCTGATGTGAAATTATAAATTTAAGAATGAGACACAGATTATTGTGCCCAAAGTGCTTGGACGTCCCTTTGAATCAATTTCACAAGTTTACATGGTGCTCTAAATGTGCCAAAATGTTTGTAAATTCATGAAAATTCTAAATATTCCACATCAATTTAGTGGGATTATACAGCCTTGATTTAAAGATGGTCAATGTGGAAATGTGACATTAGTATAAACATGACATTAGTTTTTGTTTTTTTCTTCAGTTTGCCAGCAAGGAAAACAATGTATAAAATAATCAACTATAAACAGCATTAAGAGTACATGCAAAGTTTGTATAACTGTAACACAACAGATGTGCAATTGTGTCTGTCATTTAGTAAAAGTTCATTCAAGATGTTAATTTATGAAATATTTTATTTTACAATCAGGAAAAGCAACCCACAGAAGCATAAAGTATCAGTATTCAGGTCTTTGAAGGCCTCCAGTCCATCAGTCACTGTGTGGTATCTGTGCTGATTCTGGTCTTTAAAGAGGTGAGCTGCTGCTTCAGTCCGTTTCATTCTGTTTCTTTGGCTCATCCTGGTTTTGTTGTCCTAGAGGTTTAGCATGTTGTTCAAAATAAGGTCTGTAGATATAAAAACCACCAGCAACTCCAAGTATTGTGGCGAAGGCCAGCTGTGTGAACGGGAGTCTGCGAGGAATCATGACTTCTTTTACTGTGTGACCCCAATTTACAGGCACCAAATGGTTCTGAGAGGAGGATATAAAACTGTCAACCAGGGACAAATGCATATGTACACTTAAATTTGACATACTATTTTGCTAAAAATAAAAATTCGAGCAAAAACAGTAGAGAATATGTTCTTAATGCTCTTACTTTGAAAAGTCAAAATCGGATATTAAACGTTGCTAAAGTCGCTTCACTACCTAACAATGTGGATAATTGTTATTAATCGACACATCTTGGCGTCTGGACCGTTGGTTCTCTGTAACACTTACAACTCACCAATGTAGTGATTTGTACGATATGTCCGTTTTCACCTCGCACAACACAAAAAACGGACAAAAATGACAGCGGGAACAACAAGACCAGCTAGCTCCTGAAGGAGAGCATTCTTCTTCTTCTACTTAAAAACTGTGGCTGAGCAGCGCCAGCGACTTGAATCCACACCCTGCCCTCTAGCGGAGAAACACAACAGCACATCGAATCAAAACATTTTAGTTTAATTGGGAAAATATTTAAATAGATTTCTTCAAAAAGGAAAAAAAAACATTGAGTACTAAAAATCATAAACAATAAAAAAAATTTATCTGTTTTGATATGTCGTATGAGTTACCCTACTCAAACCTGTTTTCCTTTTTGACACATCATGAAGTTTGTTTTGCCAGTGTTAGAAATCGAAATAATTTTGTATCTTATCAGAGAGTAGAACTGAAACAAAAATAATAAAATCATGCTGTTAAATCCAATAATATTACAATGCGTATTATTATTATTATTATTAATAAAGAAAAATACAACCAATAGATGGCGGTAAACGACTTTCTTGTTTATTAGAGCCATCTACTGGGAGAGCAGAACAAAACAACAGAGGCAAGTAAGGACTTTTACTTTGAAGTTACAAGAAAATAATTTCCCGGATGTTAGAGTGATTGCGGAAACGCTGCACAGCTCTCTGAATTAAACTGGCAAATTAATTGATTAAACCTGGATAAACGAGGGAATAATGAAGCTATAGCTGCTGAAACTTTAAACCTCCGTAAAACGAGTTTATCAAACCTTGTTGTGAGTTTTCTTTCGGTCTTTTTAATGAGATCACCTGAGTTTCGGTCTGACAGGTGAACTATGTCCGCAGTAGATGGAGAACATCCGATCTCGGTTCAGGTTTGGGTACAAAAGGGACGATGTGAAACTGAGGAAACGTAAATCTCAGCTTTACTCAAAGGAGAATAAAAACAACGGTTCGATTTTAATTGAGTTAATTAAACTGATTGTGATTATTAAAACACATGTAGTTCTTACCTGTTGCTGTTAACTTCACAGGTGTCCTGGGAATTGTTGTGTTTTCTGTGGTGTTCAGACTGATCAACTGCGTCCTGGTTCAGACCAGTTTTGTCCCTGATGAGTACTGGCAGTCCCTGGAAGTGTCCCACCACATGGTCTTCAAATATCCTTCAGACAGACAAACATCTAAAGCCTCCGTTTCATTTAAATCTGAAGGATTTCTGGGGTTTTTTTGTCCTTTATGTTCAGATTTATTCAAATTAAAGCAGATGGAACTGATGAAGAATAAAACAGCTGGAGTATAACAGAAAACAGCAGATGTAAAAACAATAAACATGAAGAAGAATAAAAAACAATATGTTTATGCTGTTATTGATCCTGAAATACACCAATAATCATCTTTTATATTAAAATGAAATGCAAAACATGACAAAAACAATATCACAACAATGATCAAATATCACAAGTTGTTGTTGATTAAAGACAACAAATATTCAGGAAACGATCGTCTCTTGTTACTGCAGGATAAAACTGATGTTCTTCATCTTTATATTTATCTAGAATTAGTTTTTATATGTTTTAAACTGATTAATGGTTTTACTTTTTTTAGATCAGAATTTAACCCCTGATATTGAAGTACACACTTTTTAGAGTTATTCTCACACAGTGTCTTTTTAAATTCAGATTAAATTATATATTTTTTCTAATGGTAAATTGTCGTGCTTTAAATATTATTTGCATCTTAAACTGAAACTAATCCTGAAATGTAAAATCTTGTATTTTAACGAAGATTTTATTTGTATGATTTGTATATCCTGTTATTAATAATTTTATTTGCACTTTTCTGCATGATGTTTATTGTTTGGACTAAATTTACTGCAAAAAAAGAGACATTTTTCCTCTCAGTGACACAAAATGAAGAAAATAAGATGATGTTTCTCATGAAGATGTTCAGCCTGGTTTCAGAACAGATGTTAAAACATCACCTTTTTTTTCTTTTATTTTTAAAAAGTCACATGTAGAAGTTTGTTATGTTTTACCTTTTTCGACCTTAACAGATAAGACTTATGGGTATCTGACCTGGGAGTGGAAAGCAGGAATAAGAGGATTCACGTATCCTCTTTTCTTTGCATTCTTGTACAAGATACTAAACCTTTTAAACTGCGACTCAGTCTACTTCCTGGTAAGTTGGTGTTATTTTCTACTAATGAAGCTTTTTAAATGTGCATTCAGCATTGACCAAATTATTATTATTTATTTTATTTTTTCAGATTTGGCTCCCACGCGTTGTTCAAGCGCTCCTGTCTGCGTTAGCTGATGTTAAATTCTTCTTCCTCATTCGATCTCTAGAAAATCATGACGTCACGAGATGGACGGTGAGACACTGCCAGTTCTGAGTGTTTCAGGAGGGATTACAGCGGGATTAAATCTGTGTAATTTAAGATTGTAGATGAAAGCAGCATAAATTGTTGTCTTTAAACTTTGAATGAGGCTCTGGTTGTGTCATTGATCCTGAAATCCATCTGTCTTCTTGTGTTTTAGTTCTTCTGTCACATGTGTTCCTGGTTCTCCTGGTTCTGCTGCACCAGGACCCTGACCAACACCACAGAGACCACCCTCACCTGTCTGGCTCTTTCTTACTTTCCTCTGCCGGGGTCTAAAACACACAGCAGGTATCTGATACTGTCTGATTTGTATTTACTCTGAGCTTACAGGTACGTTCACTCGGTCAATACTTTGTTTTAGTAAGAAGTTTTTGTTCCTGGTGTCCTTGGCTGTGATTGTTCGACCGACGGCTCTGATCGTCTGGTTTCCTCTGCTGATGTACCATTTCTGTGTTGAGGAGCACAAACTGAGACTCATCACTCAGGACTACATTCCTATCGGGTTTGTTTTCTTCATTCACACTGAAACTGCTTCAGTTTTATAGTTTTTTTTTCTTACTGTTGTTTTTTTCTTATTTTCAGGACACTCGTGTTTGTGATTTCTACCCTGATCGATTGTTTCTTTTATAAAAAGGTAAATGACATCAAACAGATTTACTGACTGCTGCGTTTGGATGATGTAACAGCTGATCTCTGTCCTTCCAGTGGACGCTGGTTCAGTTCAACTTCCTGAAGTTTAACGTCCTCCACGGCGTGGCGGATTTCTACGGTTCACACCCCTGGCACTGGTACCTCACTCAGGGGTTTCCTGTCGTGATCGGCCCTCATCTTCCTCTCTTCCTTCACGGATGCACCCTCGCCTTCAGAAAATACAGAATCCTGCTGGCTGCTGTCACCTGGACTGTTTTCGTGTACAGGTGAGACGTGAAATTAAAAACGGTTCTTAAATCCAAAGAGTGAATTTGACATCAGGTTTCGGTGATTTTAATGGACTTATACTTATTTTATTTCCTCTGGTCAGTTTTCTTCCTCACAAGGAGTTCAGGTTCATCTACCCTGTGTTGCCCTTCTGTATGATCTTCTGTGGTAAGGTTTCACTCTCACCTCACCGCCTGCTCCCAGACGGATGTTTTCAGATGTCTGTCTCACCACAGGGACATCAGTAGCTCATCTGAAAACGTGGCGTCGACCTGTCGCCGTCTTCCTGTTGGCGTCCAACCTGGTTCTGGCTCTCTACACCGGCCTGGTTCATCAGAGAGGAGTTCTGGATGTGATGAGCCACGTTCAGACGCTCTGTAACAGGAACTCCACCGTCTCACCTCCTGACGTCCTCTTCCTCATGCCCTGCCACTCAACACCTTTCTACAGGTACAAAGCCCCGCCTCTTTTAATCTATCTGATCTATAATAAATAAATAAAGTGTAAGAAATGTAAATGGTTTAATGAATGGAAAAGTCTTTGAAGCTTCAGATTCAGAGAAATATTTTTCTGATTAAATGTTTAATATTTGCTGATTCTCCCATTTTAAAACGATGAACGCTGCAGCTGACTGTCTCGTCTTCTCGCAGCCACGTCCACTGTCCTCTGAAGATGAGGTTCCTGGAGTGTCCACCTGATCTCGGAGAGGACGGACACTCCGATGAAGCTGACAGATTTTACAGCGATCCTCTTCTCTGGCTCAGGACATCGTTTCCATACAAATCCTCTCTTCCGTCACATCTGATCCTGTTTGATGTTTTAGAAAAGGTAAAATACTAACTCTGCACATGAAGATTTTAAACCTTTAAATGAAACTTCTTATTTCTTTACAGGAAATCTCTGCGTTTCTACAAGGGAACAGTTTCATGAGGACAGCAGACATATTTCACACTCACGTTCCAGAAGGAAGAGTTGGACAAAGAATCTTTATTTATGAAAGAAACTAACAAACAGCGAGAACATCAGCAGGAAATCTTCTCTGTGTATAATAAATATTTTAAACTCAAATGTTGCCTCTTTTTAAATTAACAGTTTTCAAACCAACATGTAAATTTGAGATTTTTTTGTTTTCCAGGACAAAACAACCACGTCCAGTTAAAACCAACTTGAGGTGGAATGTAACAAACAGCATCTGAAAGCAGAATTAAAACAAACGACTCTTATAAAAACATCTAGAAATTTGGCCTCGCTCATCGTGTTTAACATGACATTGAATTTTTAATCAATTTAAATTTTCATCTTAATGTGGAACATTTTTAAAATCTAATAAACGTCAAACTGTTCCATAAAAACTGTCACGCCTTTCAATGAATTCTTCAAGCACAAAACAGCTGGTGGACATTCAGTAGCTGTAAAAATATTGTGCAAACTTGCGAAAAAAAAAAAAAAATTTGCATCTAAACAACCCCTAAATGAATAACAACAGCTATTAATAGTTATTTTCAGTATTTGGGGTCAAAGGGCATCGGGCCCAGTTCTATTTTAACATCAGCCATGTGTCGGTTTGTGTTTCGTCCTGATTGGTTCCACTTTCGATCGCTGTGCGTTCGAGTTTTGGCTTTCTGCTGCTTCCGCTGCTTCGTCCTCGGCGCCTCCTTGGACTCTGAGTCGGGTCTTTGAAACGGACCTCTGTGACGCAAACATAAAACAAATGACCCTAAATCATAAATACAAACATAGTAAATAAAATACATGTTAGCAGTCTAGCTTCCAGATGTTGGGCTTTACAGATTGGGGTTTTAACTAAACTGCGTCAGGTGCTGCACACGTGACGCAGGAGTCTGATCACGTCTTTTTACTGATGAGTTCTTAAAGTTTTTTTAAATGAGTGAAACTGCGTATCTTTCTCTCATTAGTAGAAGATCAAATGTAACATTCAGCTGGAGTTACAGACCTGTAAAGATGAACAACAGTTTAAGACGAGACGCTTGGTAAACCTGCAGGAGACTCACCGCGGTCCTTGACTCTTGGTGTAAGCTTCTCCAAAGACGTGTTTGTAGACGTAGTCATCCAGATCTCCAAACACGTGGTCGTCAAGCCCGTGATACTCGTGCATGTCTGTCAGATAATCTTCGACTCCACTTACAAAGTCTGTGAACAGCATGCGGTCGTGGATGAAGAGTCCGTTGTGGAAGAAGTCGTTGAGGAACATCTCCAGCTCCTTCCAGTGGTAGAAGTGCTCCACCTCCTGCTGCAGGTAGCTCTGGAGCAGCAGGTAGAACTCGTCTATTCTGATTGGCTCCATGGCTGTGTTGAAGAGGCTCATGGACTCCTGGTAGGCGCAGTCGAAGACCCCGATGCACCCTTTCACGCCGGCTTTGTGGTGACCTGGATCTGGGTGAACTTTGCTGCCTGGTTTGCGCGTGTTGCTCTGGTGGGAGTCAGATCCGTGTCTCTGATGAGGCTTGTGGGTTCTGCGCTGCCACGACGCTTCTGTTTTCTCTTTGCCGTGTCCTTTTTTGTAAAAACCTTGAGCTTTGTCGAAAAAGGTCGAGGCCGAATCCTTAAAGTGTCTGAAAGTTGATTTGACGGAATCAGAAAACTTCCTCAGGTTCTCCTTCACGGCCTCTTTGGCTTTTTTAATCTGCTCCTTGTGGTGATGGACGAACTCTTTGGTGGAGTTTTTCACAGCATCGAAAGTCTTCTTCATTTTCCCCACGATGCTGCCTTGTCCTCTTTTCACCTTGAACTCTTGTTCTCCCTTGGCGTTTTCATCTTTGGTTTCTACATACAGTCTCTCCCACAGGTCGGAGCGCTGCTGCTCGAAGCTCAGCCTCCTCTCCAGCTCCATCAGGCGTCTCTGCAGATCTTCCACCTCTGAGTCGTCTTCTCTTCCAGATTCTGGGATTCTACTTCTCAGGTGATTCAGCTCGTTCCTCATCTCCTCGCTCACTTTCCTTTCTTCCTCAAGTCTTTCTCTCACCGTCTGAGCTTCAGCCCTCGTGTCTCGGATCAGCTGCCGCTCCTCTTCCAGCTGGTTTTTCAGCTTCTGGTTTTCAGACAGCAGCGAGTCCTTTCCGGTTCCCATCGCCTCCAGATGTCTGATCTTGGAGCGCAGGTTCCTCAGCTCCTCCTGGAGGACGGATAAAGACTTCTCCTCCTGTTCCAGAGAGTTTTTCAGCATCAGGTTTTCATCTTTTAAACTCTGCTGCTGAGACATGATGTTTGTCCTCTCCTCAGACGTCTGAGTCAGCAGCATCTTCAGGTCTTCTCTCTGAGCCTTCAGGACAAAGTGGACATTTATCACATCTCCTGTTGTTCAGTGTTTCAACAGCAAAACAAACTACAAGGAGAAACTCACGTCACCTGAATGAGATCTTGTTTCTGACAGAGTTTCTGGTTCTCTTCATTTATCTTTTCAATCACTTCTGTGAGAAATGAAATAACTTGTTGTTTATCCAGGTCGTCTCGGTCAAAGTCCGTCCTCTGACTGATCTAATCCAAGAGTGAGAACATTTTAAAAGATAATCCCACATCGCCCGTATCAGCCTGGACATAAGCTCGTAAATGAACCAGTCAACGAAAAAGTAAATCTCACAACAACATGAATTAAAACCCACAAGACAGTATTACGAGTTAAATCAACAGATTTAATCTGAACATTCTGTAGTGACACTTACCTGGTTTGGTGATCTGACGTGTTTCTGAAGCAGATCCCGAACACCTGCCAGTTCATTCACTGGGATTTTCTCTGCAGTTTTTTGCCGTTCCTGAATCTGGACCGTGCCTGTAAGAGGATGTAACACTGATTAGATCTTTAACAGCAACATGAAGCAGATAAACATTTTTACGGACTAAATGAAACTGTTTTGTCTCAGAGGGAATTTCTTACCATAGAAGTGGCCGAATCCCACGCTGACGGCTACGATGAGGGCGAGCAGGACACATCTGTTAAGAACGCCGCCACCTCGAGTCTGCAGCGGATCATCTAGAGTAGCAGTCGCTCCGACGTCAGTCGGCTCTTCTTCTTCTCCTTTTCCCTCTCCTTCACTTGAGCGTGACTCTGGAAACACCTCCTCTTCCTCTTCTGGATCGGTTAAGACGCTCGTCGTGTTTTTTCTTACCCTTCGTCTACGTATGATGGGGGTGGAGCTTCGCCCCACCTCGTCGTCACTGCTGCTCGAGTTCGTCACCGCAGGCTGCAGAACTGGGAAAACTACAACAGAATATTAGGAATATTATGAAGTGCTTGATTTATTATAAGAGTTTCGCATCAGTCCAGGCGTGAAGAGTAAAAACACACTTCAGTCATGTTTTAACAGAAAAAACATGAAGTTAATTTTCTGACATTAAATAACTGAGAAAAACAGATTAAATTCGTTTTTTTGTTTTTGTGAAAGAGTAAAACTTAATAATTTTTAGAATTTGGAAAAGGTTTATATTCTTTAGCTCAGACCTTGTGAGACTGATGTCTGGATTGTTTTAATCCACTTTATCTCTTAAACTGGATGTTTTCAGGGAATTTTTCTTTGCATGAGTTTTTGGAAACGTGAACTCGAGTCTTTGGGACCTACAAGGTTTAAAACCTGGACAGTTTCTGAGCTCATCGTGATACAGACACACAGCTGCTCAGCTTCGCCTCCACTGACACAGATTAAACCAAATTAAACATGAATCGTCAGTCAGCAGCTTGTTTTGTCGTCCCCTGAACAGCATGTTGTTTCTCTTTGGCTTTAGTTTGGCAGAGAAACGTGAACATTATGTAACCCTGTGAAGTCAACTGTTTGTTCAGCATGTGACTCTGTTTCACAGCTGAAATCCAGATCAAAAGATCATCTCCAAAAAAACAACCACATCACACCATAAACAAGGAGAAGAAGTGAGTTTAGGATCTGCATGCCGCAACGTTCAAAACACCTGCACTAATTTATTTATTTTTTATGACATATTATATCATATGTCCTTCTTCTGTGACTCGTTCCAAACCGGGTCACACTGATCCAAATACATTAATGTCTGTTAAACAAACAGCACATCTGTCACATCTGTCAAAAACCTGCTAGTATTAATTTGTTATGCTGCTTAACATGTTAAAAATAATCCACTTCTAATCATGCCACCAGGATGAGAGCAGCTACCGGTCAGTCGTCTTCTGATGCTGCATCTCAACTTCATCAGAGTCTGAGGAAGTTTCCACTGACTCAACAACAAACCTGCTCCAGCAGAAGAGAAACACTTTGAGTTGATCCATGTTGACTGCGTGAGGTTAAACCGTGTGCTGGATGATACCTGTCTCTGAGGCAGTGAAGGTGTAATGGCTGCTGCAGGAGGTGCCGAGGTAAAGCTCCTCAGCAGCAGCAGCCTCCTCCTCTTCCTCTGCGTGCTCGCCCTCCTTCAACTCTCTCAGAGTCACAATGTCAGAGTGATCGCTTGAAGAAAACACCTGAGCGTGCAGCGTCTCCTCCACCGTCTGCTCCCCCAGCGTGTCGTCAAGTGACTCAGCAGCTTCTGTTTCAACACACAAAGCTGGAAATATGTTTCAAAATACTTAAAATTACAATGTTAGTAAAATAAGTAGTAAAAGCTACAAACTATGACTTGAGACATTAACAATCAACTGGAACTTACATGTATTTTTCTATTCTGCTTTGTTGAACAACCATTTAAAGGTCTAGAATCAGACTGTTAACTGCATTATTTCAGCTGCAGAGCGCATTTTATCACATATAACCAATTATGAGGACCATTTAATGTATGTAGTTATTAAAATGCTGTTTCTGACATTAAATATTGACAAAAAACGCAGTTTAATTTAACCTAGAAGAAGGTCGTTGATCTTTACCAGCAGGTTCCAAAGCTTGTGATTCCAGCGGATCTGGTTGTTCCAGCGTGGGACTTTCTAACATCTCAGTTCCACCTTCAACCACAGTGTCTGATCCCACCGGCTCAATATCTGAACCCTGTAAAAACACGTTGGACAGACATTTAAATGGGACAAAAAGCGGTCGCTATGAGAGGAGGATAAAAAAGACGTTCAGACCTACTGACTCATTTAAAATCAATTTGTCTTTTTCTATTGAAAAGTCAAGCTGTAAGATTCCATTTACAGAATTATCATACAAGTCAACACCTGGGCAAGATGATCAGGTGTATCAAGGTTATATCCCATCATACGTGTCAAACCATGATTTCTTTGACTATTTTCATAGATTTTGCTAAAAAATAGGAACAAACTCTGTTTTTTAAAAAGATTGTACAAGTAAAAAGTGCCTAAAGACTGAAGTTTTAAATCAGTTCTTGATGCTGTCTGTTATATGTTGAGAAAACACATGTTCATTTAGAACATAAAAAGTGGCTTAAGAAACAACATCCTTCCTGTAAAAGTTCCTGTACAGGACTTAAAGCAAGACAAAAAAGCTACTAAAGTCAAGAAAAAAGACTTAAAAGACATTAAAAGTCTTTTAAAAAAACTTTTTAAAATATTTACAAGAAAGTTTGATTAAATTAAAGATTAAAAATAAAGAAAATCTCAGAAACAATCAAACCCCAGATATTTTTCTCCTTTTAATCAACACAAATAAATAAATGAAATCGTTTGAACTATAAAACATTAGTGTCTACATGTTATTTAACATGTAAGAAGTCAAACAGCTGTAATAATGAAATTTATCACAAATAAAGTTTACCTCATTACTGATGATGGTCCAGCCACAGGAGGACTCGGTGTCACTTGATGTTTCTGACATTTCTGTCAGTAACAATCGAGGCTCAGGAGTTGAAACACTGACAACATGATGCAACGGAAAGAAAACAGATGTTAAATTTCAGATGACGATTAAAAACAGTGGGAACAGCGCCTCCTGGTGGTGACGCCCAACGCATAAATAAAACGGCCCGACAACGAAAACAACCACCGATTAGTTACAAACTAAACCTACCAGCTGTTTAACCAGCTGCTGGTCACTGAATACACGTGTGTTCGTAAAAAAAACAATATATACCCGTTTTTTGTGGCTAGTTAACGTCATGTCACATGTTTGTTAACATACACACAACGTACAATTACTGCAATAGCGACAACGCTGTTAGCACCGAAAATCATCTACAGCTTGTGTTTCAAAAGAAAGAAATTGTACCAAACCCTCCAGTATCTTGTGCAAATGACCAAACTGGCTTTTCTTCTTCTTCTGTTGTTATTATTTAAAATTTTTTGGTTTGTTTTTGGTGTTTCTTGACGGTTGGCAACCGACGTATTTGTGCATTACCGCCACCTATTGGAGTGGAGTGAAGGTCACAGATAAACAGAATAAACAAAACATTTGTGTCCAATAAACTTCTTTTCATACTGATTAAAATGTACATCCTTTGTTAGACTTTTCCAAAGAATTATTTTTAGTACTGTTTTGTTTTTCTTTCTCCAGCTGTTTGGATATATTTATGAAAATACCTGTTTCATTCCAATAATACAAGTTTTTCTGTTTTCTGGTTGTTTGCTGTACAAATATGACCCACTTTGATTTTGCTTTATTTTATAGACTGTGTTGTTTAATCCACCCTGGACTAAACTTCTTTTTAAATACATTTCATTTGAATGTGATCTTATTACAGCTCTGCATCAACTAAAAGATACATATATTTTTTTGTTTTTCTAAAAGGAACTTACTTTCTCATTAAACGACGATTATGGGTTCAAAACTACAAAAAAAAAAAAAAATTTCCATCAGCACAGTTTTCTAATAAAATGTAAATCATATATTCAGGATTTTTAAATGTATTTTCAATATAAATCATATTTCTGAATCACAAAAGAGAGCAGAATTTTAGCATTATGTCAATACAGTGTAACTAGAAAAAGCTTGTAAAGTGTAAGAGTTTACTGAAAATCTGCCATAGATTGAAACCCCATTGTTAAGTCTTCATGAAATGAAGAACATAAATTGATTTACATTGAGTCATTGTTCAGTCTCAAGGAAGGATTAAACTAAAACCTGGATCTTATAAAGCAAATAAAGCAAAACAAACATGTGAGACAAAGCAGGATGTTCACTGACGGTACAGCAATACTATATATATATTCAAAGCGCTGAAACGTTTTCTGTTGTTTTATTTTATTTATTTTTCACATTAGCAGGAAACATACCTTCATAAACATAAACTTACCTTCCGGAATAGCGCTATAACTGGTGGCAGCTTGTTGGAGTAGCTCTGTGACTTTGCTAGCACTTGCTAGCATTTTTTTGTTCTTTTTGAGTATTTCTTGCTAGTTTTTTCTTCTGGAAATATTTTCTAAATACTTTTCTTCTGATTTGGGTGCTGTGCTGATCGAGTTTTTTGCTTGATTTGTCACTTTTTTGCCACTTGTTATGATGCGTAACCAGGGCAACAAGAGACTTGTTTACAAGAAAGAGCAGCTAACTGACATTTCTAAGGCTGAAATAATCCTCAAATTGAAACTCTGGATCCCTGATGAGCTCAAAAGAAGAAGACGTGGATGCAGAGCAGGAGCACAGTGAAGAGAGAGAAAGAGGAAGTTTAAACCTTCACTTCCATCAGTCATACTGACAAATGTGAGATCTCTTTGCTAACAAAATGGATGAACTTGAAGCTCTGCTGAAGACCCAGCCAGAGTATCAGGAATGCAGCATCATGTGTTTTACTGAGACACGGCTAAAGGAACATATCCTGGACTCCAGCGTCTCTCTGTCTGGCTTTCAAACAATACGGGCAGACAGAGATTTGAAGAGGAGCAGCAAAAGAAGAGTTTGTCAGCTGATCACACCTGCAGTCACCTGTTGGGGGAGCAGCATCAGAGCAATTGACATGAAGAGGCTGAACAGATGGATAAAAAGGACTGATTCTGTCATGGAGACTGAACTGGAGTCTCTTGAGTTGACTGTCCAAAGGAGGATGAAGAACATGATGGAAAACCCTCATCATCCTCTTCAGAACACAGTAACTCAACACCAGAGTGTCTTCAGCCAGAAGATTCTTCATAATCCACTGCAGCACAGACCGCTACAGGAGATCCTTCCTGTCCACACCTAGAACCCTCTACAGGAGATCCTTCCTGTCCACACCTAGAACCCTCTACAGGAGATCCTTCCTGTCCACACCTAGAACCCTCTACAGGAGATCCTTCCTGCCCACACCTAGAACCCTCTACAGGAGATCCTTCCTGTCCACACCTAGAACCCTCTAGAGGAGATCCTTCCTGTCCACACCTAGAACCCTCTAGAGGAGATCCTTCCTGTCCACAGCTAGAACTCTCTATGGCTCCCTGAAAAAGAACTGAGCTACAACAACACTTGAATTTCCCTTCGGGGATTAATAAAGTATTTTTGATTGATTTGATTTGATTGAACATCAGCTTTCTATTAGATGTTATTTGATGTACTTTTTTGTTGTTTTTGTGTTTCCCTAACAAGTAACCTCATTTGAAAGATTAAATAGTTTTTGAATAAGAAACTGAAACATGCAGTTAATTAATGATAAATGCAAAACTCTATAAATATAATTTAGTCTAATTTTCTGAACAACACACCTCAATTAGTGTTTTAATATAAGTAATCTATAAAATGCTGCTATAGTCATGAAATGTTCTACTTCCACTGTAGGTGTGTCACTTTAAATGTTTATTTTTGTACTAATTAAGCAGATGAATTGAAATAAGTTCTAGTTTACTTGTAAAAAGGTTCCTATTTATACAACTAATGTATAAAATATATATCTATTTGATTTGAAGACAATGACACGACTCATTGTAACGAGTTTCTTTTTGGAAATTTTATTTAAACTGAGAATCAGAGTTTTTCATAATTAGGCATTTTCTAAAGATTTTCCATCTAAACACTTTTGAGATGATAATAAAAAAATTTCAATTAATTTTCTGACAGAAATATAACAAAACATTGATAGGAAATAACAGATAGCATAACAATTTATAAAAAGTACATTCAATTTCAACACCTGCTTTTAAATGGAGGGAGAGCAGCTGTGGGTCCCCCTGAGTGTGACTGTAAATGACCCACAGCTGCTCAGAAGGGAAAACAGAGCGGCTCAGTTTGAGTTTCATCCCTTTAAATTCACATCATTGGACAGAAACACATTTCCAACATAAAACACCTTAAATGTGTTAAAAAGCAGCAGACCAACATCCTGGGCCTCTTGTTTGACCTCAGTCTTCTGCTCTAACATAATGAGAATATGTCAATAAACATCTGAGGTAGCACTTAGTCATCTGCAGGAACTATTAAAGACCCAACGGAGAACCTGCAACTGCAGCGATCATGTTCATTATTACATGCAGAGTTTGTTTTCTGAAACAGGAAGTCAGCTTTAAAACATGAACGTTGTGTTTTCAGATTCTGAATTGAGTCTTTAAAGTTTCACAAATACAGAATAAAACTGAATTAAAATCTTTAACCTTGAGATCACGTGATTTAATGACTCTAGTTATCAATTAAACATTTTAGCCTAAATTTCCAAACTTTCTTTAGCTAGAATTAATGATTAATGTTTGTCTTATGGAACATCATACAGTTATAAAATGAGCAATAAACACTGAGAATAGAATCTGATACAGTGACAGATGCATTAAACTGATTTGGTGCCAATATGCAGCGGTGACGTTAAAAAGAAAAATCTTTGGTTTCTGTTGTTTGCGATTAAAAAGAAAGTTAAACTGATTGTGTCACTTCTCGTCTCATATGATTGAATCCTCGGCAGAGTCCTCTGATTAAAAATACAGAAGCATGAGAACATTTGTGCTGTCTGTGATCTCCAGATAGAAAATCCTTCTAATATGCAAATATTTTTTCATGTGAAAAAATAACAAAAAACTCTGAAAATATTCACACGTGAGAACAAAAACGACTTGATGCACATTTACACACGACTGCACTGCTGCAAAACAGACATCAATTAATATAATATATCTCATATAATATCACCTACACTGTACACACATCTGTTTGCAACATGAGGAACTCTGCCACAGGATCATTTGATCAGTGTGCATATTATTGATTACTAATATTTACTCCTTGACGCGCCTGCTGGCACTTCCTCAGAGTTTGAACCTGCGACTCTCTGCACTCGTTCTGCCGCAGGTCAAGGCCACTAATGTGCAAGGCTCTGTTTGAAGAACTCAACTGATCTCCAAGGCCACGTTTCATCTTTGGTCTGATGCGCTCTGATTATTTCTCATCCCTCAGAGACCTTCTGATGGAGATCGGTTGAGAAAATAAAATCAACTCAATCAGCAAACAACTCTTTGGGTTAATAGCTTCATGGTCACCGCTGCAAACCAGCTTCTTAGACAAAAACTACATGGCAGACAAGTGCTAATCTGTATCTACAGCAAAGAAACAAACTACCAGGTAACTACATCATGTACTCCTCTGAAGTACATTCAATTCTAAGAAAAATAGATTTTTTTTTAAAGGTAAAACATTTCTCGATGTTCATTCTTCACTTCAGTCTCTGATTAAACACTTTCATACTTCATGTGTCGTATCCTCACGTGGAGCTCCTCCCTCACACAGACTTTGATTTCCACGTTATAAAGCTTTTCTATTCAGACAAGCACTTCTGGTGTGAATGTTTTTACAAAAGAACTTTGGAGTTTGTAAAAAAAACAGCGGGGGAAAGGCAGCACTAACATCTGAGCTACTGGCACACAATGTCAGAAATACATTCAAAGCATCGTTTAGCAATTTCTATAACACATTACAACAGTTTAGTACTTAGAAGATA
Organism: Pachypanchax playfairii; assembly: GCA_006937955.1. NCBI lineage: Eukaryota > Metazoa > Chordata > Actinopteri > Cyprinodontiformes > Aplocheilidae > Pachypanchax > Pachypanchax playfairii. The sequence goes on from SSNP01000035.1 coordinate 2,940,251, forward strand.
CCCTGTCAGATCACCATGTATCGCTACATGAGTTTTCAAATGTACTAAACCTTGTTCCCTGAGTTTAGGAAAAACATAAGATAATAAAAAAACACATTTATAAACCAGGTAGTATAAAACAGGATTAGCAAGAGCAGCTGCACATACAAAAATAAAAGCTGACATTCATTACTTTTTTCATACCATTACTCAATAATGGATAAAAATGAATAAAAATATTATTAATACTGGCTCAGTACCTCAGCAGCATCTGAGGAGTTAAATAATAAACGTGTGTTGAAGCTGCAGCGCTCTTACAATCCACCAAATCAAACAAAGACACAAAGACAGACGAGGAGAAAAACAAACAGTCATCAGGAAGTAAAACACGTGACGTGACTGAAACAGCTCATCACGTTAAGTAGTTATTAAATATTCAGTGGAAGTTCGCCGTGAGGCAAACGGAGGTAGATAATCAGCAGAAAGGATGCACACTTCCCTTCTGCTCCAGTGATAAACTCTTATAAATAATGTCAAAAATGTCACTTTTTCTCCTGACATTCATGACAATCTTCTTTAAACATTCAAGGTGGGTGAGATTTTTATCAAAATATACACAGAAACGAAAAGAAAACAAAAAAAAAAAGATGTTTGCTGAAAGAAAAACAGAAGTTAAAAAGGAAATGAGCACTAAAAGCCAACGTTTCATCGTGTTGGCGTTCAGTTTGTGGTGTAATGAAGAAAAACATGAGAAATACTTGTCTTTGCTTCTTTACACCTTCCTCTCACTTACACAGAACTCACACTGACGTTCAGGCCGGCAGCGCGCTCGCCGCAGAAAATAATTACAGCAGGTTATAAGGATCTGATTCATTCACAGTGTCGACGAACTGACAGAAACAGCTGATTCACAAAGAAAATCCCTCAAATCAGACTGTAAACAGCTGATACTGAACTAACATTTCATTAGCTTTGTGTTAGCTAACATCCTGTCTGCCATTAAGTTTATAGTTAATAACATAAGAGCAGCAAAAATATTCTTAAATAAAGTTCCAAGTTTAATATTTCTGTCAGTTTTCCTGCTTAATTATTCTCTGCAAGTAACACACTGCCCACACACACACACACACACACACACACACACACACACACACACACACACACACACACACACACACACACACACACACACACACAAGTCTACACAATAAGTGCAGACTGAGAACGGTTCTGGACTTCCTGATGACTGAAGTCAGATTCAACCAACTGTTTTCCCTTCAGGTGAATGTGGCTCTCCTCCAGCAGCTCGCTCGGCTCTCCAGCAGGACCGCTGCAGTCCGAGTCTCCGCTGTCCTCTGCTGTCGGAGTTGGAGGACGGCTGTTGGGACAGCAGGACAGGTTGGTCAGCTCTGTCTCGTCGTGAGAGTAGCGACCCGAGTCCCCGGTTTCGTGGCTGCCCTCGCTGTTTGAAGATCCCTCCCCGTCACCGGGACTGTGGAGCAGGTTCTGCAGAGGGGTCAGCTGATCTGGAGAACCTGACAGCTCTTCTTCATAAGTCAACACTGTAGATCCCAGCTGGTAGGAGAGGCTGCTGTGTCCCGTCTTCTACGGCACAGAGGAAGTTAGATCAGTCATCAGATATGAAGTTCAGTTAGGTGATCACTCAAACGGCTTATAGAGAAGAACTCTGAGGTTTAATGTCCTCTGTAATAATAAAACCCTGAAACCTTTAATTATAATTTAACAAGTAACACATTCTTATCCTTACCTGCATTATTTTACTGCTATTTGTCACATCACACCTGAAGAAAGACCATTTATTTTTCTTCTCAGTGTTGAACTGAACGGGGCCGAGAGAATTGATGAGGAGGTTTGTTCCACCCTGATGATCAGAGAACAAACAGAACTGAACGATTTCTTCTGATTCTTTCTAAACCTGAACCAGTTCTTAATAAATAAGGATCGGCACATTTCTGGAAATGATTTCTGATTGTGCAACAAAGTTATTCTCAGGTTTTCTGTGATTTTGGTACCTTGGCATCGATGAAATGGCTTTGACTCATCGAAGGCGTGATCATCTCCGTGTTCTGCTCTTGCCCCTCAGATCCTAGATGTACTGAACCTGCAGCAGATATCTGAACTTCTTCTGTGAACCTTTTAACAGCTGAAAGTTTCCTGCAGGGAAACAAATGACATGAGTCACTCAATTAAATCATAATAATGGAGGAGAATGATCTTTATTATCAGGTGTTATGTACCTGTTTTTGCCCCTGCAGACGATGATAAAAGCACAGATGATGATGCAGATGAGAGCGATGCAGACTCCTACAGTGATACCTGTCATCGACTTTTGATCCAGGTGATAGAAGCCATCAGAAAACCCTGTGATGGACCACACAGAAACACTGTCAGACACCCCGGCTTCTCGCCCAAAAAGGATCTACTGTGTGGTCCTGTTACAGTGGTGATGCTTTCACTGACCTGAGGAGTGTGTGGAGCCATGAAAGAGCCCAACATCAATACCAGAGGAGATATCTGATCTCACTGTCAGCTCCACCGTATTAGAAAACGGTCCATCACCCATGTCATTGGATGCAGAAACTTTCACCACGTAAACCTGACCAGGGCTCAGGTTCTCCAGCAGCGCCATGGTGATGCTCCCTGTGGAGAGAATTGACTCTATTTAAATCAAAATATTTAAAAAAGAGGTGATTTGTCTTTTAATTGTATTTACTTGTGTTTTAACAAGATGACCGAAGAGCTCAAACAGTTTGTTGTAAACTTTAACCTTTTTTATTCTACATAAAAGTGAAGTATAACAACTTTATAACAAAGTATTTAAAAAAAAAGTTCCTCTCAGATTGAGATGACCTGCACAAAACGGGTCTTTGTGATGCAGTAAAGAAAAACTTCAAAACAATTCTGATTGGAGGAGCATCCGAGGGGGAGAAGCTGGAGGTCAGAGGATCAGAGCTATTCACATTCCCTACACCGATACCACCCAGACTCTTGGCCACCAGGGTCCCTGCAGGGACTTCAGGGGGGGATGAGTGTTCAGTATGAGGTCAGGGGGGGCGGGGCTGGAAGGGGCTTTGTGAACGGCGTCACTTTTGACCTCTCTGCCAGTGGCATTGGGGGAGTTGTGTGTCTTTCCTGTGAGTTTCCTGGGGTCATCTGCCCTTAAAACACCTCCGCTGCACCACATACTCACCACATACTACACGTCAATGCTTTAATTTAAACCTCTAAGTGCATAAAACAATACAACATGCTTTCTGCATTCTCACATGACCTTTACCCAACAATGAGAACATGTTTTCCAAGCTAACTGATGCATGATCCTGATTATAAATCAAGTCTTTTTATTTTAATATTTGACTAAATGCATGAAACTGATCAGAGCTCAGAGGGGGGGAGTTTAGTTTGTCTGATGAGGGGTGATGAAGCACCTCCTTCCATTCTCTTCCTCACCTTCTTTTTGCAGCACTTTCCAGTTCCCAGCGATCCAGGCGTTTCTGGAGGCGTACAGGATGGTGTAGTGTGTTACAGCCACATTAGGTTCATCTGGGAGTTTCCAGGAAACAAGCGCAGTGTCCGTTTCAATCAGAGTCACTTTGATGTTAGATGGGGGTCTTGTGGGAGCTGGTATGTAATAAATAAAAAAAATTAAGTACAACTATATGATAAACATTAACTTGAAGTGCAGGAGTTTCCTTTAAATTTCATGTCAACCTTTAGGTAAAGTGCTCTGATGGACCACCGGACTCCAGGGGCTGGAGAGCTGGTCGATATGAAGCCGAACAGCAAACTCATACTTGGTGTTGGGCTCCAGATCTCGAACCAGGAGGCTCTGCTCACTCCTGCGGAGTAAAAACATGACAAACTTAAAAAAAAGAAGAGTTCAAACTGATAAAAGGAAACGCTGAACGGACTTTAAACCAAAACACTAGGGATAATTTAATGACTTCGGTGTTTAGAAACAGAAGGTGTGGCCTCTGCCCAGAAGGTGGCGCTGTGGAGCTCTGATGATGATGCTGCTGGGGAGAATCTTCATGTCACAGCTGATCAAAAGCTCAATAATTACACAACACAGTGACACATCTGTATGTGTTTAACAGCCAATAACAGTTTAAGCTTTTATAAAATCTGAACAGTGACGCAATAAACAGAAATGAGCAGAATATGTATTAAAGCTCCATCAATAGATATAAAACTGTGTGTTCAATCCAACTATTACATGCAAACACAGAAGTCATGACCAGTTAAAGAGACAGCGTCTTACGTCTGCAGGTAGAGTACCAGCGAGGCGTTCTGCAGGCCTATAGGGTTGCAGCGGACAGTGTAGTTGACTGCATTGCTGGAAGTGAAGGCGGGTCGACCCCAGTGCAGAAACACAGACGTGGAGCTGTTGGTCTTGGACTGAACGTTGTTTGGTGGAGGTGGAGGGGGAACCAGACGATCTCGAACAGCTGAGATATACAGAACATCAGTATTTGTTTTGATGTTGGGAGCTGTGATAAATCTAATGATTGTCCATTATATTGATGCACTTACAGACACATCCAGGGGTGCTGATAGTCTGGTCTGCTTGGTATCCATCTCCAACTACATTGTAAGCCAGAAGCTTGACGTGGTATTTCTTCCTTGGATCTAAATTAAGAGTAAATAACAAGTTCAATAAGATTTATTGTCCAAATCAAATTACAATCAACTGCAATAATTTAAATTGAGTTGCAATGTGGTGGCAGATTTCTAAAGCCCAGAGGAGGGAGGGGTGCCATGTGGACTGTGTGGGTTTGGGGTCAGGCTGATCTGATGGTGTGGTGGGAACAAGAAGTGAGGAGGTGTAACAGATGCTTGGAGATGTGAGGCCTTTGGTCAGTTTCAACACCACTCAGGACAGCAGAACAGAAGAGCTCCACTATCCATCACCCTGTCACCCCCGTCTTTTGATCACAAACAACAAAGACCCTCCCCTGGCCCTGGCCAGGCCTGCTGGTCAGTGGTCACTGGTCTTTTCTACTCAGGTTCTGAATCAGAGGGTCAAACTGAGAGGCCAAATCCCCTGGGAGGGGGTTCTGCAGACGGTTGCAGGCCTCAGTGACCCTGAAGACCTCCTCTAATAGCATCTGACCAAATGACCCTTTCATGTATAAAAGAATTATTAAGGTTGAATTTAAATGTGTAATTTTAGCCTGAAAAGGGGAAAAAATTTTAAATGATCAGAATTCTGATGCATTTTTATGTCAGTTTGACAGTTTTACTAGTGTGACACTGTTATAATATTCATTCTCATTTTTCTGATAAAAACACAAAAATTGCAGCAAAATATTCTCACGGGTAAGACAAGACATTTTTTGGGACTTTTATGTGTTCAGCAGAACATAAACATCTCATCTGCTATAAGAATGTGAGAAGAAAGGACGACCACAGGAGATGATTAGTTTCTATAGAGGCAGCAAAGTTTCGGAGGGGTGGAGCTAAGCCTCGAGGAGTTTCATCTGAGCCGCACGAGGGCCAGCAGGTCAGGTCCAGATAAAACTGAAAGAATCCCGGATGGTGAGTGTGAAATACGAGATGAGGATTTCCTGTAGTTATTTACATTTTGCTTGAGAATCTTTTATCTCAGTATTTCATTGCTAATAATTTAAGTGACCTGGTTTTAATAGATTCATATTAAACAGGAATCTGAAACAGCATCTCTACTTGCTCTTGGAAAAATGAAAGAAAAGTTTAACTGGTAGAGGTTTTTTTTCCAATGTCCATCTTGTTTTCCAGAGATGTTTTATTTTAAAGTTTGTTGAGGCTCAGTGTCCACCTTTAAAGGCCTTTAGAAAGCACCTCTTCCCAGCCCCACAATACAATGGACCGGCCGTAATTATGCGCAAGAGGAGCTCTGTGAGGGGGGAAGCTGTGACATCTGGGCCATGACCTTTGACATGGAATCTGGGCAAGCTAAATCCTGCAAAAGGAGGGGTTACACAGCTCCCTCTGAGGGGAGGGGGGGTTCAGGAGAGGAAGTGAGGGGAAAAACAGGGAAACATCAAGCGTCAGAATGAAATGATGCTTAAAAAGGGAAGTCACGGTGTTCTGATAAGAGACAACTCAGTCTGCAGGTTTGTTTGTTTTAACCACAGCAGATCAGCTTGATGTAAAACAGCATCATGATGTGATTCAAATTAAGTTTTTATTTTACAGAAAAGATGAGAGAACTTTCTTATTCATCTACAACATTAAATCTGATTTATAACTAATGAACTCAAACTGAGTTTTAGTTTAGAAGCTTCCACCTGAGGAATGAATAAATAAAAACACAAATGATTGTATTAAATAATACACAGTTCTCCCTCCCCCTTCTCTCTCCTGTTGTCTTGTTGGCCCCTGAAGTTTTGTTCTGTTGGTGAATACCCCCCCCAGGCCACAGCGAGCAAGTCTTGAACAGGGGCCGTAAATGTCAACTCCTGCATGAACCCTCACACCAGCATCTATCATCCATCCCATCCTTCACTCCTCTCTCTCCCCCCGTTGCTTTAACTCACACAAATCATCACACAGGCGCGTACTGACAATCACGCAGCTCAAGCATGAAATAACCTTTAAAACTGATGGCTGTTTCAGTCCAGTTTCCACACCAAGCACGATGTCTTTAGATGGACGGGACCGCATGCAGCTGTGACATAAATCTACTCTGGTGCCAACAGGTATGAGCAGTATTTAAACCTCAGTACTGATTATGAGGAAAGTTCAAATCATTGTGCTGTTAATGCCCAGCTGGAGCCTCTTTAACACATTCCTGTCTCTCACGGTGTTTTAAATCTTCTGGACTGTCAAACCTGATGATTTCACAGGATTTCAGCTCAAAACATGTTTTTCTACAGCTGACTCTGCAGCATCCAGCTGATACTTCAGAAATCAATATTACTGGCAAAAAATGGAGGGATAGATGCTGCGGTTAACGTTAAGAGGATTATCGGAAATGCCATTTACATTTCAGTATTTAATCTGAAGAGATTTACAAAACTTCAAAACATCCTTTCGAATTTATAGGTCAAACATTTCAAGTGTAAAAAAAAAACGTTTAAAGGTAATTTCTAGAACAATATTCAACTATAATAATACAAATGTTTGTAAATGATGAGTTTTTTTTCCATTCAACCTCTTCCTGTTCAGGTTTAACCGTCTTCTTTGAACTGAGATTATTTCTGATGACAGAAATTTGCAGTAAACACAGAAACACGGAGAAAAAAATCAATGTGTTTGTTTACAATCCAAACTCCAAGGACTCTCGAGACCTCTTAAAAAAGTCTTGAACAATGGCGGCATGCAGAAAAATGAGCAGAATCTATGTGGAACAAATTACAGTTCAAGGTGTGACCCAAACCAAGTTAATCAGTTTAAACAGAGAAATAACATTCTGTTCTGCAATAAAACAAACTGACATAGATAAAAAGAAACACAGTGAGTCACTTTATTACTCACATTGTGGGGTTTTATGACGGTTTGTGTTGTTCTCATTTCATTTTCTATCTCAAGATAAACATTTAGATCCATATCTAGATTACCAAGTCCAGAGAACTTGAGTTATTTTTAGTTCTGCTAACATTTTTATGCTCAGCGTCGTTAGCTGTTTAAACCTTCCACAGCGTTTTCTCTGCTGCAGGATGTTTCCACGCAGGAGATCACACACTTCAGTTTACGCCTCTTCTCCCATGCAGAGCTGCAGCTCGGAGCTGGAAGACACAGTTCCCAAGACCTGGCCATTGTTTGGCTAACAACTCAGTCAACCAGGAGATGCATTTCCTTTGAGTCCTGGCTAATAAACTATCTTTGTGGTTCTCAAAGCCAAACACAATGAGAGTCTTTGATGTCTGCGCTCCTCCAGCAACGCTGCTCACAGCAGTCATAAAACACGTAATAAATCAGCCTCCACAGAACAGCTTTCTTCCCTTTAAAGTCTTTTTTAACAAAGGACAGAAAATAATCATTTTTACTCGACTATAGTGCTAATTTTTTTTATTTAGCTACTTTAGTTGAGTTCTAGAATCTTGAAGTCATTAAAAAACATTTTAAAGTTTCACTGTTTATAAAATAAAAAACCCACTAAATTAAACCCAAAATCAAACTGAATGCAGATGAATATTATTTCTTTTTGACCAACATCTACAAATTGTAACAGCAAGTAAATTTTGCGCTTTTGTACTTTTAATCAATAGTACTAACGCTTGTAGTTGTGTAGTATTAGTTAAAGTAAATATGTTACTAGCTCAATACAGTTCAGAGTAAATGCCTCAAGTAATTTATAGTGTCTCTGTCTTCTTGATCCCATTCAGTCGCAGAACTTCCTGATTTACAAGTTGGTTGCTGACCATCTGGTTCACCCCCTCTGGTCACAAATGGTCAGATGTCCACTGCACTGGCCCGAGCCCCCTTTTCCTCTTCCAAACAAAACGGCTAAACTAAATCTGACCCCAAAGTCTGAAAAGCTGCGATGTGCCCCAAACACAATTTAGTCATGGCAGAAAAAAGCCACTAACAAAAATCAGAGGTTGAGAGGTCATGGAAGAGGGATGTGGTGCTGCTCTGCTCAATACATGACAAGACTTAAGACTGTTAATCACCCAGATGTTTGGCTGTCAATGAAGATGTTTTTATCTTCAAGTCTCTTTGGGTTTGACTAACAGAACTCACCATTTGAAGATGAGTGGAACGTTAGTTTGTAATGATCTACACGTAAACAGATTACAGCTTCTTACCGAGGCCTTCGATGGTGTGCTTGAGAATAAAAGCCTGCAGCTGAAGCGGGGCGCTCTCAGGTTGGCTTTCCTCATGGTAGAAGAGTTTGTAACCCAGAACTCTGACTGAGTTTCTGGGTGTCAGCTGCCAGCGTACCGCGATGGTGGTGCAGTTTAAAGGTTCCAGATACAGTTCTGGAGCCAGCGGAACTGTGCAGAGACAGAGTCAAGAATGTTCAGGATGAAGATACATGTGAGTAAAAGTTTGATCAGTCAGAATAAACCAATAAACTAACTCTGTTTTCATCTTCACACTCTGCAGCAGCAAAATACTTTAACATTTACTAAATCTATTCAAAACTAAAAGATTACAGATACATTTATTGAACCGTAAAAGTGAAAAATATCAGGAAACTTGAAGAACCTTGAGAACTTGATGCCTTTGGAGTGCGGTGAGATGTCCAGGCAGACTGCTCCCCCCACCCTACGCTGGTAGCAGCAGCGATACGCAGAAGGTAGATGGTGTCAGGCTGCAGGTTTTCTAAAAGATGTTGTTTTGTTTCTCCTGGCAGCTCTATTTGTGATACTGCACTTCCAGAACTGATGCGATACCACAAACGGTAGCTGGAAACTCGACCGCGACTCAGCTTCTGTGGAAGAGGCTGCCAAGAGACCTGGATGTCTGTGGGACTGTGGCTGGTCAGGCTGAGCTCCGGGGCCCTGAGGGGAACTGAGAACCAGGAAGACAGGAATGATCAGTGAGACGAAAACTGATTACAGTCAATAAAATCGAACACACCCCAAACCAACAGCTCTCCAGTCCAGGACCTTCATGGCTGGTGTTTCATTTCAAATGTTGTCAGATCTGGACTGCAGGCAGTTCAGTTCAGCACACAGACACAAACATTTCTTCTGATTCTCTGAAACTTGTGATATTATTCACTGTAGATGGTGGATCTTCAGAGTTTTTACAATTTTATATTGAGGGACATTTTTCTCAAAATTTCCCACAATATTTAGATGCAGTTTTTATTAAATTGGTGAACGTCTGCACATCTTTACATCCGAGCCCCTCTGCCTCCCTGAAATGCTCCTTTTATACTCAGTCACATTACTGAGCTGCTGAATTAGTTTCCATCAATCATTCAGAAGCTGTCTAATATTTTAATATTGCTCATATGTTTTCATAGTTAAAAATATTACATTTACTCATTTAAATCTTCTCATTTTGGGGCATTTTTATTTTAGATTTTGTATTTACAGACTGAAAAACATCGAGATGTTGTGTTTGTCCGGGGTTTATGTCTCACCGTCCTCAAGCGTGTGCTGGAAGACGTGGTCCGACATGCGACTGGCTCCCATCGGCATGTAGGCCACCACGTAGAAGGTGTAGTTTTGAGCCGGTTCCAGATCATCAATAATGTATCGAGTCGTATCGTTTCCGATAACAACTTGATATTCCTCATTGTTTAATCCTGGAATGAAAAACAAGATCAAAATATCAAGTCAAACAATCAGGCAACAGTTTTACAGCTTAAAAAAAAAAAATCTTTTGAAATAAATATTATTCAATAACACACAATCAAACCAAATCTGTTTTTTTGTGGTCCTTAAATTAGTTTTTATTCTAAAGATTTCATCACAAAGTTTTCTAAAGCTTAAGCTTTACCTGAACCAATTTCTGACCTGGTAAACAAGGTACTTCAGTGTAAACAAAAGACACTGCATGCCTCAGAAAACGCCTATGAAAAGAGACAAAGCTTGTCTTTCTACCCAGTTCACACTGTTCTCGCAGAATACACACTTTCTGAACACTCCATCACTCAAACTAATTAGTCCCTCTTTTCTGTGGAACCTCAATTTTGTGCCAAACCTCTCTGTCAACAACCTCAGGTGCAGCGTGCACCGATACTCTGTCAATGTCAATGAACAGCTATTCTTCCTGACTGAAGAACAAGATTGTGTTAAAAAAAAATCTATAACAAGAGCTGAAAATCTCTGACAGAGAGAATAACCTCCAGAGAAGTTGTTCAGCTTCTGTTTGACCTCCTTATTCCAGCAGGTGCTCCTTTCTTTAACTTGAATTCTGGATATTTCCTTTTCTTCACAGAAGTCAGTGGCTTTTGTAATAAAGTGCAGCGCTTGAATGAACAGGAAGCATGTTTTCCTGAAATCTTGAATTCTTTAAATGTGACTTGAACTCACAGGAAACTAAAAGGCATAAAGAGCTGCTTCTGCTGCCACAAAGCATCCGTTGTGCTTTCAGTGAGCTGCGTTCAAGGAAAAAACCTCAGGCTTTTAAAATTCTACAGGTTGATGACGCTTATTTGTTCAAATAGTTCTTTAAAAATCACCCAAAAATATTATTATAACAAGACTGTTATTTCTGCACAACGCTCACCTTCAGCTTTCATGTAGTGCACGGAGTAAGCAATAACTTTATCTGCGTTATACTGAGGTCTCTCCCAGGCCAGGAGGATGGCAGAGCTCGACACGGTGTCAGCTCGGATGTTCCTGGGCGCGCTCGGTCGGTCCTCTGACATCACCACGATGAGCCTCGCCATGGACAGGACCGATCCCAGCTCGTTTTCAGCCTGGCACTGATAGATCGCATCATCTTCGAGGATGATCTGGTTAATGACCAGTTTGCTGGAAGACACAAAAACACGCCGTCTTCACTTTCCCCTCCAGACTGCTGCCGGTCTATAATCACTTTAACAAGCAGCGACAGTTAAATAAGCAGCAGGAGCAAATTATTGGAAAATCAACTAAAATCCAATTTACACATCTGTAAATTATTCAGTTTCCTTCCTACTACAGGAACAACAATTAATTATTTATTTAAACAGTTTTAACTTGGTCGACAACGACTGTTAATGTGCATCACATGATCAAACGTTCAGAATACAAGGAAATTATTTCACAGGATGCTAGAAGATCCGATCAGATTAAGAGACGCGTACCTGTGGTACATCTTGATCCGACCATTGGAGTGAACTTTCTCTCCGTTCTTAAACCACGTGATCTGAGGAGCTGGAACCCCCTCAGCATGGCACACGAAACGGGCCGTACCAGCACGAGGTCGTGTTAAACTCTCGGGCCATTCCACCAAGGAGGGTGGAGCTTTAAAAAGGAGAATGATTAATATCAGTATTTATAGTCATATATACACATATACACTGTATATATGATCAATACCTAACACAGTGATGTTAGCTGAGGAGACGGTGTAGTTCCGTGTGCCGGGTGTGGTGGCTCTGCACATGTAGACTCCTCCATGTTGAGGCTTGATGTCTGTGATCATGAGGTTGCCGTTTCCCAGCACCTTGGTGTTGTAAACATCAATAGACTTTGTGTCTGCTCGGCTCCAAGAGACGAGGGGTCGGGGATTGCCTGTGGCCAGACATTCCAGGATGGCGGTCTGGTGCAGGGACACTGAGATGTTCTGTGGACCAGCAAGGATTCGAGGTCTTTGGGGAAGCTGTGGGTTCGGAGCTGCAAACAGAGAAGAGGACAAAGTGAGTATAAACAAAATGCTTTTACTCAGTTCCACTTTGAATTAACTTTACAAACTGATGAATCATGTCAGATACAAAGACACAATGAACATATCAAATATCTATTTACAGTAAATGGATGAAACACACCTGGGGTGACGCTGAGCGTTGCCTCTGAGCTTCTCCTGCGACTGGCGATATTAGTGGCAATGCAGCGATAGTGTCCAGCATCCCTCCGCTGCACTCCTTGGATCTGAAGAACACCACTGGGCAGGACTGTGAATCTGATTCAAAGAGAAGTGACTGCACGTCAAATCTTTCTGCCCACGGAGGGTCACAGAGTAACATCCATGTTTTAATCCTACAAAATAATCTGTGACCACAACAATAAACAGGAAACGATACTGTGTACCTTTCAGTGGAGAGGGGTAACGTGACCCGGTTAAACTCCCACGTGATGATAGGAGGAGGGTGGGCACTGATTTTACAGGAAAACCTGGCAACCGAGCCTTCAGTCGCCACTATGGAAGATGGCTGGAGTGCAAACGAGGACATACCTGCAGAAAAACAGAGAACAATTAAGGGCTTTTAAAAATAAAAGTGCTTTTAAAAGAAACACAAAATATATATTTTTATCTTATTGGTCAATTAGTCATTTCATCCATGATAATGTATTTGTTTTAGAGGCAAATCAACATAAAGACACTCTGACCAGAGGAGAACAGCAACGTCCTGCAGATAGTGTTTCCCTGAAACTGAGCCGCTGTCAGCAACTCAGTGACCCACAAACAAATAAAACCCACCATTAATTACAAACAGGCCTGTTATAAAACAGCACACGTCTCAGAACCTCCAAAGTTTAGTTGTTTTTTATATTTCTGTCAAAAATACAAATGTTTAAAAAGTTAATGCTGTTCTTCTTCTTCTCATATTATAACAGAATCCTGTTACAGTTACACAATAATAATAAATCGAATATTCAGACAAATTAACAGAGTGTTCCATGTTCTTTTTATGTCCATTATCTACAAAAAAAACATAAAACCTCTAAATAATAAAAACAACATGCTGATCTCTGCGTGACTGAGTATTAAACCGTTTCTGTTGCTCCATCAGCAACATTCATAACTAGAGGAACAACAAAACAAGGAGAATCCTCGAATCAGAGATTTTTTAACGTTCTTTATTTTTAACCAACATAAAGAAACATTATGCTGTAACTGAAACCTTTAAGATTTACACGCAGTTCTAAAACGACTTGATCCTGATATATAATCTGCGTGTGATATCTTTCTTTCTTATTGAACAGAAGGGAAATTGTGGTGTAGATCAGATGTCCTCATCGTGGTCCCGTTTAATCAAATTAGTTGTGAGCTGTTACCCCTTCAGCTTTAGCTGCACAGTGGCTGTTTGATGTGATGATCGAGGGGCCTTCAAACCCCCGTTTCACCCTCTTACACACACCACATGTGTTGAAGCTCAGCGCCTGCAGGGCTTTGGAGATGAGCTGATATGTTTCTCTTCCTATTCAGACAAGTGATTCAGGACTTAAAAACACAGGAGCATCTATTGATTATTGATTAACTACTAAGACAGAGGGTGAAATCTATAAATAGTAAGTCGTAGACAGACCAGAGTAGTTCTGCTGCTTTGACTGATGATGTTTTCGCTGTATCGTTAAATGATCCTGTGTGCTTTCACATCTATTATCAAATCATGTATTTTACTAAAAAGATGAAGTATTTGAATGTGAAACCACTGGCTGAACATTTTGGGTTCTATCTTCACTCAGAATAAATACCTCAGTCTATTCCTCAAAAGCTTGAAGAAACAGTTCTGACCATCTGCCCTTCTCTGTAATGTCACCCCTGACCTTTGACCTCCACAAATCCTGACTAACACTCAGCTCAGGCAGAGCGCTGTTTGACCACCCCAAACCCACCCCGCTGCTCGCTAATCCCCTGCAAACTGCCTAGAAATCACTTAAACCGTTTTTCAGCTGTGATAATTTACAGTCGCTGATAGTAACAGTTTCTCTTCCTCTTCTGTCACTCACGTCCTGAAAGTCTTTAAATTACAGCCCGATTTGAGTTGTTTTTTTATTTCTGCATCGCTTTATACAAACAGATGCAGCAGGTTTAATTACGTTAAGATTAAATTAGCAGAAAGAAATAAGCTTCTGAAGAGAGATTCAGTCTGAACACAAGATGGAAACTGAAGCTACACACAGCAGATGGGTTTTCTGATGTCCGTATCTCAGAAAACTACAGGTCAGCAGGAGGGTCAAACCCAAACAAAGATGGTCCTACAAATGGCAGGAATTAGTTTGACCCTCCCTCATGTGGTTACCGTGGTGAGTTTTCAGACGACGATGTACAAATCTTACTTATATGCAAGTGATTATTTCTACAGATGATTAATCTAGAAGCTGATGCTAACAGCAGTGTTCGTGCTTTTCTGTGGATGACCCACATGTCCATCTTCAAACACCTCTCGTCAAGCTCCGCCCCCTCCATGGCTCAAATCTTTACTGGGAGACATTAAAATGGATTATCCCTTCCGGATCCCACGGGTTGCGTGCTGAGCTGACGACCATGAGTTTATTGAATCAACATTTAAAACTTTCACGTCTAAGTTTTACTCGTCCATCACAGCTGTTTATTAAAACCAGCGTATCAGTCGCTGGCAGGCAGATGTGCTGCTCACACAGACTGCAGGACAGTTAAGTGACCACTGGCCTGGCTAAACAAAGACCTATTCCCATGAGCAGCGTGACCTCTCGAAGCTCAGGGCGGGCAGTGGGGGAGCGGTGTTGAAAAAAAAAATATCCATCCCCTCCTCCAGCTCCTTATCTCTGCCACAAAGTTTTCCAATCAGTCAACAGCAATCCTCCACTGACACAGTGGCTTCATTGTATTTAATCTTCACGTCGGATCGATGTTTAAAAGTCAGAATGTGAATCTACATTCTGTTTTAAAACTGTTTTATGTTCTAAAGACAATAACATGATGAGGAAACCTGATAAAACTCGGGATTTTATACAAGATAAAAAACAAGAAGGCAGCAGATAAAATGAGATGAGCATCCAGGATTTTTACACCAATTATTATATCCTGGTTTGAGTCTTACTGCCCTCTGTCTATTTCACAGTTTTAAGAAACCTTTGACCTCAGGGCCTGCTGTTCAAGGAAACCATGGTAACCTTTCGTCTCCAGCAGAGGAGAAAAACAAGATTCCAGGCTTTGAATTGTCTCCCTTAAGGGCATTTCATTCATCCACACTGCAGCTCAAACTGAGGAAGGTTTGCTTTTGACTTATTGGGGTTCCTAATTGTGCCAAGCCAGAGCAAGTCAGATGCATTCCTTAGCAACGTAACAGCCACGCAACAGAAAGATAAACATGTTTATCATCTCTGAGCTTTAAACACAAACAAACCGAATGACATTTATAAAAAAAAAAAAAAAAAAAAAAATCATCTTCAAAGACACGTCCAAACATGTACAATCAGTTTGGTCATCAATAAGGAGAGTGAAGAGAAGAGCATCACTATCATGACATGCCTTGTGGTCACATGCTGCAACAGCCCAATAAACAAGGAGCTATCTGAGGACACGATCTCTCCACCAAAATCCCCATCAATCTGAAGTCTGTTGACAAAAGTCACATGATGAAGCTCAGGTGTCACATTCCTTCTCATCAAGGCCAAATCCTGTTTCACCTTTGTGCTTTACAACGTAATGTTTAAGGTTACTCTCCATCAACACAGTGTTTCTCTAACCAGCTGCTTTGGTCAATGTATAAAAGGTTAAAAAGCATCACGCCAGCATAAAACCACGTAACATCCAGACCGCATGGATGGAAATGTCTGAATTAACCTTCAAAACTAAATGACCCGAGCAGACTGCGAGATTCAAGCTGACATTTTCACCAAAATGTAAACATAGTAATGATTAACTTTTACCATAAATAACTTTTGTGTTAGCAGATCCAGCTGTTCTGACTCATTTCAGGACAAACTACTACCCCCCAAAGAATCCCTTTTCTTTGGCGAGCTCGGGAAGCAATGGAAACAAAAATGGTCCGAGTGAAAAGCTTTTCAGCCTTTCAGCAGAGAAGTGAGGCGGAAAACAATTGTGTGCAAAGGCTCCGATCCCTCCTGACCTGGGAAGGCCTGCAATAAAGTTGGGTCATTTAGACACTCAGGGTAAAGCCCCAGTACCGGGAAACAACAATTCCCATGTGTGTGTGTGTGTGTGTGTGTGTGTGTGTGTGTGTGTGTTCACCACTTACAACAACCCCCACTGCTACGTCCTTCAACTGAGCATTTCTCAGGTATGTGAAAATTTCATGAGCTTCCAGATAGACCTTCGAGCAGGTCTAAGTGCTACTTTAAAACAAACTAGTAAAGCTTTACTGGAACCTTTATCACCTCTTTATTTCAAGCTATAAAGCATGTAGACAACTCAATCAATTAATAAGACTACAGTAAATCCGCTCCTTATGGACCTGATTCACCGGTGAGCACTGCAAGTAAATAAATACGTCTTCAGAATAATTGATTTAAAGTGTGTTGAAACTCACACTGGCTGAACTCGATATCTTATCACGTTCTTATTTCCACAGAAAAGGTGGACGATAATCGTTTTGTTTACATCCAAACTTTTTCCCACATTCGTATGTTTAAATTTGAGGAGAAATTAAATTCATCATAAAATCAAGGATATCAGAAATCAACTTAGACTGGATGTTGATTTTATCCCAGTGAGAATGTGGTGTGTAAATAGTTACAGGTCATATAAAAGTGTCACAGTGAGATACACGGCCTGGGTGTTGCAGGAGATGACATAAGGTCCCAGAGGACCATCAGACTGAAGCTTCCCATCCTCCACCTTAAAATACGAGTCTAACTTGCAGGGCACTGAAGGAGAAAGCATTCCAAAAGAACAATTCTTCAAGCAATCAGGGTGCAATAACATGAAAGCCCAGACCAGTGAATGAGGGTCATCTGCTCTTTAGCATCGGTGGTTTAGCTTCCTGGACAGCATCACATCTCCTGCTCCTTCATTAACACACCAATGAGCACTTTCCCAACCCAAGCAACACTTTTTACACATGACTCAGTTCATTTTGCTACATCAAAGCTTCCCTGGATGCATCTATGAGCAGGAAAATAATAAATATATCCATTTAGAGAAACATTTTACTCACTTGCGATTGTAAGACGGGCTTTTTGGCTCAAGATTGTTCCATACTTGTTCTGAGCAAGGCACTGATAGCACCCCTCATCTGATTTGTCTCCTCTTCTGCTCTCCACCTCTGAAATAAACAGCGAGCCGTTGGAGAGCAGGTACACCCGTTCGGTTTCCACCAATTTCACTCCATTTTTGAGCCATCTAACATCAATGGGTGCCTCCCCACGTGCCTGGCAGTCCAAAATAACTGCTTCTTTCCTCATGATAGTGACATCATGGGGCTCCTTGATGAAGAATAACTCACTAAAGCTTAAAACACCTGAGAAAAAGGAAGAAAACACATGAAGCACTTACACACAGGATTGTATCTAATGTTAGTAATTCTACTTAGAAAGAGCGTTGACACTTAAATTTAGTGGCTACAAATGTAACACAGATTAAAGCACCAGTTACTGTCATGTATCACATAATCCAGCACACTGGTCACATTGCAGATTTCTGCTTGTCAGCAGCAGAAGGTGAAACAGATTATCCTGTAATCTCTCCAGTCCACATGCAAACCTTCAGTTTAACCTCCAGCAAAAACTTCTACTAAACTTTTACTTTTTCATTAAATCACTGTAATAATGTTTAATCAGCATTGTTTTACTGTCAGGAGTAACATTAGCAATCACAGGATTATAGTTATTAAACTTTATAATAGGGTTTTTGGTTGTTTTGAGGAGTTCTAGACTCTAATTTAATTCAAAGTGCTTTTAATTCAGATATATCAACACATTTCTGTTCAGTTTGAACCCTTAGGGATTATAAAGTGATGACTGAAACTACTAAACACTTTACTGCAAATCAACTATCTTAACTAAAAAGTGAAAGGTAAAATGTTTAAAATCAATGAAATTAACAAAACAGGACAAAAAGGACAGTTTACCGACTAAAACGACTCAAATATACAACAACTTTTACAATTTATTGTTGTTTAAAAATAATTACATGTTTATATTTCAACAAACTGGAATGAACAAATCCTCATGAACCAAGTTTTTAACATGCGCTGTACATGTAGGACACGAACAGGTCTTACTGCACAGGTTTAAACTCAGATAATAAAAGTTTAAAGCAGATTCTCACCTGAGATTTGCAGAAAAACAGTAAAAAGCAGCGAACGCTGATATAATTTCCTTTTAAGAGGAGCCATTTACTTTAATTGTCCGTACATGCTGTTTCCTCCGCATGAACCGCACTTCTACTGAGAAGGAGGAGGAGGAGGAGTAGTGGTCAGAGATCCAGGAGCGCAGGTTCCCTCCTCCGGGAATGACACAGTCAATTAAACCCCCCCACTCCACCTACATGGAGCGCGAGATTCGGCGCCACCTGGTGGCAGAATCGACACAGAACAGACAAATATTCCAAAATCCAGATTTTCTGGCAGCAACTACGAGATGTTCATAAAAACTTATTCAAGCACAAAACTGGGCAGTAAATTAAGTAAGAAAGGAAATCCCCAAAATTATTTTTTAATAATATTTCCATAGACAGTTTATAAACCAAGAACACTGATGAAAACCTTAAAAGTTACAGGATACTTTACTTAACAAACTTTGAGATATTTCTCTAAAATTTAATTTTCCTGTCTATGAATTGTTGAAATTTTGGTTTTACTTTCCTTTTTTATGACCAGCAAAATTATAATAATAAAACATGTGGTGAAATCTGAGTGTTTTTAAATAAATTAAATATTTTTGGCAGCAGATATTTAGAGCAGATTGGTTATGGTGCATGATCTAATATTAATAATATTAATGGAATATTAATAATTTACATTTTGCATGAATAACTAATAGAAATGATCATTTACAGTGATGCTCTGTTTAGTGTCTGTCTGACTATGTGGAAGAGAAACTTTTCAATATTTCTCATCAATACCAGTGAATCCTATTGATGAAGGTGGATCCATCACGTTCAGAGGAAAACTGAGCACCAAACACTCTCTACAGACTCACAGAAAAGAAATGTTAATGGAGATGAGTTTGTGCCTTAAACGTGTGACCTGCAATTACGAGGAAGCATTGATAGAAGCAGCACAGCTGCTGTGTCAATGTTGATATTGATCCAGTGTCCATCACTTATTGTAGAGAACGATCAACCCCCCCCCCTTCTGATGCTCCACCCCCTTCTTCCTTCTGTGAACTATTATTCATCAGCAGGGCTGCTGTCCAGCTGTGACGACCCAAAGGATGAAAGGATAAAGACTCAGCCACCAAGAAAAGGGTTGATGCTTATAAATCCACTAAAAAATGTCCTGCTGAGTTCAACAGTTCAAAGATAAAATAATAAATTCAAACTCGTAGTTTGCTGAAACCCCTTTTTGTTTCTAAACTCAAAAAGTGAAGTTTTTATAGTAAATTATTAAAAGAAGAAAACGTTTAATCTCTTACATCTTTCACTTTGAAACACAATCAGCTATAGTTCTTCCCTAATTCCACCTTTAACCCTGATTTATCTGTTCTTTGTTCTGTTATCTGTCAAAATTCATGTTGTATGATAAGAAAACTCTTGAATTTAAAAGAACATCCAATTCAAACACAAGAAAACAATCAGCATCACTTTAAACACTGATGATAATCTAACAGCTGATAATCTTTGTGTGTGACTGACCGCAGCATGTGTTTAGATGGTGGAAATATTTTGCTTACGTAATGTGAGAAAGTGTGAGTCTGACCTCATTTATGGTCAGTGAGACTTTCCCCTGAGTCTTCAATTAATCAAGACTTCAGTTCGGGCAGCTGCCAATACGGTTCAGCTTGTGGGCGGAGTGATGTCCAGCCTGCATGGGGTCAACCTCCGCCGAGGCCGGATCAATCGAGTATCATTCATTATCAGGTTATGCATGATGGTAAGGATGTGGGTAAAGGGGAGCTGACTTTCCAAAGACCATCTGCCATTAACTAAGGGTGAGATCGGCCCATCCCCACTTACCCAGTAGAGTCCGAAAGGCCGACCTGAATTGTGTGTTTGACCTTTCCACTGACCTCCGTGGAGGGACGGGACATTTAGGGCCCGGATGTGAAATCTGTGGAAAAATTGGGATTGTGATTCTTGAGCTGAATCTCTCAGAATGTTTAAGATCAGAGATGTTGATTCTGCACAAACTTTTTTTTTTCTTTTCATGGTTAAAAGCAGAAGTAAATAAGTAGGTCAACAAGCAGCAAACAGATGCGCGATGAGAATAAAATATAATCAAATAAATAAATAAAAAAAACAGAAAGTGAAAATATGTTTCATCAAGATTACGGTTTAATTTAAACTCCAAATATTTCTGATATCATTTTCCAAGTTAGTGATAAAATCTGCTTTAGCTCCCCCTGCTGGAACAATTCAGAATCACAACAATCTGCTGTAAAATGTTACAGTGCTGCTGGTAAATGCACAAAACAGAAGATACTAAAAATAACAGAAAGAGAAAAAACTAGAAAATACCAACGTCTTTTAAAACCACGTCTAAATTATGAAGAAAATAATCAAATATTTTTACCAGATTTTCAGACAAAATACATGCATAGTGAACCTGTAAGACTCATTAAACCTGTTGGTAAATAATAAATCAAATCAACATATCCAAAGAACAACAGCTGGATTATAATGATGAGACACGAGGACGCTGTGACTGTTTATATACTCGTTTATTTAGGAAATATATTTCTCTTCAGTCTGTTTGTCATACAGTATATAAACAGTATCTGTAGCTGTCTTTGATAGGCAACAATACACATGATTAAGTTCATTTAAAAGAATATACCAATAATACAATTAGATTCTACAACACATTACAAATGAAGGCCTTTATATTACATTTTTAAATAAAAGGAAAGAAGAGAAGGTGCTTATTTTAAGCAAAGTTGACATGTAAACATTTAAACACGTGCACTTGAAGCGTAAGCTGATGTTTTCAGAGTGGTTTTAGGGTGTCTGCAGGCAGATCGGCAAAGTTTCAGTTTTGCAGTAAGACTCATTAACAAAGTGCTTCATTTTATAAAAGCGTAAGTAGAAAAGAGTGCTGTCACACATCTGTAAACATGTTCCACTGTTCAGAAAGTGTTAACACTACTGCTTACAAAAGTATCACAAGTGATTTCCCCGTTTTTAAGAACAATAACGTACATACTATAAAAACTAAAAGAATTGTGAAAGTTGGGCTCTTAAAAATAGAGCACACTTCTGCAATCAGACACCTTTAGTATGTTAAAAACAAAACGCAACAGAACTATTTAACATTTGCAACAGATTTAAGGCCAGATGTTTACGCGAAGCTTCCGCCCAGAAACGATCCTGATAATAATTCATTCATCTGACACAGTTGAGACCTGATTAAATTAAGATATCGATCAATCTGAATGACTAACAGTCTGTAAAAGAAATTCTTTAGAAATCTTAGAAGTTATATTTAATGAAACAACATATATTTTTGTAATATTGTAAAAATCAAGTGATATTCAGCTATTTTACATCGATATGTACATTATGCATAGTGTTCCAGTACTATCTGCATGCAGGCACTTATCAGCAGTGAATTACACAAATACACATGAGACAAAGTATAATGAATCAAGACTTTTAGTGGTCCTGGTTTTGGTACATCACCGTGTTTACAAGTTTATTTAAACACCCACATGCTTTGTTTAAATGAAATTGTTAAAATTAATATGCAACTTGTAGATTTTCTGCTTTTGAGGTCCGTATATTTGATTTCGACTGCAGCCGCAGATCTAAAACTCAGGAATGATCAAATACAGAAAAACCTGCTGTGAAGTTAAAATTATTTTGTTTATTAAAGAAAACTGAGCTGATTCGGACTGTTTTCTCTCTTAATAAATGAATTCCTCATTTAAAAACTGTATTTTTTTATTTAATCATTTTTTCTCTGTCTGGCATTAAAGTTTATTTGATAAACTGAAATATTTAAGTGACAAAAACTTAAAACATTAATTATGTTAAGGGTAAATATTTTTCACAGCTCTGTTTTTATGACTTGCTTTTTCAAATGTAAAAAGGAAGAAAAAGATCTTAAATGTGGCCAGAAATGTTTTAATTTCTTCATTTTTTACTGGAAAACGCTGGTGGAAAACCCAGACTCAAACAAGGAGCCTGTCTGGCACCAAAATGTTTGACTAGTAGATCCATCTGAGCAGTAAATGCTTTCCATGTTGATTAGCTTGTAACTGGTAGTAACTGACTCGTCATTAGAAGTTTCTTTTCACTAAAATGAAAGTGGGCAGAATTCTGCTGCGGAGCATGTGAAAGCACCTCACGGTGACAAACGTCACTGTGTGTCAACGAGAAGACGACTGCTGTTAAATTCAGTACAAACATTTTACTCAACTGGGTCAATTTAAATGGCTTTAAAGTCAGTTATATTAACCATAACTTTGATTATTCCAACCCAGGGTTCACTGTCGACTCACACTCAACTAAAGACGAGACAAATATGAATGAATGAATTAATTGATGTCTCACAGGTATCAGAAAAAGGGAGGCGTTTGAGTCGGATTCAAACGGAGGTTATTCAGGGTTCGATGTTCCTGACATAAAATCCACTTTTCATTCACAGTATTTCTTAGTACGAGTTCACAGAATAAAGTTTTTTAAAATATCTATACGTTAAGTATTTTAGCAGAACAAATAAGAGCGTATGCATACACCTCTGAGCGACTAACGATATAGAATCAAATAAGAAGAAAACCTGATTTGTAAACTTTAGAAGACGTGGAGTGTATTAAAAATACCTCAGTCACTCCAGATTTAAAGGTCTTTTTAATCTGAGCTCCAACAGAGAACCGAAGGAAGAGTTTCTTCATCTGTTGCACAGCTGGCAGGTTCAGATGGGCATCAGGAACACAGCTGGTTGTTGTTTATTCTTTCAGCAGACCCTGCAGTTCGGCTTCTTTCTGACAGTCATGTTGTTTCCTGCGTGCACGTTAATCCACCCCGTCAAAGCCTTGTGCGTTCTCAATGGCGATGTGAAGCTTCTCTCTCAGCTCCTCAAAGGACTCATAAGGAGGAAGGTCCAGACGGTTGAAGCTTTAAATGATAAGAAAATAAAAGTTATGTGTCAACAGAAATGATGGAACTGTAATAGAAGAACAAACTTCACCCAGAGAATATTCAGACACGCTGTACCTCTCAATCGTTTTGGCAGATTAAAGGCCTGGAGTTGATTTTAAATCCGTACTAAATAACTTTTCCTATTTTGTAAACAACTGTGTCTCAGATGGCCGTTGCCTGAAACCGGTGTTCTGTAGAAATATGCTACCTGTTGAGATGTGCCACAGATTCCTTCTGCACATGTGTCGTTCCACAGTCTTGACTTCAATAAACAGACTTATTGTTTATTTTTTGTTTCTATGTTTTTCCATAAATACATTTTACCTATTAAATAAATTCTCCCAGGACAGGAACACTAAATATGATGTTATTTTTACTTTCTTTGCATTGTCAGAGCAACAGGCAAATGTTTGGACACACCCAGAGAGAAGGACCCAACAATGGCCGCCAAGGACCCAGAGGGCTTTTATATAGAAAATTATAAAATATGCTTAGATTATTAACACGACACGCTCACAATAAACATGACTACTGTATGAACTTCCAATGACATCTCATTATGAAATAAGTTGTCAATTCGTACTATGGCAGCATTTTTTTTCAGGGCAGCATAAATCATCAGAACACCCGAATTACTGAAGTTATTTAGTCTACTATAAGGCTATTGGAGGTCCCAGAGTGTCTAATAGGAAGCTGAACATGTTTTTTGGTGAGTATCCCCTCAGATAAGTTTCAAAACAGTAGCTTAAAGTTGTAAAAGTTATTTTGTACTACTTTAAATATTATGTTTACATTTAGACGAAGTTGCCTTCATCTATTAACTCATATATTAATGGGATTATAAAAAGGGGTTCAAACAGAAGAAAAAAAACACGATGACTGTCTCGAATTGCACGTTACGTGAAGCCTCCATCATCCACAAAACATGTGACCTGGATGTTCCTGGTCAACAGTGTTTCCTGGTGATGTGTCAAAAAAGCACAAACAGCTGGATAATTTCGGAGGTATTTAGAATAATAATGAGGCTGCAACGTGGAGAGGACAGTACTTCCATCTCCAGGTGAGCAGCGACCCAAAAACACAGTGAAAACAAAGTAAAGTTTGTTCATTTATCAGTCCAATCAAGCAACTTAAAAACAACTAAAAGTAGAAAGACTCACTAACACTGTTCAATGAAAGACACATTCTCATATTCAATAAAATATGCATGAATTAACTAAACATAAATTTTAAGCACGTTCCTTTAAACTGGAATTTTAAACCTCTGGGCTTTGAATCACTAGAAAACACGAGAGCTGCCAAAAACAATCATTCTACTTTGAAACAATGTGAATTCTGTGTTTTAAACAAAGCTGGACGTCATGGAGACATAAAGTCCTAATGAAGCACTCACCATGTGTGGGCCCTTGGAAGTTTCTCACGTGTACCCCACTGCTCGATGGTAAACAGCTGTGGCCCGTTAGACCCTGAAAAATAAAACCACCAGAACAACAAATGGTTTTATAAGAAGAAATAGAAACACAAACTGAAGCTACTTGTGAGTAATAAGAAGATAAATGCAGGTTCTGGTGTGGCGCTGAGAGACTCGCCTACTCAGACACACACAATCATGGTGTTTTTTTAAAAACATTTAATAACTAGTAACAACTAAACAAATTAGAAAAAATATTGTTAATATTCACAGCAGAAAGTTAAGAACTACAACAACAGCTGGAAAACATCGTCAGTATTTTCATTCTAAATGTTGGTCTCGTACAACAACCATCACTAGGTGGCGCTCTATTTCTTTTGGCTTCAGCTGCAGTAATTCAATATGTTTAAGTTGAACAGTGTCAGAAAGTTGGAGGTTTGACAAACATACAAACATAATGTTACACAAAAACCAGTTCAGTAATAATGTATGAGGTAAAAACACACGTTCTCACCATAGAGTTCAGCAAAGCCGTTCATCGGGACTCTGGATGTTCCCGTCACAAACTGTAAGAGCCGAATTCTCTTCTCTGCATCCATCAGCAACACGGTCTACAGAACAGGAAATTACATCAAGACACATGAACGTCTAAAGCTCCAGCTCCTAACGCAGGAACCCGTCTTACCTTCCAAAACCAGTGGATAACGATGTGGTCAGCGCAGTATCCGTTCTTATACTTGGTGTTTTGTCTCCAGTCGTTCACATCCACGTTTCCGAGGCCGCACATGAGCAGCTGCGGAACAAAACAGAGCAGGTGGAGTTCGTCCCTTTTTGGATTTGAATGCTTTAACTTTGAATCAAGTTGATTCAAAACTCACCTCAAGCTCATTCTCATCAAAGATCTTGATCAGATCTTGTGGAATCAGTTCAAAGAATCCCTAAAACACAAATTGTGACCCATATTTATTTATTATATTTGTTTTTCATGTTTCTGATGAAATAAAAAAACAAAAAAAACAAATAAAAGTGTTACCTCCTTAAAAGCCATCATCTGTTTTTGTATTCTGTTTACAAACCTCCACTGTATCACCAGGCTGTCAAATACACAATAACAGATTAATAAAAAAAGCACAATTTACTACAAAAATAATAAATTATGTTAGTTTAAAGGTGAATTTGCTGTTTTTACTGGATATATTCCTTCTTGTTTTCATTGGTGATGACAATCTCAGAACCCCCTGGCTTCAGGTCATGCTGATGGGTCTGGACAGGGAACAGAAAGTATCAGGTACCCAGAAAACCACAAATAAAATGTTGGAGGAAACACATGACGTTAAACAAACCTCTCCAAACAGCTCTTCATCGATGGTGAACCTCAGGTCCAAGTCTTCAGGGTCGTTCTCCAGAATCCACTTCAAGGAGTTGAAATACTCGCTGTCCTAAAATGTTTTAAAAAAAACTTCAATAAATGTTTCAGATCATTTACAACGTTACTGGCTGAAGAATTCCAGCGACACTCACAACAGACTCCATGTCCTGCAGCGTGATGGACTTCTGCAGCATCATCTTGTAGAAAGGTCGAATGAAAAAGGCTTTAAAGAACACAAAGACATCAGGATTGAAAACACGCCTCTCAGTTTCATGACACTGTGTGCGGTCAGACGGGACTCACCGTCCAGGAGTTTGCCGTGATACACCGCCATGCCTGCAACACGACCAATGAACTTGAAGTAGGACAGGTGGTCCTCATTGCATAAACCTGAATTTGGGTTAATCTGCAGTGTGTAGTTGTCTCTGAAAGACAAAGTGTTAAACGAGGTGAAAATAAGAGTCCGTCCTTAAACAGAGTCTTATGTTAAGTTACGTGATGTGCAAAATATTTTTATTATGAGGGACTTTGAAGAAGAAGCATTTGTGTTTAATTAGTTATACAAGCAAAATGTAACCAATCAGATTAAAGTGCAGCCAGTGGAGACAGCTGGCAAATACCTTTCAAGAAGAGACTTGAGGGATTCTTGTTTATTGATGCTGCTGATGTTTTCTAGAACTCTACCAGTACTGACTGTAATAAAACCTAAAAACTGTCTGTAGCTGATGTAACAGACTCTTGTGGTCACCAGTTCTGGTCCTGCAGGGCGACTATTTTGCGAGAAATGATTACATCATCAGGAAATGATCGAGTTCTACAAAAGCCTGTTAAAGACCCATTTGTTTAAATCAGGTGTGAAGCAGTGAACATATAAACATGCAGGATAGTCGCCCTGAGGATGGAGATGACGATCACTGGTCCAAACCACCCAAAACCAGAACCATATCCTGACTGACTCTTAACATTGTGAGCTTGAATCCATTATTTACTGGTTTAGATCCACACTAAGTTCGACTCCAGCTCCCGTTTACAAGACGTGCCATTTGACCCATTAAAGGTGGCCTGATGCTGCTGTGTGAATAAAAATCCTTTTTATGAATAAATTAGGTTTGACCACACAAAACGATTCTCACTGAAAACAGTAGAGGAGTTTTATTAAAGAATATAGTGTCTGTCTCAGAAATAAAACAGAGTTTGAACTCACGTTGCAGAATATTCAAACAGTCCGTAGTACGGGTTGAACATTTCCTTGGACATGAGGAAGAACCACTCTCTGGCTAAACCACCATAGTCCAGTCCCTTTTCTCCATCGAACTCCACCCACAGACGAGCCTTCAACAGTTCCGGCTTTTTAACCGCGAGAATTCGTCGATACGAGTCCTCCAGCACCGAGTTTCGTTTCAACTTAATCTCGAAACGATTTGGGATGTCGACCTTCAACAGAAACATGAAGATTTAAAGTTCTGCACGATCGGAAGCAGAAATTTCAGGTCCATTTCCAACAAGACTCACCGGCTTCTTCAGCTTCTTTTTGAAGTATTCGTACTTCTGTTTATAATCTCGAGAGTAAGGCACTGCCTGCAATCAACATGTTAGTGTTACATCTGGATCTAATTGTATGTTTTCATTTTACAGTCTACACTCACTGGTCCAGTTATAGCTGAGTTCTGTAATCTGGGATCATCCCACTGAGTGTTCTTGGTGTCTGTCAAATAAAATATGAAACACCATTAATTTAGGTGAAAACATATTAATAAATGCATAAGTCTAAAATATATACATACTGTGATCTATGTAGAATATTCTCCCATCAGTGTGGACCCTTTCCTCCCAACCAGGCTAAAAATGAAGAAGACATACTACATCTAATCTCTGTAGTTAATAACGACTCATTTCAGGTTTTCTGTAACGGATGAACTTACCGGCAGAGGGCCGAGGTCAGCCGGGTCTAGCGAGGGCGCCTTCCTCATTTGCGCAGGAGTCTTAAATCTGGGATCTTCCTGTTCAGACAAAAACAAAGTGGGTGTGTTCAGTCAAACAGGAAACACACAAGAAACAGTCCACTTGTTCTATATAATATAAAGTCCCGCTGCAACATGGATTACAAAAAAAATTTAATGCTGATTTTAAACTTTAAATATTTTTTATTGTTTTAGAAAAAAATATTCAGTTTTTATTTAGAAAAACAAAAGAGGTTTTCCACTTATAATACAAAGAAGTGAAACATTTTAAACTTTGTCTCCAGGAGATGTGCGGGACTCTAAATGTTATCTGCTCACCCAGGTGGTCGTCTTC
Source organism: Pachypanchax playfairii (assembly GCA_006937955.1). Taxonomy (NCBI): domain Eukaryota; kingdom Metazoa; phylum Chordata; class Actinopteri; order Cyprinodontiformes; family Aplocheilidae; genus Pachypanchax; species Pachypanchax playfairii. Next base: position 2,968,825 of record SSNP01000035.1, read on the forward strand.
GTGTTGTGATCGATGAAAAAGGGCCTTCCATTCGGAGCGCAGCGAACCTCCCAGCCCGGAGGTAAGGAGCCAGATTCAGGTGAAACTTCNTGGTTTGGTGAGACCTGAGGAGACTGTTCAGGTCTAACTGTCGGCTGGGATGGTGTGAGGTTTTGATCTGAGCCTGCTGCACCCTGCGGTGGTGCCGACACATCTGAAGTCCTCTGTCCAACAGATACACCATGTAATAGTAAAAATACATAGTACATAATTCAATATATAATCAATAAAGCAATATTTTAGTTATGATTTTAATAGTGTCTCTTAATTGTTTTAACTGTTTCTTTAAAATGTTTTAGTTCAAATAAGATTTAAAAAATAAATATCAATAAAAAAGCAGCACACCTGGACAACCGGTCGTACCCACGTAGTGGTTCGGGTGTTGTGGTTGACATAATAGCGTCTTCCTTTACTGTCCCGTTTCTCCTCCCATCCTGGAGGCAACTTAGTGGAAGTTGGAAGTAACTGTGAATATAAGATATAAACACTGACTGCAGTGACTTTAAGCTCAATCGTCAAGTCTTCAAGTTACATAAAAATAAGAATCATTTGACACGGTAGCTGTAAAAATACAACCAGTAAATTTTAAGCACAATTTTTTTTCCCACAACATAATTGTGCAACACAAGTTTGTTTTAAAAATGAAAGTAGGAGTGAGTGATTTCAGCAGAGAGGGAAAAACTCACCACAGGACTGACAGGATGTTCTTCTCCGACTGTAGCCCGGGAACCTTCCCTGAGACTGGAATGGTTTGAATTACTAATATGATTCTGTAGCAGAGGACAAGTATATTACACAAAAATCCACTTAGCTATTATTGGTAATGTATTTATATCTCGCTAGCTAAACAGAAGCTAATGGTTCAGATGAATCTGTTTGAGTTTACTCTTCTGGTTTTCAGTGAAAGGAAGCATCACACTTTTCAGAATGACTCACAGTCTGAGAGGAGCGCTGCTCTCTAGCTGATGATCGTGATGCGTGAACGCTGCTGAATGACCGGACCTCCACTGGCTCCTGGGATGGAGATGGAAAGAACTGGTGGTTCATACGATTTGAAGTGGAGTCATCTTCTGTAATGACCTCCCAGCTCTGAAACATGAACAAGCGGAAACGTTGAACACACTACTTATTGTAAAGTTAATGACTCTCATTTAGATAATGCTGTTAAAAAGCTTGTTACATTCTTAAACCTGTAAAAAAAACAAGAAACAATGCAACAATTTACATGTTAAAAATGCTCCTATCACACAGTTTGTACACTTGCACTGAAGTATAAAACATCAACCTGTGTTATGTTTGATGACCAGATCTGTACCACAGAGATCTGGCTTTAGTTTTAAACATTAGACCAGAAATAAGACTCCAAGACATTTTGGAGTGTAAAGTGAATGAACGTCGGAAGAGAAACACGGTGTTACCTCTGGAGACTCGTGCGTGGAGTTCTCCTCGTGCTCTGAGATCTGTCTGCGTGTGATGAAAGCAACATGTCCATCTATATTATTGTTCTGTCTCCTCTGAACTTCTGCATCACCTTCCCTGTTTAATACAAACACGTGTGCACTTTAATATATCAGAAAATCACAAAAGATTAATAATGTAACTGGTGGGGACAGGGTGAGGGATGTCCTACTGGTTTGTGGGTCGATGCCACTGTGTGGTTCTTCTTTCATGATTGACGAAGAAGACTCTTCCCAGGTTGTCCTGCCTCTCCTCCCAGCCAGGGGGCAGAGGGGGCAGCAGCTGGCTTTGTCTGGGTCCTGCCATGTCCTGAGCCTCCAGAAACTCCCAGCCAGGCTGCACACACATACAAAGTTTTAAACAATAAGGATATGATGACTAGAGCCAATTTTGTTTTCAAATCAAACATAACTTTCACACAGCACGTTGGAGGCGGGACGGAGAGGCTTTTTAATACGTCTTGAACTATGAAGGTAGTCACAGAATCAAGTTGGTGGATAGGTGTGAAGTATGGGTGGGTGGGTGGGTGTAGTAGGTTATTTCTAGTATCACAGGTGACAAACTTCACAGTATATAAACATATTCTTGGATTTTGACTCTCAACTCAAGATCTGAAGTCAGTAGAAATTCAAGTTCCTTTATTCATACCCATGGGTAAATCCAGTTCCCAGCTGAGACTGCGTTAAAAGCAATGAAATACTTACAACCTCAATTTTAAAAGTTGTGATGCTGTGTAAAATACTATTTCATAGAAAATATGAACTTATTTTGATTTTGAAGCAACACATCTTAAAATGTTAAAACAAAGGCAACAAAAGCCTCAAAAAGTAACTGGCACAACTCAAAAACATCTGGAGGAGCATCAAACTGTCAGTAACATGACTGAGTATAAAAGGAGCATTTCAGAGTCGCTCAGATGTAAAAATGAGCACATGTCCACCAATCTGAGACAAACTGCATCTAAACATTGTGGAAGATTTTGAGAAAAATGTTCCTCAACTGTAAAGACTCTGAAGATCTCAGTACATAATGTCAGAAGTTTCAGAGAATCAGGAAGAATCTCTGTGTGCAAGTAACAAGGTCAAAACTAGATGCTTGTCATTTACGAGCATCACAGGAGTCTGAGTGCTGAACTGTGCTGCCTGCCGTCCAGATCTTAGAAAACATTTGGAGCTTCATGAAACAAAAAATCCAGCCACAAAGGTCCAGAACTGGAGAGCAGCTAGAATTCTGCATCAGACAAGAATGGACCCACATTCCTCTCCTAAAACTCCAGCAGCTAACAAGTTAATGTGTTCTACAAAATGATAAATTTACCAAGTTTCAGCATCTGATATGTTGTTTATGTTCTATAGGGAATAACATATTGGTTTCTCAGATTTGTAAATCATTGCATTCTGCTTTTTTAACATTTAACAGCGTCTCCTAACTTTTTGGGAATTGAGGTTGGAGAATTATGTCCTCATCACAGTATCTGCTATAATCCCTGAAGAGGTCAATTTAACACAGTGAAGCATTAACTTACATCTAAATCTTCAGTTTGGTCTGTTGTTTCCTCTTCTGAGCCTACGTTTTTTGGCAAGTAGGTCATTTTGAGACGCAGGTGACCTTTGACCCGGGACTTATGGCTGTACAGGACATAGAAATAGACCAAACGTTTTGATGGAAGGAAGAAATATTAAGTGAAATGAAAATGAACTATGCTTACAAAATCTTTTCTCCTGCTAAATAAATGTAACATACATGAACAGTGTCATGTAAAACAGGTAAATAAAGACAATTAGATAATGAAATGCAAACCTTCGTGGGTGGAGCAGAAAATCCTTAAATGTGTATGGTCTTTCTGTGTTAGGATTTTCTGTCTGAGACAAAAACAAAACAATAAAAAAAATGTTTTAATTCGATGCTTCACAACTTAAGAACTAAAATGATCAAACCAGCAGCTGGGCTGTTATTTTAAAAACATCCTTATATAAAATGATGGTTGTGACACAGAATGAAGGCGAATTTCTGGGTGTTGTATTTATAATTAAACAGAAGCAGAAACATAACATAAACATGACAGAGTATTTCCAAAACTAGAGACAACGATGTGGAACAGACAGCAGAATAAGGGTGCACATGTTTATGTTGTTCATGGAGACACAGGTGAGACCGAGGATGTGAGTTCAGACAGTGTGCTGCTTCATTTCTCTATGGAAAAATCTCTGAACTCACACAAACGGGTCTTCTTTATTTATCAAAAACATTGTAAATCAGATGCAGGTTCATATGACTGATATTATTTTTCTAGTCTTGATATATAATTTGACTGTTTTAATCAGTTTTCTGATGTTTCTGTAATCTGTTTTTTAGTATTCTACGTGCAGTATTTACTTGTTTTAGCAAAGGTGTCAAACTTTTCTGATAAATAAACATGTAATCAGACATAATTAAAATTCAGAAATTTAAAATATAAAACAAATAACAAGAAATCAGGACTCACCGGTATGTGAGTTAAAGGGACGTCGACCTGTCCAAGGAAATCATCACGTGTCTGACAGAAAGAAACACAATCATCAGAATCGTCACAATATTCTGCTCCAAATACAAAACACTCTAAACTCTCCATTATATACAATAAAAAACACATACAACATGTCTATAAAACACAGTAAAAGGTACATCACCAAAAACCTTTCGTGGGAGATTCTCACATTTACAAACTCACAGCCGTCTCAGTCTGCAGCTGTTACATTAAACAGTACAAACACGACAACGTTTCACCCTTTTAAATGACGCGTCTCTGGACTTGATCCACTGCTGGATATGTTTTATGTTCTCAGATAGGAAAGTGTTCATCAGCCTCTGGTGGATAGATGCTTTGTGTTACAGTTAGAATATTGTAACATTTTCCAGACACCCTGTTCTCAGATGTAAACACACTTCCTGCTTGTCTTTCTGTTGTCTCAAAAGCAGACAGTCAAAGATGAGAAACTGAGTCTGCTCTGTGTTCAAATCGATGCCTGAGGCAGGTCAAACTGTAGCACGAGTGTTTATGAGCACAAATATAGATGAGACCTTCTTTGTCCTGACCTTTAATAGTGCTGCTAAAGTAGCAGTAGCTTTAAAGAAAACTATATGCACCACAGATCCTGAAACAAAATACCTGCATGTGTATTTCTATTCTTATAATAACTGCATGTCATTGGCATTATTTGGGAAATGTTTCATTTATAGTCGGTAGCAGAAGGTATCTGCACTGACTGTCATTGATACTTGTTTTATGCATAATACACAGTCCAAAGGACATGTATGTTTAGTGTTGTTTGGACATAAATCAATGACTTGAGATGTGTTACACCGCAGTGTTTATGGTATGTACAGTTGTTATAGCAGCATATATAATATAGTATTTGTATTTACAGTCATTAGTGAGAAGAAAAAGGAAACCGAAGGCCTCTAAAAATCTAACAAGTTCACAAATCTATTAATTTACAGTCCAGTGTATTGTATTTTGTTTAAAGAACAAGTTAAAATCAATGTTACACCTGCATGAATCTGCATCTCTCAACAGTTCAAGTACAAACACTCCTGGACTGAATGATAATCTGTGTATTCAGATCTCCATCCAGACAAGCTTTATAACTATTTTTTTAAATATCAGAAAAAAACAACAACTTACGCTGTCAGACATTTTTTTTAAACCGTCAGGACGTAAAAGTGTCTCTTTTCCTGGAAGTGTCCCTGCTGAGGGAGGCTGATAAACTGGGAGGTATAAGCTTTGGACAGATACAGACTGTCTATGTTAAAACAATACTGACAGATAAATGTTCACTCAGAGCATCCCTGAAGGTTTAGGTGACACCACGACTCCCCAGTTTAGCATATGGCATTAAAGGCTGATAATATATAGTGAGAGCTTGAGGCAAACAGCAACAGACTAATCAAGAACATCTGTGCAGCGAGCTCAGAGCTGTCTGTTTTACATGTGCCACAACAAACTGTTTCTGACAGGTGGGCAGAAGCCTGTGAAAAATAAACTTCTGAAAGTCTTTCTGGTTAAATGTTATTGGAGAAGACGAGCTAACTGTGCAGTTTGACATACAGTAGGTGATACTACAGAGCTTCTCCATGACAGCGAAGTTAAAACTAGAATAATTTGAGATGCTCTTGTTTGTTTTACTACTTGATTTCCACCCGTTACAATTAGGGATGGTCCGATCCGATCCACTGGATCGGTATCGGGTCCGATCCAGGTCAAAATGACTGGATCGGGAATCGGATTTTTTTATTAGAACCCGTCCGATCCGATCCATAAGCCCAAACTATCTTTGAGGAAAAAAAAAAGTCGTAGTGCGACCTGCCGTAACACAGGGGAGCTGCCCGTTACCATGGTTGCCATGTGCCTGTTTTCATCACGTGAGCAGAAGCCAGCAGAGCTGTTGTCATGTCTGCCGTGTGGAGCTACTTTGTGTTAACGGAGGAGAAAAGTAAAACAGCCGAATGTAACATTTGTAAAACTAGTGTCTCAAGGGGTGGAAGCACAGTCGGACATTTTAACACAACAAACTTAATAAAGCACCTGAAGAAGCATCATGGAAAGGAGCACGCAGAGTTTTTACAGGCGAGTGCAAAGAAAAGCGAACCGCGACAACCATCGCGGATCGGATCGGTATCGGCCGATCCTCAAAGCTGCAGTATCGGTATCGGATGTGAAAAAGTGGTATCGAGCCATCCCTAGTTACAATGAGGGAGAACATGCAATACAAACAAAATATATTTGTTTTAAACTCTAAAGAAAAAAAGGTCTCATTTCCTCAGACAGCTGAATAAAATTCAATCTCTTAAAATTAGAGGTTTTCATCCTCACATTAAGACTATAAAGTGCAAGAATGCTTTGCTGAGCTTCTTTAATAAGTGAGGTGTGAAGTCTTTCTATAGCACGTTATTACTGAAGGAACCCACAGGAACGTGATGCAACAATCAAACCACACCAGCAACACAGAGGTACACGCATGTTCAGGAAGTTCTTACAAGTTTCAGTGGAAAGATAAAATCAGAGGCAGTTTATGTGTTTATATACATCACACTGGCACTTAAGACCACATGGAAAAAAACAACACAAAAAGGGTGATAATTACATAAAATTTGCATAAAATCCAACAGAACTGAGATCTGATTCATGTTTTCCACCATGGTTGTGTAATACACTCACATCTGGTTGTTCATTAACTGGTATGAGGAGTAATAGGTGGTCATGAAGGCAAAACAGATAAGAACTGCAGCTACACTAAAGTCCAGAGTTTGGTGCATTTGGTAGGTAAAATAAATCCTGGTGTTTTGTCTCAATGCTGCTAGAAAACGGAGCTCACTCTGAGTCCAAAGCTCTGATGACACAATTCAGTCACATGCTGCCTGTTTATATGAACTGTTATTTACTGTTGGTAGATGTCACTTTAAATCTAAACCATATGTGTGTGTAGATGGTGATGGACTGGTGACCTGTCCAGGGAAACCCCGCCTTCTCCCCCGTGACTGCTGAAACATCCCTCGTTTGTTAATATTTTATCTTTAACCTTTCTTTATATCTTTTAAAGTGGTCCTGAACAATAGTTCTTCAGGTTTTCTGGAGGTCTTAGAAAGTTTTTTTTTTGTTGACTTTGTTTGCTTTTTCACCCATTTTCAGTCTTTGTCCCTAATGAAATTTATGGGAATGTTTTTTTTAAAGTATCACTTAACTCTGAATCCTTTAGACATAAAAATTCAGACAAAAACACTCAGATGAACCTGAGCTGTATCCATAAAAACAGACAAGTTAGGAGTAAAAACAATTTTATCAATCTTGTATCAAATTTTTAGGCAGTTTGTTGCCATCATCAGCCTGTCGCACAGTTTGACACAAAAAACTTGGTGTGACTTTCAGAAACCGCTACAGATTGTTTTTTTTAAAGTACTGGCTCTTCATATTCTGTCCTCTATTTATGCACTATCAATATTTTAAAACTGCACAATATGATGCCATATTCAGACACCAGACTCAATGTGGAAGTCTTTGAAAGCATGAAGAATGTTGATAATAATTTCTTTCCCAGATTACATGAAGTTGTGGCTCTCTGGGAGCAACGCGTAAAGAAATAAGGGTAAACAAACATTTACATCACGCTACATTAAGTGATTTAACAGAAACATTTACCCAAAATGACCTTGACGGGAGGAACAACACACCAGCACTGGTTCATTAAATCCGCTAGGCAGAAACTAAATCTTTTCAAAAGGACAAAGTGCAAATAATACAAGTAACAGCAGAAAAATACAAAGAAATGTGAATACAAGCTGGTGTTTAAAAAGTACATGAGGGATGCGCCACGAGATAAAATGGTTAAAGTGGAATAATTCATAGTTAAAGCTATAGTGCGTAACTTCTGTCGCCCCTAGCGGAATTTTGCGTTATTACAACAATGAAGCTGGCGCTTCCATATGACGTCCCCCCCACCCCCACCCCCCTTCCCCCAACCGCTATCCCTCTGCCGCTGTGATTCGCGATTCCACAACATTTTTATTCTGTTTGAATAAGGACAGCTGTTGAAAAAAGATGGACTCTTTGGAAGAGGTAATTATTGTATTTTTTATTTATTTTCCGCAGAAACGCAAATAGCTTATTACAAACGGGAGACAAGGTGCCTGCTAATTTGTAACTGACAGGTTAGTGAATGATCTCCTGCTACGAGACTCTCTGCTCGTCCTCCCCCTCCCTTGGTGATGTAAAAGACGTAATTTCCTGCGCGCCAGCGCGGGAATGTCGCTGGTCGACACGCAAAGTAAAAATGATATATATTCAAAAATACCGTGAGATGTTTGAGGAGCCGATCGGCTTAATCTGCATTGTGTCATCTCCTCTAATAGTGGCTTGGCTGAAACAGACATTCACGGACATGTAAAAGTTACGCACTATAGCTTTAAATCTGAAAAATAAAAAACAAATTAATTTTTTTTTTAAATGTCATGACTGAGGAGGAACCTCTTTTTGGACAACCTGCTAAAAGTAGAGAAATACTGACATTTGATATTTCACAAACACTGTTTCACAAGGGGACCCACAGGGAAGGTAGCAGACCACCCATTTACTCAGCTCACACACACTCACACCACGTCTGCAGATGGCTGACAGGACTGTGTGCTGCTCTGGTATCATGCTGTTAAATTTGAATCTATGCGTTTTGGGAAGGCCTTCCAGACCAGCAGACTATCTGGAGTCAGGGGGAATATTTCTGAGGCACCTTATTTATATCAGCTAGGAGGCACCGTGTTTCCCACCACTAAAAATAGCCACAGTAAATACTTGAACCAATCACTCATAGTGCCAACAGAATAATGAAAATATACAAGTATTTTGAAGTTTTCTTACTGAAGAAGTCTGAAACCCAGAAGACTGAAAGAAACCAGTCTTTCTGTTTCACACATTTCATGGTAATTAATATATAGATGGATTCGCTGTCATGTAACAGAAAACCTCTGAATGTTTGTCCACACTGAGCTTGTTAAATACATGATTTACAGCTGGAGAGCATTTCAGTTACTGGAAGTAGCTCTCTGTCTTGTAATGAGCCTAATGGTGACTTTAAGTAAACACAGTTTTCAGGACTTTAAAGGGAATGTACACTAATATCACTCTGTTTGTTACTACATCTTATTTAAATCAATCTGAATGTTAAAGAAGAAGTAAGTGGTGTTTACGAGCACTCCAGCAAAAGTGGAATCTACCTGAACTTGTCCAACAACATTGTAGGTCTACAGTGCTCTGCAGCTGCTATCGTAACCACGTGTTTTTAAGGGCTGTGATTTGTGATCACATTTACAGAGTTTCAGGTTTTTAAGCTTTTTAACTTTCAGAAGATAACCCACTCACCTTGTTGCTTTCAGCAGGACTCTTTACTGTAATACTTTTCTTAACATCCGTAACAGAACTTGGTAACTTTTGTGGGCAGCACGGGGACAAATGAATGTGAACATGTGGGGAACAAGGACTGCAGAGCTTCGGGTTAGACACGTGACATGAAATTCCAGTGTTAGGGTAGGGCACCTCGAGGGAAAAGCTCCTCTGTATGGCACGATGACAGTGCTTTTTATCAAGCTCGAGTTGATCCTTTCCTGATAAAGAAGCTTTACTATTTTTCTCTGATGGTTTAGTTGAGGAAAACAAACAAGCAGAGGTGCTGCGATACAGTTTTTTGTGAGCGCCAGCTTCACTTTGGAAGTTATAAGCTGGGACGAGACTTTCATTGGCTGCAGCCATTGTTGTAGCTCCTTTTGCAGCAATCATTGGTCTCTGGTGGGCAAAATGCAACAGCACGCTGCTAGAGTGAACATTAGATCTGTCTGAAGCTGATGACAGTTCCATCATTGCACTCCTGTCCTCCGTTTTGCATTTTGGGTCTTCCTGTATAGGAATATTAAAATGGACCATGTGTTTCGTGTCCTTAAATTCATAAGAGTTGCTTCCTTTGGACTGAGGACCTGCAGGAGTGGTCAATCCTTTCTCCTCTAGTGAGAATTCACTGGAAGATGCTAGAAGATGCGACTGATTAGATCCTCTTGGTGGAGGGTGAGGAAACAGAACCGCAGGTCCTAAAGGAGAGGCAGGTGGGGTGTTACAGGGACTCTTTGGGATAATAACCAATGAGGAGCACCGTCGCAGTGGGACCTTGGACTTGCAGCGGAGTGGAGTCCTCTCCTGGTTTGTCCGGTGCTTCTCTTGAAACTCTGGCTCAAAGATGCTGTTGCTGCTACAGTACCCTGCATCGCTGGCCATACTGCTGTTGCACGATCCTCCGTCCGAACCAGTTCCCGCTCCACCCTCAAAAACAACACCAGGATCTCCATCTTCTACGCTGCCATCCAGCTCTCCACTGAGTTTTCCACAGGGCTGCAGCGCAATTTGCAAAACCCTCTCCTTGTCACACCCTCCAGCATTAACCCTGGGTATGAACACTGAAGAGTACTGACAGTTGGCAAAATCTGGTGACAGAGGAGTCACCTTCAAGTGGACAGAACTGTGAGCCAGACTCTCTGCAGGACTAAGAGCTGACAAACTAACTCTGCTCTCTTCAGTGTGGCAGCTGAGGCTTTCTGACAGGGGGTCCGTGTTACTTCTCCTTGACGCAAAATGCAAGCGGAGCTGACATGCCATTAGTTTAACTCTCTAATCCCTGCAGGACTGATGAGAGGTGCATGATCAGGTTTGCTGAAGTGAAAAAAAAGAAAGGGAGCAAAAGCAACTGCCCCATGAGCTGCTCTGTGATCACAATCATTAGTGGCTCTGCATTGCCAAAATAGCTCTGGTGACAAGCTGCATTCCTCTCAAGGCTGAGCTCAGCTTTTAGTCAGAGGAGGCCAGTGGTTCTGTTTGGAGACATGACCCAAACACATGACCTTTAAAACTGAACCGTTTGCCCCTTTAGAAGAAGCTTCAACTCTAAAATCATTTTAAAATACGTCTCCTGCAGAAATATCATTCTCATTTAGCACTTCAAGAAAAAGAAAGAAGAAATTCAAGTGAACGACAGCATGGCAGACCAACATGTTTCCTTTTAGACTGAAGCTCTGGTAAAATGTTACATCTGCTTTGGGCCACTAACTCAGGACTCCTGCTGCTGCTTTGCTACTAATGTTTCTGCTGCACTGTGCCCCCATAAATAGTTTTACCCACTGCTATTGAATTACAGGAAATCAAAGGAATGAATGTCAACAAAATTCTGCATCAAACCAAGAGCCAGGTTGCAAAAGCACATTACCCACAATAAATCCCAAGGATTCCTCCTGCAAAGTCGTTTCATGCAAAAGCACAAAAAAGTTATAAAATACTGAAAGAAAGTAGAGCAATCTTTTTCACAGGTAACAGGGAAACACTCGCTCCCCATCTGCTTGATGAGACAAACACATGTTTTTATGAAAAAGAACTGACATGCCAGCGGTTAAATGACACCTCATGTAACAGTCAGTGCTGCTCTTTTTCTTCTTCTGAGATGTTGACAGTCCAATTTATTAAGGGTGAACCTGGCTGACCCATTTCAAGGCTTCCAAATCAGAATCAGTGTGGCGTTTAATAGTAATCAGGACAGCCAGGATAAGGACATGACTCAGTGCAGGACGCTGCCACAGTGGAACTTAGAACCTAGTTTGAAAACCAACCAATGCTGGTAAATGACAGTAATGGTAATGTGACCAGCATCACACCGGTGAATCAAAACAGATATTTTCCATGAAGTCATACGTCAACAATTGAGCAGAACCAACATTCATAAGTTTGGCTTCAAATCGAACAAAGACACGAGTTATATTAATAAACTTTTCAGAGAATCGTTCTAGAGCTGAGTCAGAGGGGTGTGGTCTGAGAGAAGACTGGAAAAAAATAAATCAACAGGTGCAGCAGTGGACCAACAAGTTACTCAAATGTCTCTGTTTACTTCTTGATATTGTTAAATCAACCTAACAGACTGTATAAAATTAGGTACCACAAGAATCCAGAAAGTAAACAAGCACCTAATCTGTAGAAAGGTAAGGGAGGAACAGAAAGGTGTCAATAATGAACAATGTCACAACAGGTAAATGATAAATGGCGTGTACTTCTATAGCACATGTTTAAGCCAGACGACTCTTAAAGTGCTTCACGCTACAATTTGCACCAAACACTACAATTTGTTTGGTGCTGCCAAACACGCAAGGAAGGTGAAGTGTGTTGCCCACGGATAAAACGGCAAAGCAATCTTTTCAGACCGGATCAGGGATTCGAACCAGTGAACCCTCAGTTAATCTGCTCTACACCCCCCCAACAGAGATTTAAACACAGCAGATGTTCACAACATAATCAACTTTAAAAGTATTAAAAGTATTTTGAATAAATTGTTCCAAGACTCCAACAGCAACACCTTTCAGCAAGAGCTGTCGCTGTTTTAAACCAAAACTCTTTTCATCTGAGAAATCTCTTGTAAAGATGCTTCTCTGTGAAAGTCAAATACTTCGGATGTTTTCTGACTCAAAGAAAGGCAGAAAAGCAACGTTTACACATATAGCTTTTCTAATTATTCTTTACTACTTCCTGTTTCTGTAAAAATAAATGTTATTTATATTTGGAAGAGATTTTATAGGAAAACATGTCCTGAACTTTTTGTTTTTAATAATGTAGGAAAAGTTACAATATATATTAAGTTATAATATATATTTTATTTTATCATGTGGGGATGAATTCAGGATGCCGTAACCATGGCAACTTCTGCATACTGTTGCTGGAAAGAGAAAATCATGCCATCTCTGAAAACAAGACTCTGAATTATAGACAAACTATTAAAAGCTTATGTTTTCTAAATAACATGTCTTATTTATTATTAAATACATTAACAGTTGTCTATGCATGTGAAAATGTCTCAAGGAGGGAAGAGTTTTTAGGAATTGGAGGTTTATAGCAACATAATAGCTTGATTTTTGCGTTTTGTTTGGAAAAACACATGATAAACTATGTGAAAAATAAAAATCTACGTACATTTTAACATCATTTTCATGACAAGAGAACAAGCTGCCTTGAAAATAAATAACTTTAGATCATAAAAAGTGTTTGTCATGTGATCAGTTTTCTTTTATAGGATCACAACAGAAGCAGATTTGTTCCTAAACTAGAGGATAAATTTGGGAAAAGTTTGCCACATTCCTTCTGTATTACAGGACAGGCATGGTAAGCATATTCTCACAAGTACACTCACAGGACTGACACGCCCTTCTAAGAACTACTAAATCCACCTGGAGCATGACAAGGCAGACCTGAATCAGTCACACCCAAGTTTATGTTATCATGTGACTGCACACATGTGATGTGACGACATCTTCCAGAAACATTTAACCTGCCTACAAACAAAACGCACATGGTGATAAAAGAACTGAAGATTATCTCTGATTTATTTTTGTATTATAACAAAATGACTGTATGTGAATGTCTGAACAAAATGTGATGCAACAAACAGACAGAATAGCAACAGAAATGAGAAGACTTTGTTTCTGTAATAGACAATGAATCGCTCAGTAAAGAATGTCTTTCATGTGCCACATAATGTGGGAAAATATCTGGATTTTCAAAATAAATAAATAAAAAAACTGCAAATGACACAAGTACTGACTTGTTTTTCTAGGAACTCAGTTTTCTCCTCAGTAATTAACAAGCTGATTTTTAGCAGAACAAGTTGATGCAAACAGCTCCTGGCCATCTAATTCATTGGGAAACAAAAGCTGGCTGTACAACTCATTGACTGTTTGTTTATACTATACATATATTTATATTTTTATAGTTTTCTTCCCAGAATTTTGGATGTGCTAAAGTTTTAAGAAGAATAAATAAAAAGCAAGATAAATTACAGTTAAGTTGTTGCATTTTAAAATAAAGTGATATTTAGTGTGGTGCAACTCAGAATTTCAGAACAGTACATTATGGATGAATGACGGTGTTTACATCACATACAGACACTAAGCAGCATGTCTCAGACAGAAAAGGTTCTGTTACTGAACACCAGCATGAAACAGGGCCACCAGCTCAACTTATATCCTGCTAAAACCAGCCACTCTTAAATCCTTTATAACATTTCTGTGACAGTATAATCTGTAAGAGAACACCAGACACTGGTATCTCCGTTCACTTCCTTCTCCAATCACCTGAAGTCAGCTTCACATTGCCAGCTGGGCATGTGCTTTGTGCCAGCAGAACCTTATTCTTACTTTATCTGTAAGGTACTTATGTTAAGGCATCTGCACTGTGTGTGACACTTGATTCAGCTCTAAATTGAGGAAAGAAGTTCTCAACAAGAAGAACAAATAACTGTCTATTTATGGTCCTTACCAAAGGCATCTTACAAAAAAAAGTTGTACAAGAAGGGCATTTAATGAAGCAGTGCAGAAACCAGAGGCTGGCTGTCTTAATATCGCATGAAGCTAACATACATGCCAAGCCAAAAACAAGTCAGAAGCTCAGTGTCTCTCCAAATCTGACATGCGACTCCTAATCCCTGTCAACAAAGACGTTAGGATGTCCTTAAGGTAGCCAGATTTACCCGTATTTACAGGTGTGAGTAATAAGGTGTCTCTGGTTTCCAACAATATCCCACATATTGTGGCAAAATACGGGCCTCTGGATCTTTAAGAGGCAGACAAACCAGGGTCAATCCTGCACTGACTGGAGGAGGCCCACATCTAGAGAAATATGACACACTGACCAGCATTTAGCGTGTCTGAGCACAAAGCATGATACCATAACTGTGGCTGATTTCTCTCATGTACAGCAAGAGACCTTTAGTCATACTGCCCTCACTCTAGAAGAGTGACGTGCACTGACAATGAGAGATGGTCGTATTAATACTTGAGTTTTTATATTAGAAGATAATGTTTAAAAGACAAAGTGGATCAGAACTTTGAAAACAAGCCAGGTTGAACAATTCTACACTAAAGCTAACGGTTAGTATTTTATAATTTCTTAGCTTGAAACTTTAAATTAGCTTTGTAGTATTTAATAAACTCTGCCCACATCTTATGGATCCAACCTCATGCTGTTATTAAAACAACCAAATTGGAGCTGTATGTATTGTAATCATTGGCGCTAACTGTTATGTGCAGGGAAACACAGTTTATCTACGTTCTTTTTAGTGTTCAGTAAATTGCTAGAAGAGTGAAACATTAATTTCTTACCAGCCGGTTTTCATCAAACACTTCGAACAACAGGCGATGCTTCGTGGGTATCACCTAAAACACAAGACAGTTCAGCTTATCGAAGAACTGTGACCATGATCTCAGACTAACAAAGTCAACACAGTCAATTTTCAGTCATATGGATTGTTCATATTGTTCAGTCATTAAACAATCCTGTGCATAGAATAAATCATTAGTGATCTTAGTGTCACTTACTCTGAAAAAGAATTCTTCATTCCAGTTTGGGTCCAGACTCTTCACATGACAGAAGAAAAAAAGAATTAAAAAGCATGAAATATTCATAAAGTCGATAAATGAAAGCGTCACTTTGAACTCCGTTTGCATATACTGTGTGTGTACACGTACACCAACTCACTTTTTTAATGGTTTTGGTCTGCAGACTGGTGAGTTCTCCATTGATTGGATCATACAGAGACAGCCTGGTATACGGATCACTGCAACAGAAGAACAGAGTTTAGAAAGATTTAAAACAGTTACAATCTACATTCTGAAATCTCTATATTGTCCAAGTGTGAAGTTTTTATGTCATGAGATTATGTGAAACATCATTGTTCAGTCGTTTCTGACTTGAAACGCTCTGATTGTTGTTCTGGTTATTCATTACTCATGTGATGACTGCAAATCTGTTTAGAATGATTTGAGACAATGTTCATTAAAACTACATCCATTACCTCTATTACATTATACATTACCCAGCCCTAATAGCTGCAGTGTTCTGTCATTAGAAACGTATTAGGAAACCACATAATGAACATAGAAGGACAAATGTTTCTAAACAACCACTGAAATCAACATTAATGCTACGACTGAAAGCAAAGAGGATGTTTTCATTAAAAACAGACACAAGAACACAGTGAATATGCTATAAAGTCTCCATTTGTTTTTTTCCTGTTTTGGAACATCAGTAAAATATCGATCCCTGGATTTCCAGGAGGCATCGTAGATTCTGTTTGTTTTGTCTATGGTAGAAACAGCTTATACTCGCAGTGTTCACTGTATCACAAGATAAGATCACAACACGCTGCTTTAACACTCACTTAAAACAAAAAACAAAACAAAAAACAGCTGATGACCCACATGTAGGAATGTATGTGGTAAATTTTCATCCTGGGACATGGTGAAAATACCCAACAAGATGTCAAAACAAACGCTGCAGCATGTTCCCTTCAGTTATTTTAAAAGCATTATTCAATGTTATTAAACTTTACCTCTCTCATCACAACTGAATTTCTAGTTCCTCCACTGATGGATAAAATGTTATTATGATTCTGTGGCAGTAATAAATCTGTTGATAGGCTGTTGATAGAATACGTTTCAATGAATACTGATACGTTAACTCAAATATTTATTGGGCAGATTTAGTAGAAATTAAATGAATATTACACATAAAGTCTGAGACTGTTCAACTTACCTTGCTCCAAGTATATCTTTTTTTGCCAAGCCAATTCCAGCAATGACTTTCACTTTAAGGATTCTGGATTCATCCTGAATAAACAAAATAAAATATTTTTTATTACATAATTACTTTATGTATTAACAATAACACGTGCAGCTAAAAAATGTTTTTGCTCTGGCTTTCACATTCACCTGTATAAAACATCTAACATCCCCCTTCATCTTCTGCAGTCTTTTTTTTTAGCAAAAAAGTAAATAAACTTGTAAAATTCAACAAACAGGAACACTCTTCACAATCATATGAATAATAAGAGAAGAATATAAAACAATCTATACGGTTGTCATGCTGGTTTAAGTTTGAAAAATCACAATAAAGATATGTTTAAAAAATAATAATAAAACAATCTATAAGCTCTGCAGCCTAAAGATAACAGATAAAGCTCCGATGGCAGAAAAGAATAAAATGGACAGAAAATTAAAATTCTAACAAATTAATATGTAGCTACATGTGATATTGTTCAAACAACAGAGAAAATAAATATCTTCACAATAAAAGATATTAGTGGAAATCTGTAAGGTATGTACGCTACCTACACGTTTCCAATAGATCTCAATCAATCAATCAATCAATCAATCAATGCAAAACAACTGGAATCTGAATATCTAACAATCTGGTGATGACGTCACATCCCGCAAGTGCTTGACACTTCTGTACATTTTCCCACATTAATCTTATTCCCGAGTTTTCCTGAAAAGGTTGTGAATAATCAGGATATTTCTCAGTCAAACACACACAACGGGTCACCTTTATGGTTTTATCAGAGGAAGTTAGGGGAACGAAAGAACTGAGAAAATAGCAAATAGTTAACGCTGTAAGTTTGGTGTTTATGTGCTGTTAGCACGTAGGCGTTGACAGTCCAGCTGGTTTCCTGTTAAACAAACTAGCTGGGAAGTCGTTAGAGATGATCAGTAACACCTTTTTTTCCCTCTAAATGTTGAAATAGTTGATACAAAACTTACCAAATCGTTATTAAACTAGTTAGTAAGTTGGCTAACAATCCATTTATCTGTTACTAGTTAGCTAGCTGGCAAACAGCAGGGTCACGTGAGCAACCTCGTTAACGAACGCATAGTTTACTTTACCTCATCGGCTGAAAGTCCTCGGATCTCAAAAGGAATTGCGGCCATAATGTAAATCCTCACGGCTATTCCTCACAAACAGCGACAGAAAGACGAAGACTGTCTCCTGAAAACTCTTCTGGTGTCCCGCCTTTACGACAGTCCCCCTCCGTGTGTTAAGAGACTGACTGAGAGGCTGTGGCATCGTCGTCACTCACAGCACCCATCCTCTTCATTCTACTCCTCCTCCTCCTCTTCCTCGTTCTTCGGTCGCTGCTACAACCCGAGGGAACCCAGAGGAAAACAACTGAAAGCCCTGCTGAGGATGACTTTATCCTTGAAGTAGACAAAACACTTTAAAAATCCTAAATAATATTGATAAGTATATAATCAAAGTGAATGTCACCAATAAAATATGTTATTATAGACTGTTAGGATTCATTTTTACCCTTTATTCTTATTAAAAGTGACATTTCACACATATTTGGCCAAAACATACAGTAAATGTTGACTTAAACAGAAACCAAGACTGTGAAATTACTTTACAGCTTGGTGTGATTTAAGCAAACAAAACTACAATAAAAAGAATAAACTTAAGTTAAAAAGATTAAATAAGTTAATAAGGTGATTCTTACCTGGTTTTCTTGAGGAATACAAGAATTTTAATCAAATCAAATGTCAGTTAATTTACTCACACAAAACAGATCCGAATATAAAAATCTCTTTAAACTTTTATTCAAATTATTTAGAAATTTTGCTTCATTGGAAGCCTAGAAGAGTCTCTTTATTTTTAATTTTCTTCTTTCATGAACTGAAGCCTTAAAAAAAATCTTGTGTTGTAAAGCTTCACTCCCGAGAGTAAAACAATCATACATTACTGATGCACTGTAAAAGTTTTCCACCATCCTATCTTGCGATTTTTTTACAACACTTTTGTGTTTATCAAAACACTAACTCTTTGTCCTTGCTATATAGAACAATTATGTTTATGATGTGAGATACTGGTCCTGGTTTCTGGTCTGTGACTGTGTCCATTCCTTTTTCAGCTTCCTGTTTTCATGCCTCTGTTTTATTGCAACATTTCCTTTCCTCCTGCTCATGTTAGCGATTTGCCAGATAACACGACCCATTTAAAACAAACAACTGATTATTCATGGAACGTCACTTTGAAGATGCTTTCAGAGTCACATCACTTACAGGAAGTGGCTCATGCAACCAGAATGTAAACACAAGTTTTTCTATTATGTTAGATTAACTTTGATTTCTTTTAAATTATTTAAATGTGCAAGTTAAATTCCAAACTGTGAACCCAAAAATGTTTTTGACCAGATTTTGCTTTTTCAGGATGGTTTTAGTTTAATGTATATTTACAAATATCATGTCAACATAAAATTGACTTTAAAATTGTTTAAATCCTCTAATATTAATAATATTAGTTAATTTTTAGCTCCGCAAAACACATTTTAATGTAAATAGTGGGATTATAAGTAATGACATAATAAACTTATTATTGCTGTTGTATTTGGAGCTGCTCCTCAATCACTTCCAAGACTAAACAATTTGATATGTAACATTTAGAAATTATCATTGAACACTGAGTGCAGACATATTGGGTTTACCATGTTAAATAAGTAAAGAAGATGTAAAAGATTACTAAGGTTCCTAATTTCAAAACATGTAAAAATCTATTTGTTTTCCAATGAATCTACTCAAGTGCATTTACATTGACCTTGTTTAAAACATTGAACATTGTTCTTTTTTATACAAATTAAAGTTGTCAAAATGAGGAAACATGCCACTACATCTATATGAGATGCTGTGAATGAAAAATATATAGAACTACATAAGTTCAGTTTCTGCAGGAAATACAGTATGAATGCTGAGAGCTGATGTAGCTAAATGAACCAGCCATCCATTTTCTGAACCTGCTTATTCCTGTTCAGGGTCGCAGGGAGCTGTTGCCTATCTCTAGCTTGCTTTGGATGAAAGGCAGGGGACACCCTGGACAGGTTGCCAGTCCATCGCAGGGCCTGAATGAACCTGTTAAATGAAATAAATTAAGCTGAAAAGGGTGAAAGTAGCTGAAATAATTGGTTTAAGTCTGCCAAAGATGCTTAAGAAGATCTGAAGTTTGCAAGAAACCTAACTGACAAAGGTGCAAAAAGTTAAATATTACAAAAGTTTAAAAGTTACAAAAAGTCATACCTGTAATGACTTGAATGAGTGAAATGTTTTGAGGTACAATTTGTTGAAATAGCACAAAAGCTGTAGAAGACAAAGCGAGCTAACTCACTTTGTGTAAACCGGTTCAAGTACACACCCTTAAGGCACGCCACAAGCCAGAGACACTAAGAGAAGCTACTGTAATTAGCAGCTACTTCAAACTTTTGGTTAGATAAAGGAAAACCACTTAGAGCAAGAGCAGATTTTTAAACCTAATGAATGTTGCACATTGACTCTATCAAAGGCTGCAGAAGGCTCAGGGAAATCTAATGAAATGTAATATTATATGATATAATATGATATGTGCAATATTACTGTAATACTATGATGTTTTCTTAGTTTAAATGCTTTATACTGTGAAAAGACTGTCATAAGATGGAAGGCTATGGAAAAAGCAGTTAGTTATAGATTAAAAAAATAATAATTTTAACACATGCATGTGGGATTCTGAGTCCTGTGGATCCCATAGACTAAGTGGTTGGGAAACTATTGATCAGATTTCCCTGGAAAGCTTCTTAGCAAATGAGTCAGACAACTTCTGGAACAATATGAAGAGAAATTACATGGAAAAAAAAGCCAGTTGTGATAAGTCCGGATCAGCACACACTTTTAATGAGAAGATGTAAAACTAGTTTCCTTGTTAGTTTCGTAATACACCCACACGATGAGTGATAATCTGATTAACATGACCAACATGTTTAAAGCCCAGATGCTTTAGGTTTTATCATACAGTTCATTTCTTTATATCATAATAATAATCTTCTAGAAGAAGAAGATGTGGATGCAGAGCAGGAGCACAGTGAAGAGAGAGAAAGAGGAAGTTTAAACCTTCACTTCCATCAGTCATACTGACAAATGTGAGATCTCTTTGCTAACAAAATGAATGAACTTGAAGCTCTGCTGAAGACCCAGCCAGAGTATCAGGAATGCAGCATCATGTGTTTTACTGAGACGCGGCTAAAGGAACATATCCTGGACTCCAATGTGTCTCTGTCTGGCTTTCAAACAATACGGGCAGACAGAGATTTGGAGATTTGAAGAGGAGCTGCAAAAGAAGAGGAGTTTGTCAGCTGATCACATCTGCAGTCACCTGTTGGGGAAGCAGCATCAGAGCTGGTGACATGAAGAGGCTGAACAGATGGATAAGGAGGACTGATTCTGTCCTGGAGACTGAACTGGAGTCTCTTGAGTTGACTGTCCAAAGGAGGATGAAGAACATGATGGAAAACCCTCATCATCCTCTTCAGAACACAGTAACTCAACAACAGAGTGTCTTCAGTCAGAAGATTCTTCATAATCCGCTGCATCACAGACCGCTACAGGAGATCATTCCTGTCCACACCTAGAACCCTCTACAGGAGATCCTTCCTGTCCACACCTAGAACCCTCTAGAGGAGATCCTTCCTGTCCACACCTAGAACCCTCTAGAGGAGATCCTTCCTGTCCACACCTAGAACCCTCTAGAAGAGATCCTTCCTGTCCACACCTAGAACCCTCTAGAGGAGATCCTTCCTGTCCACACCTAGAACCCTCTAGAGGAGATCCTTCCTGTCCACACCTAGAACCCTCTAGAAGAGATCCTTCCTGTCCACACCTAGAACCCTCTAGAAGAGATCCTTCCTGTCCACACCTAGAACCCTCTAGAGGAGATCCTTCCTGTCCACAGCTAGAACTCTCTATGGCTCCCTGAAAAAGAACTGAGCTACAACAACACTTGAATTTCCCTTCGGGGATTAATAAAGTATTTTTGATTTGATTTGATTTGATTAATAAGCTGGAGAGTAAAACTCTGATGGCCTTGTCATGGTGCTGGTGATTCAAACAGGGGTTTAATTCAGCAGAAACATGAATGGCAGTCTGGTGGAAAAAGGCAGCGGCCACTTCACCTGTCAACAGTCATCCATCAGTTTCCATCTGGGTTGGTGTTTACGGGTGTCCTGGTGCACAGACACTGACAGAGGTCACGCTTCGTACATCTGTGAGGTTGGAGCTTCAGCACACGTTCAATCATTGTTAGAACACCAGCAGCCCTCAGTTGTTACTGTTGTTTAGAAAGCAAAGCTTTTTTTCCATAAAACACAAATCAGTAAAGGGCACTGAAGACCAAAATATTACCTGCAGCACCTGGAAGCAGGGGTGTCAAACTCCAGGCCTCGAGGGCCACTATCCTGCATGTTTTAGATGTTTCTCTGTTTCTACAAACCTGATTCAAATCCTGCAGAAGTTTGTTAATGATCCATTCATCTGAATCAGGTGTGTAGAAGCAGAGAAACATGGGAAACATGTAGGATAGTGGCCCTCGAGGCCTGGAGTTTGACACCTGTGGTTTAAACGGATTAAAGAGGATTAGTTTGCAAGTTTGCATGTTTATGTGTCAGCATGTGACAATGACATCATTGTATGTCCCAACAATTTATTTGGGAATCCTTTTATGTTTCTTTATGTCATGCACAGACTGGCTTGTTCAGTTTCAGTTGGCAGACTTAAAAAAAGGAGTAATATGCATGGACATTTTTCACCTACATAATTTCTGACAAAAATTATGTACATTAGATTAAATGAAACTTTACTGAAACTCAGCTGAGATGTGAAATTATTTTAATACCTGGACAAGCTTCTTTTTAAAGCCCTAACGAGAAATTTTAAGAGAAGCTGGAGCGTGTTGCAGAACACTAACTTTGTTTGACTTATTTTAGACAATGTCATTTAATCATTTATTACCCATCATTATCAAACATCAGAGACAGCTAACAAAGATTTTACATCACATACATGAAAGATATTAATAGTTTTTTATCAACATGGAAATTGTATTTAATGGTCTTTAAAAATAAATATATGGATCCAATTAGTTTGAGTGGTAGTTTCTAGGTTAATGTATACTGGAAATTGTTTTAGTACTTTAAGAGCCACTCCGATCATCTTTTGAGCTATTTTAAAGTGTCTCAGTGGTCTTTAAATTAAGATTATGGTGTTTTTACTCAAAATCACAAAACCTGTGCCATTTTCTAGGATGTAGTTTCTGCACAGCGGCAGTAGCTCATTAGTAGTTCGCCTCTGCGCTGTGGGCGGAACCGTGGAGGATCCCCCCCCCCCCGCCCATTTCTGAGAGCTCTCTGTTTATGCTAGCACTACCGCTAGTTTACAGCTAGCGGAGCAGGAGCTCGTGGCCCACCCAGTGGAGTTTCTACATCACAAATCCAGTGTTTTTTAGTCTGCATTTTTGCACTGCTGCTAATTCACAGCAATTTGAATTAAGGTATGTCCTCTAGCATCAGAAAAATACCACAAGAACATGTCAACAACATGAAAAACAAGATTTTCATCAGAGTGGGTCTATAAGGGTTCAGGAAAGAAATAAGATGTAGATCAAGGACAATCTCTTAATTTTTATTGAAATGGAGGGGGCGGGGCTTAAAAAGGCAGCCAGCCAGTAGAGGGTGCTGTTTCTGTTTCAACTTCCGCATTACGTTTCCATATCCAGTTATATAGAGTCTGATTTATACATAAATAAATAATGAAAACTGACTTCAGTTGTGTACTTAAAAATGTTTATTAGTTTAAAAAGTATTTTAAAAACTGTATCAACAAGCACTTCCTCTTATAAAAGCAACTGCTAAATTGCAAAAAAAGTCACAGCAACATGATTAAAGTGGTAAAAATGCTCTGCAGCTTTAAACCATTTACAAGAGGAAGGGTAAAATTCTTCAGTAAACAAACACACGGACACACAGATTAAACATTGCAACAAAGAGAACATGGTAAAAGAAAAAATATACATTTAAAAAGCTTGTCAATGTTCAATTATAACTTTGCCTTCAAATTATTAAAAGCTACAATTCAGAAGTCAATTTTTGCTGTTAAAAGTAAACTGCCTGATTCTATGTACTGCATTTGTAATGTATCCAGACATTAATCTTAAAGCAGATTTATTATAGTGCCATCTTCACATTTTAAAACAAGTGCAAATGTTTATTTACCTTTTTTTTTTTGCCATCATTCATTTCTGAATCCAACAAATACAGTTATGATTTACCTCATGTTGACTGGACAGATACTGTAACAACATGTTAAAAATCAAGTGCCAATATACCATGACACAACAAATAAATGCCTGAAACATCAGTGCAGGTTTATTACTGTGAATACACGAGGTTACATGGGATTTAATGCTACATATTTTATACAAACACACTGTAAATAAACAGTAAAACAAACAAAAAAAAGCATTAAACTTCCAGGCTGCACAACAAATCCAACTGTACAGGGTGGGATCAGAAAACAAAGCTAAGAAACAATTTATCAATAACTTAGTGTTTTTTCCCCTATATAAAAACATGTACCTGCTGTTTTACCAAAAACATCAACAATAGTAAACAAAGATCATGTTTTCACAACAGTTTTAGAGACAAGTGTCTTTCTAGCACTCTCATCAGCTCTTCTTCACATGACAAAGTGCACTAAAGGTCTTCCAGCTGTTATCAAACACTCGCAGTTCGTACAGCACAGTAAAAAGAGGTTAATTACATTAGTGATCATAGTGCATGTTGCTGTAGGTTAGATCTTTGGCATGGACATAAGGCTTAGAAACTAGAAGCCCTCTAAAAGCATCAGGATTTGTTCTGCTCTGCATCAGAGTAAAGCCAAACTTTCACATTGAAGCGACTGCTCAGGATGGGAAGAAAGACCGTAACCTCAAAGGTCAAACACAGTGTAATTCATAACAGATTGTCAGTGCTGTATAATTGGTATTATTTACGTCCCCCACACACACCATTCATCCATCTTCTATACCTGTTCCTGTTCAGGGCAGCTGGTGTCTGTCTCCAGCCGTGATTGGACGAGAGGCAGCGTTACACCCTGGACAGATTCCCATCAAATTAAATAAATGCACAACTTTTCAAACATTAATATGTTTGTTGGATCCTTCTGAGTCTTGATTGCTGCACATATTCACAGTGGTTTTGTTTCAGTAAGCTTACAATGTCAATAATTTGACTTCCATTAACCTTTTTAATAATGGAAGAGCTTGATTGTAATATAAAGACTTCTGAAGCAGATTCCAAAGATTCTCATAAGTGTTAACGGACTTGTTATTGAACAGAGAATCCCAGCAGCTTTTTTTTTCTGTCACCTCGTATGAGCTGGTTTCCAAAACAGCCATCTCATATTAGCTGCTAACTGCATCAGCCTCGGTTAAATCACTTGCTGCAAACTGAAACATGATCGTCACTGCAGTGTTTCTCCAGTAGAAATGCTCCCATCAATCAGATAAGTTAAACTCAGGTTTGTCTTTGGCTGGGCAGTGCAATAATCTGAGTGCAATAATCTAAAATCATTTAGCATTTTGACAGGAAACGGCTAAATTTACATAAAAATGGCTTTCATTGTAGAATTCTTTATTGATAAGTGCAGGATTCCCTTTTTTTGGAGGCGTTACTTGATAAACAGTGTCATTTTAAACATTTTACAACACTTCAATGTGGTTAAATCCTCATCCAAGATACAACAATCACACAACTATCATTATCACCTTAAATGCTCAGAGGATATTTAAAGCTATTTGTAGGACAGACGTCGTTCATTTTATATCTCATAATGACTTTTTAATTTAAAGTACTGCAGTTACATAAAACTTAGTTTTGAGGGATTTCTCAGTGCCTTTGCTTCAGTAAAAAAAAAAGCCAAAAATGTGCATAAAGAGGTCGAATTATATTATTGCATCGTCTACATAAAATGTTTGACGATAGATTCAATTGGCTGCAAGAAAAAAATACAGCTGTTCAAAAAATTGGAATAAAATATTAGAACCGGTTTACTTTACTCCTCAGATGCTTTTATCAGACGATTTTATATATTCCATATATGAATAAATAAGTAGATACAACATTATGTCAAATGTTTTAATATATTATGATACCAAGAATATATTAAATAGATTTGCATGGATGATTTTGGTTTCATTATTACGTGATGAGTCAATAACTTGTTTATTTTTACACAAGCTGTTAGTTTTGTTAATATCAAATGGAAACGTATATTTTTACAGTTTTCCATGTTAATTTTCCTAAAACTACATGGCGCACACTCTTAACTATAATATTAGTTCTATATTTAATATAGTTGGATTTTTAGTTTGCAGTTACCAAGTTTTACACGTCATGATATTATTATGTTATATATTAAGTTTGGGATGAAGTCTTTCTATCTTAAAGGACAATGACCAGCATTTTACTCAGTGTTGCAGCCTGATGTCAGTAATTTCAGCCTGGCACTTGAAATTGGACGAACCTTCATGTGTCCAGTGTTTATACAGTATAAATGTCAGGAAATAAATAAAACACACACCTACCACAGATCGACATGTTCAACATGACGGGAAAACGAAGGCTGTCAGCCCATCAGCCCAACAGTTGGATGATCTTTGCTTTCTAACCACTCGAGTCCACCTGAATGTGGCGTCTCATTCATTTGGTGAAACAACTCCTCCGCTGCCACATTTTCATATTTGCCTTGCTGCTGATTGGGGTCAAACAGCAGGTTCGTGTCCAGCGCGTTCAGGTCGTTGATGCTGCTGGAGAGCTCCGATGTCATTCTGATTTCACAGGGGAAATCTGCTCCACCTGCAGTCAGCTCAGACACCTGATCCACGAGCTGAGCTCCAGCCGTAAGGCTGCTGTCTGACAGGAGGTGATGCATGCTGCTGAAATCTAACTGCTGCTGTCCATGTAGCTCTTCTTGCTGCTGCTGTGAGCTCAAAGCCGACATTAAAGATGGATGCTGCTCTCTGGAGGCTGACTGGGTTTGACTGTTGCCTGCTGAGAGAATCATTTGTTCGTTAATAGTATTTTCTATGAGGTAATCAGGCCTCTGGGAGTTACAGCTGCTGGTGGAGTCAGGAGTCATCAGGCTGAATTGGTTTTCAGTGCAGGAGATGTTTGACTTTGACTCCAGGATCTGAGTCAGGTTCATCCGTGCCGTGTAGGTAGAAGGTAGATTATGAATGCCTAAACCGCGCATGCTGTCACTGCTGTCTCCGTCCATCTTGCTCAGGAGGACGCTGGTGATGTTTTTGCTGCTGCACTGTTGGTTCGGTGTGGGCAGAACTTCACTTTGCATCATGATGTTAAGCGGAACGGAGCGGCTCCTCTGAGCCATGCAGCTGGCCCCGAGGTTTGTCTTATTGTTAAAGATGTTTAACACTTCAGGTGTTACGGGAGAGTTGAAGGGAGACACCACAGAGCGAGGGATGTTGGGAAGATTCCTCTGATGAACTGCAGGACTCACACTCCGACATCGAAAGGTTGACGCAGATGTGTTGGAGGTTTTACTATCCAAAGGGGCGGGCACAGCAAAACCTTCCTGCTTGGCCATGTTGGTAACCTGCTGCTGCACAGGGGAGATGGGAGTCAAGCGGCCGCAGTGACCGTCATGATGGCGTGCGTGAGGAACGGCGAATGCGTGAGGCTTTTGAAAATGTTCATCTATCAGGCCTCTGTAGCCCGTGAGGATTCCCACACCGCTGTTTGACCTGTTTGTACTCCCGCTGCTGCTGCCGTAGCTGTTGTTCATCCACTCCAGTCTTGCTTTGTCTGGGTGGGTGGCCGTCGGCCTCTGCATGGGTTTGACAGGGCTGCTGGAGATGCTGTTGCTGTCATGGAAACAAGTCATGCTGGAGTTGATGGGTGTGAATGCAAACGGGTTCCTGCACTCCACCGGACTGGGAGGAATAGTGCTGCTGCAGTTGGAGAGAGGAGTTCCCACTGGCGTGTGGCGGCTGCTACCCAGAGCGCTGTCCACCGGGGTCGTGGAGGCCATGTGAGAGCGAGGACTCTCTCCTGTCATGTTCTGGGCTCCTCCCATCATCTCTGATGTAGGTGTGGGAGTTTGGATCATGCTGTTGTTCACAGCGTGATAAAAAGTAGTCATGATCTGATTAGTAGGAGGGATGTTGTTTGGCATCACAGTGTGGTGCCCCTGAAGTGTGTCACAGTTTCCAAACTCCTGCAGGTGTTTGAGCTTCATCTGCTCCTCCATCTGAACCAGCTCCTCCACAATGCTGTCCTGAGTCACGTCGTCATCAAAGGAAAAGCAGTCCATATGTTCCTGCACTGGGAGCTGAGCAGATGATGCTGGATTTAAAAACTGCAGTGTGTCGTTAGCAGGATTGGAGTGAGCGTATGTTTGGTGTTGGGCTCCTTCCAGACTTCCTGTAGTTAAACGTGAACTCACACCTGCATGTTTCTGAAAACCAGGATTAGTGGGGACTGCATGCATGTTACCCACCGTGTGCTCATGCTGTTCCTGTAATAATGCGTCACTGATGGAAATGCCAGTTTCCATAACAGTGGAGGTGTTTTTCGTCTGCATTGAGCTAAATGTTTTGGCAACAGAGTCAAAGCAGCTAGCTCTGACAGAGGAAGTACACTGTGCATCAATCTGAGTGGACAAGACGGAGCTCATTCTCATCTCTACTTCCTGTGTTGCTGGTGCACTTTCAGATCTACCTGTCATACCTGGACAGGAGACAGAACCCATCATGTTTTTGACATTGTATCCAAGACCAGCAGCCCCCTCTGCTGGCTGCTGGGGGATGAAAACCCTTTTGACTGGGGAAAGATCTGGACTGAGGCCTGAGCGTTTCCTGAGGGTTTTTGTTGGTATGAATCCTTCCTCTGCTTGGACGCCTTGAAACGATGATCTGCTGGTGTTTCCTAAAGTAACAGTGTTGATATTCTGAGACATATAGTGCAAAGTGCTTGTTTTATTATAGCTATTATTGCTACTCTCTACCACAGTGTGAGTGTTTGGTGAGGGCTTTCCTCCACATCTTGAGCTGGATGTTTCCTCCAGACTGAGAAAGCCTTTAGATTGAGGGATGGGCACACTGGCAGCTCTATGCACAGCACCTCCAGCTCTACTTGTCATTACTCCTTGGGTCAAAACTTGACTGCTGGAACTATGAATCTGACTGTTTTTGTGTATAGCTTCAATTTCCATTTCAACATCCATGCTTTGAGCATCAGTGAGGATTCCAGACTCAGCCACCGAGGCCAGAATGGGAACTGCAGAAGAACTCCTCATGCTGTGATTCGTACCAACATCTGCTTCAGCTGCAGAAGTAATGCCTGCAGATGCTGGTCGCATGGTGGAGTTCGTAAGGGATGTGGTCTCGCTGCTGTTAGGAGCCAGTGAGATGGCGGCCATCTTGACCAAACTGACTGGGCTGACGTGACACGTGGTCATCACAGTCTTAATGGGACTGTTGGTGATGATCATAGTGGAAGGCGAGCGCAGCGGAATCGCAGAGGTGACTGAAGGTTTGGGCAGGATTTGAGCGTAGCGCTGTCGAGCCGTGCGCTCCCCGACTGGACTGGTCAGATTATTTTGTGTCGGTTTCGGGTTCTGTTTCACTGCTTGAACCGGCTGGGAAACCATTTGGAAGTTAAAAGGCAGCACTTTGCTCTCCACTGTTCCCACAGGACTCGGTGACATCAGCTGTCTGCTCTTCTGCAACTGAAAAAAAAAGAAAGATAAAGTTTAAACATCAAATTCACGCAAACATCAGTACATTTAATTATTCTGTACAGATTATTGTTGTTATACCAAATTGTTTCTAATATATCAAACATGTATCATGTGCCATTCACCTCTAATTTTAGTCAGATTTAACAAAAGAGAATAAAATGAAGTTTTCTCACTGTGATTGGGCTGGAGACAGCTGTGACCACAATACCAATGGTTGGCTGGGGTGAGGGAGTGGTGGGGCTACTACAAGGCACACAGTCATCTCCCCTCTTAACCTGTCCGTCTCCAGGTGAGGGAGAGTGCAGCTTCTGCTCCTGCTGCTTCTTCTGAATCTTCCTCTGCAGCTGCTGCTTTGCATCTACAGACGGTGACGAAAACACCGTCACCTGAGGCTGGAAGGGGTGAGACTCCGACGTGGGCACGAAGGCTGAGACGGTCTGCGGAGGTTTGACCCCTTGAAAAACAAAAAGCATTAAATATAAACTTTTCAAGATTTAAAAAAAAAACGTGAAAATGGCACAGTAAGATAAACCGCTTTACACGAGAGGTTCATGTTGGTAAAAAGACTCTGTTAGCAGGTCTTTTGTAGTTTAGATGGCTAAATAATTTCATGTCACGCAAAGACATTTTACCATTATTGTATTGTATTGTTAAGAAAAATACAGGATCTGGAGATGTTTACTATTAATTCAGAAAGTATATTTCCATTATTTATTTATTAATAAATAAAGTCTTTAATTTTCCAGGTAAAAAAAAAACAACGAAATAATGTAGAAGGGTGTTTTATATATCAAACTTTTAGCCAATAGTGTTCGTTAATCTTTAAAAAATTAACTGATCAAACCACTGATGGAAAAATGTTTATTTTCTAAAACAAACAAAAACTAACAATAAACATCAATTTAAGACAAAAAGGGACAAAAAACAAACACAGAGGGACAGAACAAAACTCAGATTTGTTTAAGAAACTGCTCCACCTGAGGTTTAAAAGCTTTAAGATCAGATAATAACTGTAATATTATTAACTAATAAACCCAATTTAAATAGATTTTTATTAGAAAAAAAAGTCAAGGAACAAGGTGTAGTAACCAGCAGCCGCCACCAGGTGTCACTACCTCCTTCCTCTGAGCAGCTTTAGGTTTCTCACCTGTTGCCGTGCCCGTCATTATGGTGAGAGCTGCCAAGGACTTGTTGCTGATGTAATGGCTGTCGATCAGGAAGCGAGCCAAGTCTTCGACAGTATCAAACTGGCGCTTCAGCACTTTCTGAGCCCACTCACACACAAGATCACAGGCTGCAAATCGCACTTCTTCCTTGATGCTGCCCAGCTGGCACGGTGACTCCAGAACATCACACTGGAGCTGCACGCAGCAGATGATGGAGGTAAATACAAATACAGACACATAATATAATGAAATAGTGAGGGGAATAGTGGGGGAGGGGGGATAGATGTTGGTGATCTTACTCCATCTGGTGTTTTATGGAGATCCAGAGTAGGTAAAGATGGCATGTGCACATAAGGTCTCTTCCTTAAGCCACTGTAGCAATATGTAAATCAGTGTTAAGAAGAAAAACACAATATATGAGAAATGATGATATATCCAAGCAAATACAGTTAAAGCACGCTCTCTTTAACAGGTTTAATGGCTTTAACAGGGGGTGGGGGGTGGATGGCCTCCTGCCAGGACCACTTCAGGTTTCTGAGACCTGGTTTGTCTGCTACAGACGCTGCAGAGCCTCTTAACCTGCAGCACAAACAGCTGATTAAACACAACACAGCGTTTCAGTCGGGTCTGTCATCAGACAGGGAGGCCTGTACCAGCTAGACCTGATGCTGAGTAACCAGAAAGGGAGACATCTGACATCCAAGTTCTCTAGACATCAGCTCAAAGGCATGAAGCGCTGCATCAGGCACGTCACATATTCCTTTAACTGGTGAGAAACACAGAGGGAACTGCCTTTGCAAGCAGCAGTGTTATAGAACTTGGAGAGGCGGCTGTTACTGACCTGATACTAGAGGTCTGAACAGTGGAACTTATCCATCAGTACCAATAAGAGGACCTAGCTGAACTAGGACTATTTGATCCTGCCCATGAGACCCTGGGTCACACATAAAAGCCAGGATTCTAGCGTCTCAGCCATGACAGGGAAACACCCTTCCATCTGCCCAGCTGGAGCTGGAACTCCTCCAGAAATGTGGGTGATGGTGGCAGCTAGACTTCAGGCTCGGCCTGTCAGGGGAAGGATCCCCTCAGACTGTCTACACAGTCAGAGGATGAAGCTGACTCCCAGGTGGTGCCATGTGACGCCAGGCGGGACCCTCATCCTCAAACTGGATGTTTCAGTAGAAAACTCTTAAGAGAGAACTCATTTTTCAACATGTATTTAAAGGACCATGAGAAACACACTGAGGATTATCTAAACAGACTTTGTACGACCGTCTCATCCAACATTCAGATCAGTTTCTATCACATTTTAAAACTCAATTATCTGTTACATTAAATAAAAGTTTCAACAGTTTCACTTCTGAGTGTTTTGATTTGATTCATGTCTGTTGTATTAGTTGAATTTGTTGGTGAAGGAGAAAATAAATCCTGTATTAACAAAAACTGTGTAAGTTCAATTTCTTTTAAAATCAGTTTTCAAACACGGTCATGCATCAACTTTCTGATGTTTCCTACAAGCATTCCGCCTCGCGGGGAGAATGTAGGGAGCGTCACGATTTAACTCAGAGGTGATTTCACCTGGATGAAAGTCATGAACACAAACCAGAGCTGCACTTTGACGTCACAACTCAACAAGAAAAAACAAAACAAAAGTCAACATGAAGGTCAAGATCACAGAGACGCCCCCCCCCCACCCCCCGAGGGTCTCTGCATTATGTTCGTGCCTTTGAGGCGGAGCGGGACTTCATTTCATTTCACGTCTATATTTAGAGAGCAAATGAACTCCTGCAGCAGATGGTCTGAGAACACACACACACACACATTCAAAGGCCAGACAGATACAATCCTTTTCCAGTAAAGGATATTTGGATTTTCCTCTCATGCCGAGTCGGCGTGCTTTCATGTTCGGGAAGACGTTTTTCATCATCTTTCCAAAGTCGGCGGCGCTGAGCGGGTGGTAGTTCAGATTGTCACAGAAGCTCCTGAAACGCACATAAAACAGCAGCATAAAGAGTTAAAGTGATAATAATCTAATCGTTCTTCACTTTGCAGTTTAGGGTGTTTTAACTCTGTGATGTCACTGTCTGGTTCACTCCTCCTGCCTTTATCTCAACCATATAAACCTGCTACATTCATGTTTTCATCTATCAGTCAAATATGTTATTTAAAAAGATTCAGCAGCATTTACATCCAAATCTATTAGTTCTCAGACTTTTATATGCAACATCTTTTAGCTCATTAGCGTCAGTGTAGATAACTGGAAAAGTGTGAAACCTCTTTCAGGGTTGTGTGGGTGCAGAAATAATTCATTACTGAACAGGAAACACTGCCAACATTAGGAGGTAAATTCTAAGTTCTTGTAAGAACTTTTCGAACCTCCTTGAACGTGTTTGAAGAGCCTTTTCTGTGAGCTGTGCTGAAGGCGCCAGTGTTTCTACATGCTGCTGTATTTCTGTCCCGGTGGAGTCAAAAAGATAAAAAAGTTACATAAGTCTGTCAGAGCATTTCAGTGACTGTCTCAGATTTTCCATTCTAATATTACCAGCACATGCTGCTCTCTGATTCTCATGCCGGCTGCATCTATTTATACTGACACTTTAGCCTGCAGTAATGTGGAGCTGGATGACGTGCAAACACTGTTGTCTACACTAAAAACTAAAAACCCAGGAAAAGTCTGACTGAATGTGCTTGTGAAAGCAGATTTCATGTGTTTTTTTTTTTTGTACATACTTGTATTCATCGTAGACTTCCTTTTTGGGAAGTGAGGTTTCTGGATATTCTTCTAAATGATCTCGGATCCAGCTGAACGCATGCATCTGCTGCGTGCGGCTCGATGACAGGGCGCTCTGATCACTGAGGAAACGACGTGAGAGGTCCGTTAAAGACCTCGAGGTGCTTCACAGACAAAACATCAGCACAAATACGACTTTTAGGAAAAACTCATTCGATAAAAATCAGGTTGTCACCTTTTCTCTGCACTGCTGCAGGGACCGGAGGGCAACTTAAGGTAGAGATAGAGTTTTTCAATGTCCGAGAACTTCTCCACGTCTTGCTGTAGACATTAAAAAAGACAAAGAAGAAGAAAAGGCAGCTGTAATGTTGTTTTTCTGCCAGCAAAACCGCATTTCCTTTCCTAAAAGGAGACAAGCTTCTATCAATACATCACACGATTCCTTAAACGTTCTTGTGTTTTATGAGCCGTCGTCTAAAGAATCAGGATGTAAATCATCATATTACACAATTAATAAAATAATAAAGGCTTAATAATAAAGTAAAAACATATATCAGTTTTCAAATGTTTAAAATTAGAGAATTTTGTACATTTTTACGTTTTATCTAAGCCAAAAGTTAAATTTTTTAGGGTTGTGTCACTTTTTCAAAGCATCTAAAGCAGCGCGAGAAAAAAAGTGGAACCAATAGCTTAAACAAAACTTAATGTCAGTGTTACTGATTGTTGTTGATCCCAGTTACTTAAACAAAGGACGACTGGTCATTTTACTGATTAAATATATTGTAAAAATATTTTTTTTAGTCAGTGAACAAGATGAAATAAGAGTTTAGCTGCTCATGCTTCTACACATAGCAGTATTTTGAAAGTTTAAGAGCTGCATTGTGGGTAATCTTTTCACAGTACATGTGGAATAAAACCTGCATGTTTGATAGGGCTGGGTTTAAAAAAATCGATTAATCGATTTAAATCGATTTAAGAATAAAAAATCGATCATCAATTCATAAAGCACTAAATCGATTAAAAAAAATAAAAAATTAAAAAAAAAAGAAAAATTGATAAACATGATGTATCAGCGTCGGAATTAAACTGGACTCCAAACAGTCCGCCTCCTTATATTGTTTCCTTCTCTTTGATTTCTTGCTTGTATGTTCTCTCAATGAAAGTCGCTTTGGATAAAAGCGTCTGCTAAATGACAGTAGTAGTAGTAGTAAAATATACATTTCCTTTTGTTACAGTTATGCCACATGCCACTGCTTCTGGATATTTTTAATGAAAACATGAATATTAAATGTATATAAAATACGCACTGTTGAAAGGCTGCTTCAGCATTTCATAAAAATTGCTATCTACGAATGTCTGATATTCAAGAAATACTAATGTGACAGAAATATCTGAAAAAAGAATTGATATTGAATCGAATCGAAATTAATCGAAATCGAATCAATTTTTGCTCTTGTGAATCGAATCGATTCAGGAAATTAGGAGTGATACCCAGCCCTAATGTTTGACTGAGTTTAATACATTTCTCTCGTAATGTTATTTGAGTTGGCAGAAGCTTTTGAGTTTAAAACACTGATACAACAGCTGGATGGACTCAGACTCAGCTTCACGGTGTTTATCTATCTGCTCTGTGTGCGACACACATGTTCCATGTTCAGGCCTGCAGACAGACGAATCCTGCAGGACAGGAGAGTCTGCAGGATTAATCCAAATCTGCTGCTGTTAACACTTCACCCAGAACACAGTCAGACACTTTCATCCTCCAAATAACAAAGAGTTTCACATGTAGATCGAAGATCCACCACTGAAACTCTTTAAACTGGCTGCTGTATGAACCATCAACATAAAGTTGATTATTAATTTTATTAACTTGTGTTGAAGATTTACATGACAGACTGATAAATCAGTTTCATTTGTCTACAATAAAACAATATTTATACTAAACTACGGTGCACATCTGTAATCACAGCAGATCCTGTTACTTTTAGTACGTTTACATCTGGATGTGAAGCTCAATCTGCTGCCATAATCTGAAATCCTAATATTTGGAAGATAAAACAGAAAGAATGAGATGTTATCACTTTTTTAGTAAATATTTTGTAGATGCATCAGTTTACAGGAAGTGATGATTACATACACCTTTCCTGTGCCCTTTTTTGAGGCAGCAGATTGATCATCTTCAGTTTCTTTTCCTGAGATAAAGATACAATCAGCTCTCCAGAGACTGTAAATATTTTTAATTATATGAGTGTCTTAAACAAAGCAGGTTTTTGTGGCTCTGAAGGATAGTAAGAGCCATACACAGGAGTGTATTTTACTTTACTTTGTACCTGCAAAAGACGTCCAAATTCTCTGTGAAATTCAAAAATGTCTCTGATTGAAGCATTGAATGTTTTAATTGCTTCCTGATTAAGAAAACAAATATACTTATGTAGTTTTATTTGACTGACACAGATTCTAATTATCAACAGAAAACAGGATTGATTTAATGTTGAGTGACAGAGTTAAACTCGCTGCCCTTATCATGGATAGAGGATGACTGCACATCTGGATCGAGTCTCCAAATACACTGACCATCACAAAAGGAGAGAAAATAAGTAATTAGCTAAAGGGATTTATTACAAAGATCTTGTTGAGCCACGATGATCTAACAAGTTCAGTGTTGTGTTAAAGAGACCCCCCAAAAATATACAAAACATACATCTTCTTATCATTTATGTAAATAACAACAAATTATTTTGAATTTAAATGTTTAATTGGATATGTTTTTACTGGATTGAAAAATCAATACTTACTAGCATGTTTTCCACTTTCGACTGAACAGATTTGCTGCAAAAAAAAGAACACAAAGTAGAAATTAGAATGATGCTGGTGTAACATGAGAGCTTGTTTCTGAAGAGTATTTATTTATAAAGCAGAGGAATGTTTGATATGAGGCGACTCTCCCTTCAGCATCTCTCAGGTCGTGTGTAACTTCAAATAAAAAGACATGCAGACATTGTTTCAGCTGCTTCATCATCCAAAACCCAAAAGCAATAACTGAGGAAATGTGTCTAGTGTCTCATTCAATACATTTAGATTTAATTCTAAAAATAAAACTATTTTTGCATGTTTTAACCATCATATAAAAAAAAAAGCTTCTAAAAAATAAAGAACAAAACAATCAGCTAATTCTTCTTCCAAAGCTTAAAAGTTGTTGAATCAGATGTATTAACTTGTGCAGCACACGGCTGCTGCTCCCTTCCACATGGAAAGCTGGTGACAACTAAAGACTCTTATTCGACGACGCTGCACAGCTCAGAATCAGAAGACTCTCTAAGCCAAGACGAGAATGGTTCACTTTAATTCACTGTTACCGGGGCAAGCTGAGGATTTTCTCACGCTGAAAAGCCCATCAGTAAACTCTTCGTGAGGTAGAGCTGGCAGGTAAACTGAATGACACCTGATGCAACGATTTGCAAGGGTTCTGATGGAGGAATGACGGACTGATGCAACTTTAAACCTCAGCACAGGTGAACAGCAGCGTGATTCGTTGTCATTTAAAGGTGTGAATGAAAAACAGCATGAAAATCTAGAGTTTTACTGTAAATGTAAATGTGTCACGGACATAAATATAAAACAGAAGCTCAGATCTTCTTGAAGCACCTGCACAGCGACGTATTTCCTGTAGACGTTTTGAACAGTGACTTACTCTGCTCATTCAACCTTTTGACATTTCATGGCTGCTTGATATTTAAATGAAAGAACTTGGGTTAGTCTGGAAATAAAAGGTCAAGAGGATGACTTTAAACAACAGCAGCTACAGATGTTTTATCCAGTTATTAGTCAGGGACAGAAGGAACATTGTTTAACCCTCGTGTTTCATTCTAACCAACAGAAACAAGCACATCACATATTTACAGAACTCGTATTAATGCCTAAATCAGTTTGATTTTAGTTGATGAAAAGTCAAACTCTTCTGAAAATGATGATTTCACGTAGACTAAGTCACACAACAGTCCATATTTAAATGAGGAAAGAGCTTCAAAATGACATTAAATTGAAATCTTTCCATTTGTAATTTAAAACAACACCAACTGTGTGAGAAGCTCAACAAAATGTATTAAAACTTGTTATCATATCTCAAACTGAATTTAATATTTAGTGATGGTGATATTGGTTGTGATTAATCCATATTTCTCTCATATCTCTCCTTCTACTTTGTCTTTACTCTCCACCTTGCCTCCATCATCTATGATGAGAATCCATCGGATTGACACGTGTTTTGTTGTAATGCAGAGTCTGAATTGAAGGATCTTCAGATACCCAAACATTACTGATATCACAATGTTGTGCAAATATTTCTAATATTTTNCTATGCCTGTATAATAACATAAAAGATGTAATATTGTTGCTGAATATTGTGATGGTGATATCGGTTGTGATTAATCCATATTTCTCTCATATCTCTCCTTCTACTTTGTCTTTACTCTCCACCTTGCCTCCATCATCTATGATGAGAATCCATCGGATTGACACGTGTTTTGTTGTAATGCAGAGTCTGAATTGAAGGATCTTCAGATACCCAAACATTACTGATATCACAATGTTGTGCAAATATTTCTAATATTTTGTGCAGCCCGAATAGAAACCCAAATTTTCCTCACTTCTTTCTTCTGCGATTGCAACAATCACAACATGTATCATGTATCTGTCTGGGATCCATCTGACTGAAGCATGTAGGTCTGTTGTAGTTCTCTGTGATATTGATGCTGCGCGGTCTTGACTCTGAATCTGTAGCGATGCAGCGGAACGTTGATTTCTCTGATCAACACAGCGGCTCATTCATGACTAATGAATCTAAACTCAATCTAAACAAGTTTACAGACCCACTTCACTGCCAACTTTTACATTAGATACTCCATTATTTCTTTAGTTACAGCTAATTGATATAAAGAATACTTTAAAAGTAAAAAAACTTGTGAAATATGAAATGTTATTATTATTGAACAGTGTGAAAATCAGCTCATACATCTAAAATATAAATAGGCTGCTAATATGTGAATATGTTTGTAATAATAACTGTTAGTTACCTCTACAGGAGGTCATGTTTTTACCGGGGTTGGTTTGTTTGTTACCAAGAAAGGTCAGAAATGGTCCAAGGAAGAAGTGAGTAGATTTTTGGGTTGATCTGGATCACCATCTGGATCCAGGATTTTTTTTAAGGAGTCTTCATCATTGTGACATAGGGCTGTTTTTAACATCTGCATGTGACTCTACAATAAATGGTCGAGGTGTTTGTTAAACATACAGACTAATCGTTGGTGTAAATCACAATATGAAGGGAACTGAGGTGTTGGCTGAGGTCTGCGCTCCATGAGTGCCTTTCTAGTTCTGATTTAATGTTTAACAAGAGTCCTTCTGCCAGAAGAAGAGCAAATGTTTCACTTTTTTAATCAAACACAAGCAGAAAAGCAGGAATAAACATTTAAAAACTGTTGTATTTCTACATTTAATGCTTTGTAAGTACTTTAAAATATATCTTTGTAGTTAATTCCTAAATAAATAGTTTTATATTGTGGTCCTGATGCAAGAGGATCCTTCTATCCTACATGATAGTTTAGAGTCTCCCTTCAGCATCAAACCGAGCACAGCCGTGTCTGAACTCACCAGATGGAGTTCTTGATCCGGAGCTGCAGAGCGCTGGCCTCAGCACCCTGCAGCCCGGGGACCAGGCCGGGCAGGCTCCCCGCTCCGGACTCCGCCTGCTGGGGATCCTCGTCGGCCATCACAGGATGGGCCTCGGAATTGGACACAACTGGACGGGGATGGACGGGTGTAGTCTCCCGGCAGAGCTAAGCGACATGGACCGGGGCACGTTGCGACGGGACAACAACGCGCCCTGTTGTTGTTGTCGCCACCCAGCAGTCCTCCTCCCTCCTCATCGCTCCAGACACCCGGTCAAGAGGCAGCGGAGACGTGAAACTACGAAGCTGCTGTCACATATGGAGCGGAGCGTTGATATAAATACAAAACGGTGTAAACAGCAGAGCCGACAGCTGTAAAACAAGCAGCTCGGTCCCTCCAGCGCGCTCGGCTCCGCACGTTGTGGGATTTCTCTGCATGTGCACTGCGAGTAGTAGCTGCTGGGTCTGCGCATGCGCACTGAAGCGCGCAGCATCAAAACAACAAACAAGGTGAGGAGACCACAGGCGGTGTGTTTTATACTACCAACAGATCTGTCTGGTTAAACTGTTGTTATTAGATATAATCGATTTTTGTTTGATAAACGGTTTTTGGTCAACTAAGTCACGATCTAAATACTAACGTGTTGTGTTTTAATAATTGGTTTCTGTTAAATTGATGAAATATGAAACTGCTTTCAATTCCAATTCATATAAAAGATGCAAGAGTACAAAACAGCTGAAAGTTTATTTTAAATAGATGTAGTTTTTTTTACTTTACTTACTGTCTCCAGTTATAGCAGCAATAGTATAGTAACCCATAGAATAGAATAGAATAGAATAGAATAGAATAGAATAGAATAGAATAGAATAGAATAGAATTATAAAAGCAGGTATTTAGAAATGCAATAACATTATCAAATGTAATTACAAAAAATACATGAAAATATATGGAAAAACGATATGTATAGGATTGGATATTAATAAATATCAAGTTAAAATACAACAACAACAAAACAGAAATATTATCCAATGAGTTAGACAGAGAAAAACCGGTACTGACAGGCATTACACACTGATTTTATTTTACCCTCATTTATTCATGAAACATTTTCCAGCAGTTTTGGCTAAATGTTTTTGTTGACTGACTAATTACTGACCAACCTCTGAAATCATAAACTGTGAAAGAGGTATTTTCTTGTTAAGATGTAAAATAACAGTTGACAGTTTAATCTCGAATAACAAAAGTTCCATAAATTGTCTTGTTTATATATACCTAGCCTATTTATATTTTACATACATCAATAAAGACATCTTAAAACATGATAAAACGCTTATTTCCTCGTTGGGATCACGTATAAACGACTGTTTAATGGAGCTAAACTTTTTCTCCTTTTTCTTTCCTTATTATGTTTTTCAAAATAAATGTCTTTCGAGAGTTGCCGTATTTACGCGTATACGCTGTATGAAGCGTTGCTAAGCAACCTGATCTGCATCTCTTCTGTTTGGCGCAATGGCTGAAAGAAGTTCGGATAAAACGGTTCAGTCCGTCGTTTTGCAGGTATGCACGGCTGTTTATAATGTTCCTGTTAAAAATGTTCAAACAGGAGAATCTGAAAGCTTCCAGAAAATCTTTTATTGGAAGTTTTTTAAGAAAGTTTAAATCCGTTTCATTACATTGTGATTCTTGTGCTGCAGAGTAAAAAACCTTCAAACTCCACCAGGAAGGAGCCCAAAAAGGTTGAGTTTAGACCGCAGATGAAATCTGTGAATGT
The DNA here is from genome assembly GCA_006937955.1 of Pachypanchax playfairii. Classification (NCBI taxonomy): domain Eukaryota; kingdom Metazoa; phylum Chordata; class Actinopteri; order Cyprinodontiformes; family Aplocheilidae; genus Pachypanchax; species Pachypanchax playfairii. The sequence goes on from SSNP01000035.1 coordinate 3,009,644, forward strand.
TCCAACAAAGAAACACACTGAGGATTTTTTGGTCAAGGAAGAGCAATACAAGTAAGTTACAGCTGTTTATCTGTTTAGATGTATTGGCTTATTTATAATTCTTTTGTTTTTTTTGTCACACTTTGCACCCTTGGTTCAGTCAAGCCTTAGTGAAAATTGGCAGTGAGTCTTTCACATCGCTGTGGAGAAATTTTGTTGAAGGTCCACAGCTTCTCAAATCAAATCTAATTCCAGACTCTGACTAGTCCAAAACCTTCATTTTGTTTGGTCGTAGTGGTTCATAACTCTCGCTCTCAAACACGTGTAAAAAAAGACTTCTTCTTAGTGACAGTGCTGAATATCGGTGACATGCTGTTGATTAATTAATGCTTTTAATGTTAAAATATATCGAGTACGTACTAAACATCTGTGTGATCCTTTTGTCAATCAGACTCCTGAACGCAGAGCTGGAAGCCAAAACAGCTGATTTAGTAAAACAAGCAGAGCAGCTTATGGTGAGTTATGAAGACAAATACCTTAAATAAATTAATTGGAAGATTACAGTGAGTCCAGAGAGACAAACTTAAAGCTATTTGTGTTTTTGTTTCATAGAAAGAACAAAATAAAGTCCTTTCAAAGCCTTTATCTGACGTGCTGCTCTCGGATACTGAAGATAACTATTATTCAAGGTTTTTATTCAGATACTGATTGTGATCAAAAACAATAATTAAAAGAAAGTGTGTTTCTGACTAATTAACTGTTTGTATCAAACTCTTCAGCTATAATATAAAACAGTCTCCACCTGTTGCTGTGCAGGATCCTGGAGTTAAGGTCTCATCACTTCATGTTTTTCTTCACAGACATTACAGTCTTAAAGTAAATTTAGCTAAAACCCAGTTTGTAATGAATTTTTATTTCTTTTATAGGTGATGACCAAAAAAAAGGTTAGTTCAACAAGAGAACTCCAGCGTGATGGAAAACAAACACAGAAACACCGTCAGAAGACAGAGTGAGTTTCTCCTTGTGTTTGAGTTCCTCACATTCAGGTCCGTGAAATGTCTCTTTAAAAAAAACATCTCACACTGTTCGCTTCATTTCAGAAGTTCTAAGAAGTCTCATGCAGAAAATGTTGCAGCTGTGGAAGAAGAAACTGACATTTTCTGGGCAAAAACTATTCAGAAGATGGAGAAGAAAATGAACGACCCTGTTGTTCCTGACAGTGTTGTGGAGGATGTTTTCACTGCTGAGGAAAACACTGGATCAGGTTCGTTTGTGTCCCTCAACAACATATTTAATTACTAATAATTAAATATGTATTACAACTGTTTGCAAGTAATGCTTTTTACATATTATTTGTGACTTTTAATTACAAAAGAACAGCGTGTTGGGATTAAATGACTACATGTAGCGTTCACTCTGGATGTAGTTTAATTACATTTTTAGGTGTTTTCATGTGTTTTTAGGTGTAAGAGAGAAGTGAAAGACATTTACGGTTTTGTTCATGGTGTTTTTTTCTTATTAGGTGTTTCTGATGCTCAGATTCGAGTTCTCAAGGCAAAACTTCGAATTATGCAGGAAGAACTTGATCAGCTGTCGTGTGAATATTATAAAAGGGTAACAATTCTTAATTACGTTATATTGCTGCTATGAAATATTTTCAATATTAACTCTAAGTGACCAACAACACATCACTGTAAGCAGCGACTGAATAAAAATAAAACATTCTAGCATGAAGGTTTTGGGTTTGAAACCCAGCTGAGGCCTTTCTGCATCATGTTCTTCAGATTTGACTCCAGTTGCCTCCCGCTGATCAAAAACATGCAAAATGGATGTTTTTAATAAATAGCTTTACAGTAAAACACTGAGGAGACGGTACTATTGTAATAAATGACTCTCTTGTTACAGGATGATGAAAATGTAACGCTCAGTGCAAAAATTAAGGATCTGGAGGAGGATCGAGCTCGACTGCAGAGGACCACGAACATCCAGCAGACGCAGATTGAGAAGCACAAAACGTTTGCTGAGGAATCTGCAAAAAAATGTGACGGTCTGCAGCTGCAAGTTTCTGCTTTACAAAAAGTTTGTACAGAATACAGATCTAATAAGATAGAGACACTGACAAACTGCTCTAGTTGATCAAAACAAACTCTTCCTGATTTCTGGGCAGGAGCAAGAAAATCTGCAAAGATCTCAGAAACAATCAGCAGCCGCCCACAGCGCTGTGGAGCTTCGACTGAACAGAGCTCTGGAAGAGGTGGAGAGGTTAAAATCTCAACTAGACAAGACCAAACAGATAAACAAGGTACAAACAAGACAGTGATGATACATTTGTAGATATTCAGATATGTTTCATACTTTTATTTTTTAAAGAAAACTTTTTTTTTCATTCAAATTTGAACCCTGGGGCTGAAAAGATGGTCTGTTTTTACACAGTTCAATTAAACAATATCTCAAGCTAAGAGTCTAATAAATGAGTATTTTAATGTTGGTTCTGCTCAACCTTCACCTGCTTTTCATTTCAAATTCTGTCGCTTAAGGACAAGATAAATCAAGAGAATCAAAGCAAAGAGAATCTGCTCGCTGAAAACAAAATGCTGAAGAAACAGAAGGCGGAGCTTATTGTGGGTTTTAAGAAACAACTCAAGCTGATCGACATTCTCAAAAAACAAAAGGTTTGTGTCTTTATGTTCCTCCGATGACCCGTGTTGTGCTTTTGGGTTTTAATGGAAGTGATAACATGGATTTCTGTGTGCAGATGCACCTGGAAGCTTCCAAGCTGCTGACATTCACAGAAGAAGAATTCATGAAAGCTCTTGACTGGGGAAAGTCTTAAATGCAGATATTTTAACCTTTTCTTCTACTTTCCTTTTAAAGGACTAAATATGTTGTTAAGTTGAAGCTTCTTATTGAGAATAATTCTGTTTTGTTTAACAGATTCATTCAGTATGTATTTTAATGTCATAATCATCCTAATAAAAACATGTAATTTAATCTTTGTGATGTTACTGAATATAAAAATCTTTTAATCTGCCATGTATTACAAAAAACAAAAAAATCTGAAATTGCAGCATTTTCATTTTAAACTTAAACTGCCCTCTAGTGGGAAACTGGAGGAGAAACGTTTAGATTTGTTCCTCATCAGACCAGGTTTCAGCTTCAGGTGCTTCAAAATGTTTTCTGAAATCATCATCGAAGAGTTGCAGGTCATCCTGATGCAGCAAACCCTGAAAACCAACACATCGGTCATTCACTCATCTGTCTTTAATCTGTACATCCTCCATGTAATGCAGGTTTAAACAGCTCCACATACCTTTGGAAAGAATCCAAGGAGTTTTGTAGCGTGACGCTTCAGGAGTTTCTGTCTCTCTTCTTCAATTATCTGTCTTCGCGCTGCCAGTCTCTCTTCCTCAAGTGCTTGTTCTTTAGCTTCCAGTTCCTTCAAGAGAGACCGTGAAAGATTTTTGAGAAATGTTTCAAACACATCGTTATCAAAGATGAAACACTGCAGGCAAAGCATGATGTACACGCAAGTGAAAAATATTATGATGCACAAAGTGATAAAACTTATTAATCTGAATGAAGAGGGTGTTTTTACCTTCTGAGCCTCACGCTGCCGTCTTCTGTCTTCTATCAGCTTATCCACCTCATGCTTGTGTTGGAGTTGCTTCATTCTGCGTTTCTGGTTGTTCATCTGCTCAATGCGATCATCCTCTGCAAACTTGGCCATCATCATATTTCTGAATTCCTCCTCTTCCTCCTTCTCCCTTTGCCTCCGCTTCTCTTTGAAAGCAGTTTGCTCCTGGTGGGTCTGCTGCAGCATCAGCCTCTGGCGGATCTTCTTCTCCATCTCTTCCTGTTTGATTAAATTAAAAAAAAAAAATGAAATCATCAGTTTAATCCGGACTTGACACCATGACTCTGGTGGTTAATGCATTTGCTTGTCTACTTGTAATTCCTTTGGATTAGACACCAATTTTTATATATAACAGTTGTTAAAGAAAGCATAATCAAAATAATGATCCCTACAATTTCTCTCCGTCTCGCGGCTTCCTCTTGCTCCTCTAAATACAACTCCTCACGGATCCGATCCATCTCTTCACGCTGTTGCCTCTCCTCTTCAATCTTCTCACACAGCTGGAAAACAGAAGGGTTTATAATAAATAAATAACGTAACACTGACTGGACTGACAGCACGACAAGGAAAAGGTTTTTACTCTTTTATGGAGATGTTCTTTGGCTTCTTCCTTCTCTCTGATCTTATTCCTGTTTGTCTCTTCCTTTTGCTGCTGTTCCTTTGCGAACTGCATGATCCGTCTATTTTCTGCCTCCACCTTTTCCTTCTCCTGATGCTTCCACTCAGCCTGCTGTCTTCTAAACTCTTCAATTTCCTGCTGAGTGGCTCTGACCTTGTCCAGCTTCAGCTGTCTCTCCCTTAGAGGGAAACATTTCACTTTAATAAACCACATGGTGAACTCTTGTTTTCTACAGACTTTGTGTTTATGTTTGAAACAGATTGTATATTCCTGTTAAAGACAGAGTTTGTAGAACTCACATCTGGTCCTCTTCATAAACCTTCCTGACGATCTCGTCCACCAGCAGCTTCTCTCTGAGGAACTCCTCGTATGCTTCCTGTCTTCTGCGCTCCCTCTCCAGGAGCTGCTGCTGCTCCAGCTGTCTCTGATTCTCCACTGCCTCTCTGTGAAGTTTTTCCTCCAGCCTCTTCTGCTCAATAGCTGCTCGTTCATATTCACTCCTCATCTTGCGATCATGGTCCGCCTCTTCACGCTGAAAACACACAGTAAACAACTTGAAGGTACGATGCAGAGAAAAACATGTTTTATTTTCGGTAAGTTATTTCATAGTATCTCTGTTTTCCAGCAGATCAGAGTGAGACTCACCATGGTCTCCAACCTCACAGCCTCCTTCTCAGTGATCTGTGTAGCTAATTCCTTTTTCAAACAGGCAGCCTTCAGTTTGGATTCTAGTTCTTTAAGCTCCAGACTGAAAATCACAGAGAAACAAACACAAATAAAATAAAACTGAATGTTTGATATCAGTTTCTGGTTAGTTCATTTGACATGAGAATAATCCATTGTGCACACCTGGTCTCTCTTATATGCTGCCTCATTCTATCGTCTCTCAGCTTCTCGTGGCTGATGCGAGCCAGTTCTTTAGCCATTCTCTCCTCTTGTTCAAGCTGTTTCTCCCTGTTTATTCTCTCCTCCTCTGCCTGCAAGTCACATTCACTTTATATACACATTTTACTTTAGCTAAGACAAAGTTATTTACAATTTTTCAATAAAATAAAAAATAAAAATTTAGTTAAAATCCATGAGATGAATGAGTGTATCTTCTAAAGCAAACCTTTCTTATAGCGCTCTCGGTCTGCCTCTCCTGCTGTTCCTTCTGCTGTGCCTGTCAACAGCAGCAAAGTTAGTTTTGATAATGATTATTTAGGACACGCAATTTATTGAAATAACTTAATTCATGAAAAATAGTAACAGTAAAATATCATGTTTAAAAATGGTTGTCTCATAGTTCCAGTCTAGTAAAAACAATTTAGCACTGATTTTGGGTCATATGACATGGAAATACTGGGAAAAAAAATCCCATCATTTGCACTTATGCAGTAAAATCTAACAAAAATAGACGTGTCTAATTAAATTATTTGTATTGATCTGGAAACATGGGGTCCAATGACTTGGAAGATTTAGAGCTTTTAGTTTTTGTATGTCGTTGAGTTTGATCTGATACCTTTTGATGTAACATTTGCTATCTGAGATTGTTATGTCTAAAGGTTTTATTTTTTTATCCTCAGGATGTCCTAACATGGACACCGTACAAATATCCAGTTGCCAACCTAAAACTAACTTCACCGCGGTCACCTGTTGCAGGGATCTCCTCCGGTCTGCTCTCTCTTCCTCCCGCATGCTGGCCACCAGCTGCCGGTCTCTTTCCAAACACCGGACCGCTTCCTGTTTGTGCAGCTCCCTCTCATACCGCTGCTGCACATTGTACATCCAATTACGACTCTGTGCCAAAGAAATAAACAACAGAAACCTCACCATGAGCCTGATGCCATAACGGAAGCTCGGTCGGTCTGACTTGAAATATTTACCATGTTCGACGATTCTTCTCCGATTAATTCACCTTTCTTTAATCCTAAAAACGTTTAACTAAGTATACTAAACGAGCCTCAATTAAAAGTAATTTCTAAAACCGTACTTTCCAAACCTCTGAAGTCGTTGAATTTCCACTTTCGGCAGTTTAGCTTTTGTTGTCTTGGGAACGACGCAATTCCCCACGCTCGACCAATAAGAACAGAGAACTACAGATTCTAACAGCCAATAAGAACAGAGAACTACAGATTCTAACAGCCAATAAAAACAGAGAATTATGGCGTCTAATTTTATAACTATTATTAAACTATCGCAAAACTAATGTACTGGAATTATAAATATTGAGTTGCATCACTGTATATGATATTATTTATCCTGTTGCATAAGTGCCTTCAACATAAAGCCACACAAATTTCATACTCAAGATTTATTTACAGCTGAAGATAAAAATGAACAGAAAACTAATAATCCAAAACAAGATGGTGTAAAGATGTTGCATAAAAAACAGAAACACATTCAAAATATCTATATATTGTCATACATGTATTTATAAACTCGTTCAACTGTTTATACAAGAAGTGATCCTTTTCAGAAAGCTATGATGTAGATGTTACAAAATAAAATATGTTCTCAAAGCTACAGAGAACTTACAGAGTAAATGTTTAATGGAAGATAAACTTCTGAGTCAGCACTGGGAGAATAAAAGTTAAAGAAAGGTTGTCATTCACTATTATTTTAATAAACTGGAGTGGCACCAACATGGTTAAGAATAATATTTTTGACACCATATTTTTTATGCTGTTCATCATAATTTATCTGAGTAAAAAAACCTTCAGGATGTTGAGAACTAGCTGATGACTGTAAACTATCAAGGAGAAACATAATGCTCTGATGAAATTAATATTCAGTAAAATGTTTTTTATAGTGTCACTTCTGATTCAGAGTTAATAGAGCAGACTGAAGATCAGATTAAAGACAGTCAAACATCCTCATTTAACAGTGATCTAAAACATTCTAACTAAAATAAAAAGAGAGAATGTAAATCACCTCATATGAGAAACAGAAAGAACTTGCAGCAGTTTTCAAATTAACATTATCCACAATTTGAAGTCCTGAACAGCTGAAGCAACAACTAATGATGGATGTTTGTTAAAGAAACTGGAAAAAAAAAACAAAACGTGCAGAGCTGTAATCCATCCTATGCATCGTATCACAGATGAGTCATTATAATTTTGGGTGTTTTGAAAACGTAGTTCTCTGAAGATTCTTCAGAGACTCAGATCTGATGATGATGACAACGATGCAGCAGGAAGAAACTAATGTTTTCTGTTTTTAAAAGTTCCCTTAGTGGCCTTCGTGTTTGTTTCCTGATGACTTCAGCTGTCCAACACAGACAAACATTCTGCTGACACACGTGATGCTTTCAGTTGGTTTTCAGTCAGTTTGGAGGTCCTGCTGTCAAGAAGGCTGCTCCTGCTCCTGGCTTGATTTTTGCGGGCTGCTCAGGATTCCTGTCAAAAAACAACCAAACAAAAAATAGAGCATTAAATAATATTTGTTAGAGAATTTCTCATTGAGAAACGATCATGTAACTCAAATTTTTTGCATTTGAAATGTGACAATTTCTTTAAGATGTATTTTTGAAGACTGTTATTTATATTTTTATCAGCTATTAGAATGTCACATTAACAAGCTGACAGACTTGATTAAAAAAAGTCAAATACAAAAACTGATTTGATTAATTGGTGTTTGTTGGATGTAAAATCTCAGACAACATGATGACGCCAGTCACAAGCTGATAAATGTGCTCAGCTTACAGTAAAAGACAGAAAACGCACCCTTTTCCTGAACTCGACATATGTGATTGGGTTTCTCAGCTAAATGTTTGGTCATTAGATCCCCGCCAGACGCATCAACGAGGTCGCAGTCAGGACAGTTGAGGGTAAATCTAAACAGAGAAGAAGAAGAATCTCCAATCAGCTTCTGTTTTAACTCATTTCATGGACTCCAACAGAAAAATGAAGCTCACTTACGCTGTTCCTGATGATTTTCTTCTGTTATCCATTTTTAATTGTCTGTATTTACTGATAGCACTATGAAACCTAAGAATAAAAAAAGAGAATATTGTCACGACATCTGTTTAAGACACCTAAAAATGAGTGAGGTCAAAGTTTATCCACAGACTTCATGTCGAGTTCAGTCTCACAGCACAGAAATACTCACTGTATCATGTGATTCCCAATAGAAACTTTGCAACTTGTCCGATAGTTGCAGGCACCACACTGTGTCTGCATTGGGAAATGTGAAAATAGATCATCCAACTCTGTGTAACACTCGATGCATGTGTGGGTCTCACCTACAATACTAAACACAGAACAGAGAACACGTGCAGGTGAGATTTAGATCTGATTTACAAACAGCTAGTAATGATTTAAACCTGTCATTAAATCATTTTATACAGTTTTTACATAGTTCATTCTTCTTGTTGCATGTTAAAATATTTTTTTTCCTAATATGCAGATGAGTAAAAATCCAACATGGCAGCAGCACTAAACAGGAAGTTATGGCTTCATTCTGTACAACGGAAACAGAAGGAGACGCGTCGTCCATGTTTAAACATAGTACAGTCCATAGAGGAGACCTGCTGCTGCCACAGAAATTGTCAAATCAACACTTCAGATCTTTCAAAAAGCCAGTGGAAAAATGAGCATTGCTGCTAAAGTGTGACGCTGTGGATCCAGAAGCTGGAAGTCCTACAGACACGGGATCGGGTGAAGACGAGGTCAGGAGGGTCGGAACAGGTTTTGTACAAACGAGTGCAAAGATCACATCAAAGCTGTAACATTTCCACACCACGTCCTTCAAATCCAACATTATCGAACAATATTTATTCATCTGTTGCATTTTGCTTCTCTGTGATTCAGAGTGAAACGTTTATCTAACCTGAGATTCTTCAGAGACAAGTTGTTCCTGGAAATCAGACGATTCTGCTTCTTGTTCCGATCCGGTTTGTTCGTGTTCTGCGTCATCTTGGAGTTACCTGGTTTGGAGTCGTTTGGTTTAATCTTGAACACGCTGACTGGAGGTTTGAACTGGGGTGAAGGTTGTGGTTCTGCAGACGGACCAGTACAGACTGGAGTTGAAGGTCCCTTTCCTGTGAGGGAGGCTCGAATCGTCACCTGCAGCAAAAAAACAAAATGCACTGTGAATAAATTTTGTAAAAAAAAATAAATGGCCGACTGATTCTGATGTGAGCGGCTCACACCTTGGTACCAGGAGGAAGACCCTCCAGGGCTTCCGGTTTCCTGTAAGTCCTGTGGACATGAGTTCTGTGCTCAGCCTTTTCCTTATAGGTAAGGAAATTAAGTCTGCATTTTCCACATCGATGGATCCCTTTTTTCTAAAAAAAAATAATGAACATTGAAAGAAAAAATGAAATAAAGAAAATCAGATACAATTTAGAGTAAGTGTGTGAGTGAAATCAGCAGTATCATACCTGATGCTTCATGTAGTGCTGCATGTACATATGACTGGATCGAATTACTTTCAGGCAGAAAGGACAGAGCAGGTCTTTCGTGTTTTCGTGGACGCTTCGGAAATGAGTCTCCACATCTGAGAAAAAAGACGATCTGTAATTGCACACCTGTGGAATCAGCAAAACAAATCAGTGGATTGGATCTTTTTAAAAAAAACATTAAATAAATATGAAGTCAACGATAACAAGTGTTGGACCTGGCAGACATAAGGCATTTCACCAGGTTTGTGGTTCCCCTTCATGTGTTCCAGCAGCACCTGCTCCGACTCAAACGCCAGCTCACATATCTTACAGTTAGCTGAAAAACAAAAGAGCAGAGAAAAGTTACAGACAGTCACTCAAACCTGACGATGTTCGCTGGATGGTTGTTTTACATGAGGATTCGATCGGGCTGTGAGCGCTCTCGATGTGGCACTGCAGCTGGAAGGGAGTCATGTACTGTCGGTAGCAGTGCTGGCAGGTGGTGTGGCTTTCCCAGCTCTCACTGTTCTGCTTCTCCAGCTCCAGGTGGTGTTTCATATGGTTCATGAACCTGCGCACACACACACATGCAGACGAGGTGAACATGAACTTCCTTCTGAAACATAAAGAATCTCAGACGTGACGCCACAGATTGTTGTTCCAATAATTGTTTTTAGCAAAATGGAGCCAAAAGTCAGCTGACAGCTCGGTGAAAAACAGAACATGTGACCCCCCCCACAAAAAATACATAAAAGCATAAAAAGCTAATTTATCTACATGTATATGCAATGATAATAAAATAACCTTATGAGACCATTTTTAGTACAAAACTAATTAAATTATTAAATAAATTTTAAAATTCAGTTTCATATTTCAATTTCTTTTATGTCCAAAAAAAATAGAAATCTGTTCATCTTAGTTTCCTAAATGAAACTCTGCTTTGCTTTAAAAATGTGTCATTAACAAATTGTTATAGGGATTATTATTAGTAATTATTCTGTTTATCATCCATCAGGAAATAAACTAAAATTAATTTTGTAATTTTTAAACATGTTGCTTCATCACATCCACGTCTGATTTGTTTTAACAAACTACAAATAAATCCCTTATATAAATGAGAAAATAATACATTTCAACATTTAGGGATTTTTTAAATTATTCTAAAGGAACTAAGTAATTAAACTGTTGAGGACAATGAATTATTCCTGACTTGTGAACATGATCCTGGTCCCGCAGGTTTTTAAGATAAATGAAGAATCCTCCTCACAACTCATGTTTTAAGTATGTATAATGGGTGTTATAATACCAGCAATTACACACATACTTTTATGTATTTATTTATTTAGATATGTTTAATGATTTTGTGCTCCGTGGCTACAGCGAGAGCACCTCCACGGCAACGTGCCGCTGCTGCCGCCCCGACGAGGCGCGGTCCATTTTTCAGCCTGTACATTTTGCTACATCAGCTCCCCTAATAGAAAATTTCACGTGGATGAACTATGACCTCGACTGCGAGACTGTCGCTGCAGTACAAATGTGCTTCCCCATTAAAAGCAGCTTACAGAGACTTTTTTTTTCTTGCAATGTTCCGCAGCAAAGTTATTTAATCACAGGAGCAGTTTTTACGCCACATAAACTAGCAGTCATTTTTCATATTTAGGCCCATGAGGGAAAACAGTCTGATAGTGTCATCCATCTGAGAGGGAAGTTAGGCCAGAGAGACGTCCACTCTGTCTTCACTGGCACAGGACAGAAATCTTTTTAGCAACTCCTTCAAGTCCACGTCTGCTTTCTGAGTACAGATTTATCAATATATGACGTGGAGATGAAAATTAACTCGATAACGACAGTGATAGAGAAGATGGAATGAGTGGAATATATGCCACCTTCTCCTGTCAGTGACTTTGGACCGAAAACTTGGGTGAGAAGTCATTAAGGCAAAGTGTTAGCTTAATTAAAAATGAATTAACGTAACCCTAAACAAATAACTTAACAGTACAGTAGAGAAAATGTTCAGATTTTCTCTAGAAAAGCACTAAGATAAAGATATTTCTCTCCAGATGAATCTCTCAACATCAAAACTGCTCAAAAAAGGTTACAGATAGGAAAAACTAGGGGGGGTCTGTTATGTCTGGTACTGGACTTTGTCTGGTGGGGTCTTTGAAAGTAGAGGTGGCCTTGGACAAATGGAATGAGATTTGAATCAGGTGAATTTGATAGTTGCATAAACATGTTGGGATCAGGAGAAACCAGCAGCTGATCGGTTTAGTTCTGTTGTTCAAACTGTTAGTTTTCTTCTATTAGCACAAATAGTTTAGAAAGATGTTTAAAGAGTAGATCAGATTTCAGAAAGCTGCAGACATCAGACACAGGAACAAACACAGACTAGGTGAGTGGAGTCATGTGACGTACATGCGAGTAGTTACTTTCTAAACTTCAGCATGACGAAAAAAATCCCACATCAAATGAACCAAACCCCATTTTAACATGAACCAGAACATCATCTCACCTGATGTTGTTCTTGAGAACTTTCAAACAGCTTTGGCACTTGAACGTCGTGTTGGTCTTCTGTCCTTCTTTTTTGTGCACGTCTCCCTCGAAGCGGCCGTAGTAGAAATCTGCCACCAGCATGATGAGCTTATTTGGAGCTGTTTTCACGACTGATGGAGTCTGACTTCCCACGTTACTATAGCAACGCTGAAATAAGGAGAAGCTTTAGCTTCATAAATCAACTAATTAGAACCACATCTATATAAATAGAAACAATACAAAATAATGTTACATGAGAAGTTTTAATCAGAAGCACTTATTATGGAGAGTTGAACTGATGAATAACAAGCAGACATGATTTTACAAAAATTTACTGACTATGATGTGAAACTTCAGGGCGTCCTCGTTAGAAAATTCTCCATGACATTTGGGACAGTTTTTCTTTTTGATGCCATTTTCCACTCTCACTGTTACTTTTGCCGATGCTACAAAAAAGACCAGATGTTAAAGGCAAAAAGACACCGAAAAACATCAGTGACTAAAATTATTTCTTCTTACAAGATGTAAATGAAAACATTACTTTAGTGTCTCCTTTAACCGAAACTTACACAAATCAATTTTCCTTTTTTTGGCCAGATCCTCGACATCCTGTGACATCAATGCCCGTTTGACCGAGACGTTATCTAAACAAAATGAAACCAAAATTATTAATTGAATCATTTCCAGCTGATGGTAAATTGAGAATCTGTTGTTACGTAAGACCATCACCTTTGTTATTGCTGCTGTCCTTCGCAGGCTTCACAAAAACAGTCTGAAGAGACTGAGAGTTGGGCCGATTGGTTTGCTGCTGACCAGATTGTATTGAATACACAGCTGGACTCTGAACATTAGACAAAGTCACTACGTTGTTACTTATTTGCTGGACCTGAGGCCTGTGCACCCCACCTGGTGCTGCAGGTACCGCTGGAGTAATTTGTTGAAAAACCTGCTGCCGAGGGGCTGAAAGAGAGAAAACACAAACATGCAATAAAAAGGCAAACACTTACATTTTTTAAGTGGATGCAAATAAATAAATAAATAAAATAAAAAAGCCTCTGATTTACCTGGTAGAATTGTAAACGATGTCCCAGGTGGAAACTGACTCCCAAGAGTCGCAATAAGATCGTTGTCTGATATTTGTGATGACGCAACAATCAAACCCTGTAAATGAATCAAGAAATCCAAATGAAATGAGTTTCTTTTTGGTTTTATTTCTGAAACTTATGTAGTATTTAACACACCTGGTTATTAACTATAACAGGTTGTGGTGTCACTGTTGTCAGCGTAGGCAGAGCAGCTGTTACTTTACTTACAGGTGCATTCAGTGGCAGCACTGAGGGGCCAACAGTGGGCAGAGTTGGGGGGTATTTCATTACCTTCACTGTACCCAACTTCTTCATAGCTGCAGGATTAGGTTTACTGTCTTTCTGTTTATTGGCTGTAAAAACAACAATAGAGTCACAATATGCATCTCATGTGTGAATACTTAATTCAGAAGTTTGTTCAGAAGCACAAATAACTTTGTGTTGTAATGCTTGATATAAGACAAACATACAGAGCACTCCAACAAAGATGGGCTCGTCATCATCATCCTCGATTTGGTGAACATGCGGAACTTGTTTCTGCCAGGGCTCCAAATCCTCTTCCACACACTCCATAAACAGTTCAGACATTGTGCACCTGAAAGAAAACAAATAAAACATTTACATTACTTAATGAATAAGACATATTGATTAACAAACACTTATTTCCAAGAATACATGCAGCAAATGATCCATTATAGGTGTGAATACCACACAAAATTAAGTAACTGATGATTCCAACATGTTGCCACGTAGGACACTTTTTCTCATTCAGGGAAAATTTGGCTAAAATGCTTTTGTTTAAAGTAAATAATGATTCTGTTCTGGAACTGTATGCATTTTTATTGTATTTCTTGGAACAGTCACACTGTGCATGCAGGACTGGAGTTTCTAATCTGATGCATCAGTCCAAAAAAGCTCATTTACAGCTCACTCAGTGTTACACATCAGCACTTTCATTAAAAATGGACCCATCCCTGCAAACTCGAAAATAAAATTAAATAATAAGCAGATCCTGTAAGGTCCTGTATCCTGCTATTTTACAGGTTTCAACGTCTAGGATAGACACATATATGATAACATATTACCTTTGATGTTATTAAGTATTAATTAGCCCTGAAATATAACTTATATCCTGGAGTTATTCTTCAACCAGGAAGTAAAACGCTTTTACCTAAAAACCAGTCTCTCCCCCAGCCCCCTCGAGAGTGCTGACCCTCGAGCTGCCTGAATAAAATGGTGAATAAATTCCTGTAATTCTTGCAGTCAAACGCACATTTTCGCTAAGATATTTTTAGAAAGTAAAATATTACAAAACAGTAGTGCTTAGTGTCTTGCTTTAGACTCTCGCAGCTTAGGGTGTGTGTGTTTAATCTGCAGGGGCAATGCAGACACGCCGGGCACTTGCTGAATTATCATTGTTACGTCACTATGTTACAGTCAGTAACCACAACATGGTTAGCTCCAAAAAGTTGATTTTGCATGATATAGGACCTTTAAAGCTTTAAAAACAAGCATGAGTTTAAATTGAGCAATAACACAGTCACTGGGTTAATAAGTGATTAACGTTTGGTTTGGAGTCTGTCCATCTTATTTATGGAGTGGAAATTGTCTCAGAAACAGTAAAATTTGGATGAAGTAGATCAAATCTTTGTAACTTGATTAGGAACAAATCCTGCACAGCTACCATCCAAGATGGCGACAGCATTGATTACTGATCAGGCAGGATGCCATTTTTCAGCATTTCAGATAAAATACATTTTGTAGCAATTCAATTCTTCATAAAAAAAAACAAAATGCAGTAGTATAAAGTTTCATTAACTGACAATTCTAGGCCTGTAGGACTGTAAACAAATAGTCTTTAAATGACTAAGAAAGCAGTAGCGCTAGCTAAACGACGCCTTAACAGTCCTAAATTCACCATTTGCACAAAAACAAACAAAAAATACATAAGAAATACAAACATTGCTGGCCACAACCACACCATCAACAGTATGACCGGCCAACTACCACAAGTTAATCATGCTAAATTAACCTAAAAACGAATCGAGCTGCTTTCATCTTTCCTGCTTTTTCACGGAAGCTAATGCTAATGCTAATGATCCCCCAAAGCTTTCGCTCTTTAAACTACTCCTCCGTTAAAACTGGGATCGGATTTCAAATCTTGATCAATACAATTTAATCTCCAAACCAGTGTCATAACGTCACAAGAAACATTGATCCGTTTTATAACATTAGCATAGCATCCTTTCATAGAGGGATGTGATGAAAAAACAAGGCGTTAACTTACCTTTTCACTCTCAGTCTCTGGGTTCATGAACAAAACCACAGATACTGGTTTTAATCAAATTATTAGTCTGAGTGCGCTGGTATTAAATTCCAGGTCCTGTACATCACACACAGCACAGAGCAGCTGGGAAGAGTGGCTGTTGGACCGTCGGCTGTTCCGAGGCAGCGGAAGCATTCGGGATGTTTGGACCAATCAGATGTTCAGGATCCGACTGTTTCCCAGTCTGTCTGGCGGGATCAGCTTTGTGTTGCTCCAAAATTCTTCACCCTTTGCGTTATTTTCTTATGGATAACAGAAAACATAAACCTGTGTTTTTTTCACGAGTGGAACGTCTCATGTTGTTTGTTTTGGAAAACAATAACCAAAGTTTTTTTTTGTTTGTTTTAAATCACATGCACGAACACACACACAGTAGGCTTAATGTACAAACATTGTAAGCAGGTATGACAAAATGTTGCATAATAAGATGATTTCACAATTATAAATTGGAATTGTTTATTTTTATCTGTTTGAAAAATGTGAATCACATATGTGCTGTGAACATCAGTTTCCTTCGGAACAGTGTAGGTTTGCATAAACACAAACATGACACAAACATGTAAATATTCCTGATACTCTCAGTTGCAGATGCAATATTGTGCATCAACACACTCAATAACAAACAGAGATGGAAGTTCAACTGCAGCCTTTCACTCAGTTCCTGTTTTTCTGGAAGTGGTACCTGCTGAGAGTTGATGATGTGTCTGCAGCATTCTCAGGCCAGGTGAGGTCAGCAGAGATGCTTTTGAGAAATCTGCACATGTGATGACTGAGTTGTTTGGTTCTTTCCTCTCTGTGGTGTTTAGGATGAGATTGTTCACTCTGCATCATGCTGTCAGTTTTAGGACCTCGTCACTGTGCGCAGATTCATCTCCTCTTGGTATGAGTCCAACCACTATATGCAAATTTGATGATGATGTTGCTGGATTGCAGCAGAGGGTGCAGAGTGAGAACAGCAGGGGGCTCAGCTCAGGTTGAGGAGAAGGAGAGACCAAGTCTCACAGTCGGTGGGTGGTTTATGCACGTGTGTGTCTTTTTTCCATGTGATCCGAGATTAAGATCCAACAACATTCATTTATGTTTTCAGAATCCCTGCATTTACAATTTAATCAATATTTTGAGAATGTTTATAGTTACCCAGCAAAACATTCAACATACAGCTCTACAAGCTCAGGATAATCACAGATGGGTTTAGTTTTGAGTTTTTCTTCATTATTTCAGAGTTTTACCTATTAAAACAAAAGCTGCATCACTCAAGAACATCATTCAAAACAACTGAGAAGAACGAGGCTCTTAATTTGGCATAATGACCCGCAACACAAGACAAATGAGAAAAGAGAAAACGGCACATGGGGGGAAATGAGTGATAAAAGGCAGGTGTTGTGTTGTGGCTGCTGTGTGTGTGTGCAGGTGTGAAGTTTACACAAACACTCTTGATGAAGATGTTGTGATCATCTTGTTCACTGGAGACAAAAAACCAGCAGAGATGATAAATTTATTGCTGCATTTTTTTGGGTGAGTCTTCCACTGAAATATGAAAACAAGATGTGAACCAGAGTCTACAAACAAAAGTCATGATTTAAACATTCTTTTTTACACTAGTGCACATTTTAGTTTCACCCTGAAATGTTTAACGTGAAAAAAAAAAAAAATCTGTTTTGGTGAGATAATCCCAACACACTGTGCCAGAAAAGAAATTAGCTCAATTTCATTTTCCAACGATGAGCTGTTTCTGCTGTGTGTAAGATGAACGTCTTGCTGTGTAACTTTGCTAATAAGAAAAAATAAATTGTGGCATCAGGATTTCCAGGTGAATTTAATCAAATATCAGCCCAAACAGAATTTAAAAATTGTTAGTGGATTGTGTGAGCGTCTGATGAAAAGTAGAATCTGAGTTTGTCCAACAGGTGGCAGTCTGGAATAATGAATGTGCAGCAGATGGATTATTTCCTCAAGCAGAATACATGAGGTTAACTTTCCCATCTTAACATTCTGATTTTTGTTCAATAAATATAATTTTTTGTCTAACTGTGTTGAATCAGTTTCTATCTTTTTAGACTTGTCTTTTATTCTCTGTGAGATTAATTTAATTTCTCTATCTTCATGTTTTTTTCTGCACGTAAAATTTCAACAGCAGCAAAATACACAATAAGACGACTGATTTTCTTAAAGTCTCTCAAATAAATGAATGAATCATCAACTGACTGGTCATTTTAGTTTTACTACTGATGTACAACCATTTTTACAGGAGCTGTTTACTTCTATTTAGCCAAGAAAAATCTTAATTTCTGTAAAATATAAAGTGTCAGACCTTAAACACAAACAAACTTATTTCTAATTTCTCACTTTGTAGTTGAAAAATAAAGAGAATATTCTGCAGGTTATATGCAAAAAAATATCTCCATCATCATTCCTGTGAATGTCCACTGCTGTTTAGTCAAAGCAGCCATTATTTGACCTTATTATTGAGTTCATTCTTGTCTAAAATGGTCTTTTTACTCCCACGTCTCTTGTCACATTAGTTGTTTTTCATATGAATGAATGGGGATAACGCCAAATGTGTTGGTGGTTCTGGGATTAAGTTAAAGCTGCAGGTGGAATTAGCCTCATTCAATAAAACAATGTGGATTTTATGGGAGAGGCAACCTCTAGTGATGCACCAACACCCTGGTGGTGTCCCACGTTCACACATGGATTTCATCTGCTTTTACACATTTATTTCTTTATCTTTACTAAATGTGCACGAAGATGCGAAGAAGAGGAATTTAGTGAATTTGTCTGACAATTAAAACCTCTCCAGCAGAAAATAGTTTGCACATACAAAGAAAAATCATCTTTCGGTTAGATTCTGGATAAAAATGACTGAAAATGATCAATCTAGGGGTCAAACATACATGAGTGGAGTCTCAGCGATGAGTGTGTAAGGTAACCCACCACCCACACCTCCTTCACACCCTAATGCTCAGCTCAGTTTCAAACATGCTGTTCTTTCAGTCACAGTTTCAGTCTTCATTCTAACTTCATGTAGCTAAACTCCCACACGCAACTGTCTTCTCATGAAACTCAATCTGTCAAACAGAGACAGCGTCACCAGCACTGGGGTTTCAGAAAAATTATGAAACAAAGTTAAAAGTGGCTGAAAACAGAATCACACATGGGAGGAAGTTAGACGCTGTTGTGCGTTTCTGAATTACATATTTTCTTACCGAGTTCTGCAATCAGCTCTTTCATGTTTTGTTTTCCCTCTTATAAAAACCTGAAACAATAATCACAGTATTACATGCTGATTAATAGAAAAGCAACACAGAAGAAGTTTTTTCTTCATGCAGCTTCAATTTTTTGGGAAGTAAGCTGTTTTTAACGTACTGAGGAACTTTAACAGACCAAAACAAACTCAATATATTCTGACAGTAAAGCACAAAGTGCCTGTTTCAGTCTAAAAATCACTTGATCACTTGTCTCGTCTAAATGAAATGTGGGGTTATGTAAGAGTTTTTCCAGTGAAAGAGGAAACAGTGACCACGATCCATTGGAATGGTCCTTTGGCGGGTTTACAAATCATTCAACACCAAAATCACAAACACAATCTTTATGCGTTTAATCATCTCTTATAATAACAGAATTTATACACAATCACATCAATCATCCTAATTTTTACTGTCATTTCAAAGAATCTCTTTAGTTAAAACTAGATTTAATAATGAGTTTATGTTGAAGTTGTGTAAACAATCCAAATGTATTTATAGTTTATGAATACAACTGTTTTACATGTAGTTTTAACTGCTTCCCACTCTGTGAAATGAGCTTTTCATGTTGTACTCGAGCTGTACTCAAGTTACCTTTTTAAAAAATCTGTGTTACTTTCTAAGTTTTGTTCTGAATCTCCGTGTTAATATTCTGAGTCTTTGAGCCAAACACATAGAAAACATTTGCAGCTCAGTGTCTTGATCCCCGTGCAGATGATTTCATAAATA
This sequence comes from Pachypanchax playfairii, assembly GCA_006937955.1. Lineage (NCBI taxonomy): Eukaryota > Metazoa > Chordata > Actinopteri > Cyprinodontiformes > Aplocheilidae > Pachypanchax > Pachypanchax playfairii. The sequence continues at coordinate 3,029,152 of SSNP01000035.1, forward strand.
ACAGGAAGACATATCTGGCTCTTGAACCATTTCACTGGAGTTTATGGGCAAGAATTATGACACATTTCCTCCATGAGTTCAGTAAACACTGAAGCAACGTGTGTCTTCATTCAGGATCGCTCAGTTTGTTGATTTGTGGCATAAACATGAGATTTCTGTAGAAGATGCACTAATTGAGGACAGATCTGTCACCATGAATAGGGGGAGGTTGAGGGGTGAGGAGGTGGGGTGTGGGTGGGTGGGGGGGTTGTCCTACTGATGTAAGTAAATCTTTCTAAAAGAAAGAATTAAAGTTGACAGAAGCTCTGATGTGAGTAACAGCTTTCTACAACAAGTAGGTGTTCTTATATCTGATTATTGGCCAAAAACTAAGACAATAGTTTTCTCTTTTATCTATAAATCTGTCTCTACAGTCTTATTAACACCATATGGGACATTCCAGTCTATTTATAGATGTTGTTCTTCAAAGCTGGTCTGCTGTTTGGAAACTGCTGTTGAGCCTCACCTTCTCTATTTATGAATCAGAGGAGACATTAAAAGACATCTTCAGATTTTTTTTCTGCTTTTTAAAAAAAACTAAAATCTCAGATATTCCCGTTTACATGGTGGGAAATGAAGAGCGTCACCAGTGTTAACCTTATAAAAACACAAGAAAAAGCTTTGCAGCATGATTTGAAACAAATCCTGACCAATGAGCCCTCGTGGTGACGCAGTGATTCACACTGTTTCCAGATCTGAGGGCTTCAAAACACAAATTTACCGCCATACTAAAACAAACTCTTAAAATGTATGCTTTTGTGACATTTATGATATGCAAAAGAAGTTAAGCTAAATTTTTTGTAAATACAATTGCTATTTGATTTAATTGATAGAAATAGTAAAGAGAAGCTGTTTTTTTATTATTAAAGTGTAAAGAAACAAAACACCTTGTTATAACTTTTAATACACATTTTAAACAAGATGTGTTTGTTTAATCCAGCATAAGATTTTTCTTTGTTTCTATGAAAGACACTCATATCTAGCAAAAGTTTGGTCTAACTTGACATTTCACTTTTACCTCCTAAAAATAACAGTTTCATTTTCATTCACTTGAATAACGCTTGAAGGTTAATCTTGAATCCCTCCTCTATAGGTGAACAGTTTTGACATGAATTTATACCAACATTTTTATAACTTAAACTTTGAAAAATGTATCAAAAGAAACATTTTAGGGATTTAATTCCAAAAAGGTTTGAACATGTTTCCAGTTGGTTGAAAATAAGTTGTTTTATTGCATATTAAGCTGCATTAGGTTACATTTTTTAGTAATTAAAAGAAAAAATCTGAAAGTTGTTAAAACAAGAATTGTTTGTTTGTGTGGTTCTTACAAATAATTATTACAGATGCCAGATGGAAGAAGAAAATGGAAACAACAGAATAAACAGAAGATTAAACATATTTATGAGCCATTACCTAGTTATTTTATTATATTTTTCCTTTTTCACAGTATATTTTTGTCTTGGGTACATTTTGTGATAAATTGGAGGTCCTAACTCCTAACTCTTTCTACATTAAAAGGTTGTATAAGGTTGACATTCTGATTTTAGAATCTGACGATGCTATTCTGTAAATTTGGGAGCAGTGTGAAGGGAAATTAAAATCAACTTTATTTCCAAATTCCTTCCAAGTTCGCGCTACACGACGGTTCTAATGCATTTCTATGGGACGATGGTAGCTGAATTTCATTACTATATGTTATTGAAACTATATGTCGCGTGTGATTGTTTTTCTGGTGTTTTGAAAGATTTTGTGTAACGATGCAGCATGTTTAGTCCCTCAGCTGTGCGCTCAGTGGTAATAAAGCAGAGATAGAGCTGTCGTGCATCAGAGCGACTCCCGCAGCATCTCCCGCTGTGTGGCGGAGGGATACAATAACCACTGTCATCGTCGTGCTCAGGCTTTAGCAAAGCAAAAAATGTCTGCCTAAGGGAAACTCGTTACTGATATATATATATATTTATATTGAGGATAGTTTCACGCGTATTGTCGGTTAGACCCAGCATTTCGCTTTTTGGGGGCGTTTTGACAGAAAGCGACTCTTCACCAGATCACCCTAGTCGGGATTTGAATCGGAAAACAGGTAAAATTTGAGGGGGAGTTTGCCAGAAGCTTTCGGACCCGTGAAAGAAGTTGGGAGTAGAGAGAGAGACCATCATTGCGTTTTGTTTTCTGGAGCTGGAGACTGAGATTGTCACTTGCTGTGTCTGTTTGTCTGTGTTGCCTGTCTTTAGTCGGTTTGTAATTTATAAGTGTTTGAAGCGACGCGGTCTCTCTGCTGTCTACAGAGACAGTAAAAAGCTGGAGCTATTTTTTACCCATATGAACTGCAGCTAGCGTTAGCCAGCTAACGCTGCAGCGTTAAGTACCTCAGCTAACGGTAAACCATCGTCATGCTTGGAAAATGTCTTTTTTAAATGACTGACATGAGCACGGCTGATGACAGCCTGGTCAGTGACCTGTGTAAATGTGGGACTAGCAGCATGTGAGAGTGATATTGTTCCTGCACTGACGCGATGCTGCAGGTTCTGGCTTTAACAAGCTGAGACGTTCATTCACAGCGCTCCTACCAACGATTGAATTTCTGCCAGCAAAGTAAAAAAACAACACAAAAGGTGTGCAAACTAAATGTCTTCCTCATTTGATCAGTTATAATATGTGTGAACTGTCAGTGGGATGCGATGCCCGGAGTCAACTTAACTTCACGGGGATGGTCTTTATTCCGCATCCATAACAGTCATTTCTTCTGGAACTAGTTCCCGCTGTGAGATCAAGCAGCGAAGATGTGAACTGATGGACTGTGTTTTTTCAGGTTTCTAGATCGTCAGGATGAATCCCCAGCAGCGGATTGCCGCTCTCGGAACAGACAAGGAACTGAGTGACCTGCTGGATTTTAGCGCGGTAGGTGTTTCCTCCTGTCTTACCTGTTGGTTCCTCCGTCCGCGTGCAGCTTTAAACAGACTGCAAATCCAAATCCAGCTGTTAGTCACTGGGGGTCAGTTACTGCCTGGGTCAGGCAGAGAATGCATGCTTTTTCTTAAAATATTCACACATTAGGTCAGTGTTGGATTTGATTTAAATAAATAATGTGTCATCAGTCAATGAATAAACACCCCTTAAGAATAATGTTTGATGGTGATTATTCCTTCATCAGAAGATGGAACATAACAATTAGAGCAAAATAAATAATTATATTTTGAATATAAGTTTTGCTGTTTTTATAGAGGTAAAGAGCACTAGAACTATTTGAAAGAATTCATGTTATACTCGAGTTTTGAAAATCCCAATTTGCAAAACTGCAGCTGATTAGTTTGTTTAAACACAGCAGGGTGGCTCTTTAATTCCAGTCTGTCCCTTTGCTTTCAGATGTTCTCTCCTCCTGTAGGTGGAGGGAAAAATAGGCCTACGACACTTGGAAGCAGCCAGTTCAGTGCACCAGGTAAGACCTGTTCCTTTTTTCTGCATCACACTATGTGGTGTCTGTTTTTTACGCCATAAAATCTGCACACAAAAATCAGTTGTTAGATGTCATCTGCCTTCATTTAATTTGAGCTCATGTATAAATAGAATGAAAAGTGTTTTTGCTTTCAGTCCTGGATGTAATTCCTCTTCCTCCTCCATGTGATGGCTGTGTGCGCTCCTCACATCTGGAGCTTGAAACCTGAGCTCTCCACCTGGAATTGTGGAGCAGCGCTGCAGTAAAGATGTTGAACAAAGCTCAGTTTAGACTGTAGATATGTTTTATTGATCTGCTAACGTTGTAGCAAAGTGCTTTGAATGTGATTCGTGATTTGCATTGTCAGATGAATAAATAAGGCATAAATCAGGCATAATGATCAGGTGTCATCAGATCCAGGAACTGTTCACGGAGATGGTTATTATCCAGGTTTACTGTGACGTGTGCTGAAGAATATGTCTGAGTGTTGGAGCTGCCTTTGAACTGTAGCTCTGAGCAGAGAAACATTGTCTTGTAGAGCTTTTCTTTATGCTTTTTGTTGTCATGTAAAATGCACTGAATGATAATTGTTTCGTCTTATCAGTGATTCTCACACACATGTTTTCCTTATTATTATTATTATTATTATGTTGTTTTTTTCGCTTAAGCATCTTAATCGTCTTAACGTGTTTGTGGATGGTTTAGTTGCAGTAACAAGACTTCACATTTGCTGCTTGGATGGTTTCCTCTAGAAAGAAATGCTGCAGGACATTAATCTGAAGCACATCTATTGTCTGATGTGCCACTAGAAAGTCAACAATTCAGCATTATGTGTCCTGAAAGCGTGTCTTGTGTTCATCCACAAAGCCTCATTGTAGTCAGTTATCTCTGAAACGAAAGACACACATGGCGTAGAAATGACAAAGAAACAAGAACAGAGCTGTCACACATAGACTGTGTAGCTGTGAGGAGGTTTCATGATACCTAATTCGTTCTCTATCTATCTATCTATCTATCTATCTATCTATCTATCTATCTATCTATCTATCTATCTATCTATCTATCTATCTATCTATCTATCTATCTATCTATCTATCTATCTATCTATCTATCTATCTATCTATCTATCTATCTATCTATCTATCTATCTATCTATCTATCTATCTATCTATCTATCTATCTATCTATCTATCTATCTATCTATCTATCTATCTATCTATCTATCTATCTATCTATCTATCTATCTATCTATCTATCTATCCATCCATCCATCCATCCATCCATCCATCCATCCATCCATCCATCCATCCATCCATCCATCCATCTAATAAACAGATGATCTTATTCAGATAATTTATTAAATATTATGAAAAAAGGTAAAAATTAATAGCAGATTTTTCCCTTCTTGTTTTCTTCTGATTACACGTGTGTATCTGATAAACTGTCACCTCCCTGTCTGTTTCATTTTTATTTTGGATACAACCTACAGAAGATTTGTCAGAACTCGTATATACTGAGTACGTATGACCTCAGACAGAACTTAAGTGATTTGTTACATTATCGTGAACATCTCCTTTAGTCTGTAAACACATTCATATGGCTGAGAAGTGGCATCCATTTTTATAGTCTGTGGTTTTGCAGAATAAAGTCTGCTGCTGGTAAAGATGCTGCCATCACATGTCAGTAACCTACAGTACATCAGATATATTTTGCACCCTTACATTCCTAGCAGGGATGGAGCGATCAGGGTTTTTAAAAACTCCTTTGCAGCTGTGGCTCGTAGATTTTGGAGCAGTGTTCCTCTGAGTCTGAGATTTGTGGACTCAGTAGTCTCTACAGTGTTTTAACCTGTTTATTATGTTTAAGTATCTTGAAAAGTGCTATAGAAATAAAGATTTACTTAGTTACTCCTAGAACTTCAGAATGAATTCTTCTTTGTCAACGGTACCTTCACTAACACATATGCTTCCATACGATGGACACTGTTTTAATATCACACACCATCACAGGTGGGTTTTTACATCTTCCTGGATGGTTTGTCGCCAGCTGAAAGTGGGTTCATCTGCCCACAGATTCATGTCCGCTGTTTTCCTGTCACCTGAGATTAGCATCTGTTCAGAGAAGCCAGCAGCATTTCTCAGCAGAGCTGCTCTCCTCCTTCATGGTATTTTTTTCCTGGATTTAGTGGCAGACTGCTGAGTGACAGCGATTGTCTGAGGAACTCCCAAACCCATGTGACTGTATTGATCACAGTGGAATGATGGATTCTAACGCTTGAAGGTCACCTGGATCCTAGTTTCTCACCTTGGCCTTCATACACCAAAATGCCTGAAATTGTTCATGGTTGTATTTGCCTCTGACATTGAAAGCACAGTGTATTTTTGTGCTTTTAATGGTTTAATTTACTCACAATTCTTGGTGTTGAGCCACTCTTGCTTATTTAACAACACAATGTTTCCTTTAGAGGAGATTCTAATTTCAGGAAGCTAAATTTAGATTGTATCTCCATACATTTTGATTTAAATATTCCACTTCCCCAAGCCTGTATTAGTTAAATCCCTCCTCCCCTCAGACTGCAGTCAGAGCTCATGTCTCTCAGATCTTCAAGGTAGGGGAAGAAGCACCTATATGAGTGATTGGGAACTTAAAGCAAGTGAGTGTGCAGACCTAAGTGTGGAAATTGCAGGGAATGAGGGTTTGGATTATTGCATCTCAGCTGGGCATTCGCAGATAATTGAAACCGAGTGGGACAGGCGAGCCTCTTCAAAAGTGCTCTGGAGAAAGATGGATTGGAAAAAATAGCCAAAGTGGCTCAGACGGAGGGTTATCATTTCTCCCCTCCAGCTGTGTTGATGATGTAGATCTGATGAGGCCATTGTGAAATGGGTAATTTTCATTCAGTGCTGCATAGTGATGCATTTGTGACCAGCTGCTGGTCTTGGCTGGTTTGTTAAGTCACATCTCAGATTGAGATGTTTCGTAGCCGACGTTAACTTTCATGTTATGTGCATTAAACAATAGCTTGTTACGCTGAAGAGCCTGACAGGCTTACTGACTGTAAGTGGGAATCAGTTCTCATAAAGCAGGAAAATAAGTCAGTAACACTCATGGAGATGATGTTTTACAGCCTCGTCTGCAAACTGACTTCATTATTATATCAAACCATCGAAGCAACAAGATCCACATTACATCATTGATGAAATATGATTCAGATAAAAACACACATGTAAATGCAGTTCAAACAGTGATTCATGCTAAAAACTGCTTTCTTAAAAATCAGATTACTTGCTGAATGGATGGAGTTTGTCATTAGAGGGAAATATAATATGTTAGTTTAGTGATTAAATCACCATTATGCTGATTTACTCACCAGAGACTCAGAACCTGCTGACTGTCTGCAGTAAAGCAGCTATGGACATGCATTTTGAATCTCAGTTACCGTTTTTGTGCGTTTATTTTAAATTTAAGTAATAAAAAGGAACTTATTAGCAGAGCAAAAGACATCATACACATTGTGAACATGTTTTGTAAAACCTCTTGGGATATATTCAAACCCTTCTACATAAATCACCACAGTCCTGATTGTTTCACTGATGGTTCGTCAATATTCAATCAATAAATGTGCAACCTGAGTGTATTTTGGATTTGTTTAAATGACCATAAAATGTAAATCTGGATGTAAAGTAGGAATGTGGATCAATGAAACCACATCAATAACTTTGCTTTATTTCATTCTGAAAACAGTTTTAGGTTTTAGATCAGTTTATTTACTCCTTAGAAATATTTAAAGTATTTATGATGTTTCACTTCCTGTTTTTCAGCTGATGAACCTCTTTTCATCCACTTCCAAGTGTTTGTAGGTTGTTTTATTTTGTAATATGTTGAAGTCCAGTCAGCTGTGTTAGAGACGAGAACATCTGGATGAAACGACAAACTGACAGCAGTTAAGTTAAAAATCATACAGGAGAACTTCAAAGTATTTACACAGGTATCACAGTAAAGTAAAATATGATCACCACAATCATGAAAATGACACAATGAACTTAGTTTTTTAAATCAAGTCAGAAGAGGAAATGAATCTGTGTGCAAACAGTGAAGCCTCATGTTTGTCAGGATGAAACTGATCTGCTGCTCGCTGGAGCATGATTTCTGGTTTCAGAAATGTCTCACAGTTTCTGGTTCAGTGTATAATTAGATTTTCAAAATTCTAACGAAGAAGTTGCTTCCAGCAAATAGGTTCAAACCTGAATAAGAGTAATTTAAAAAAGGGTCGTAAAATCCCGCCATTTTCTTTAGCCGCTTGTTCCTGTGCAGAGTCGTAGCAGGACGGGTGTCTGTCTGTTGGTGGAGAGGCGGTTCCACCCTGGACAGGAAGTCAGTCCCTCACAGGTCAACCATTCACATACTCACTCACACTTAGGGCCAATTTAGGATCTCCAGTTAACCCAACTAATCTGTGGGAGGAAACTCAGGGGGAGAACATGTAAACTCCATGTAGAAAAGCCCCATCCAAGTTTCAGACTTGTTGATTTTTTCAAGGCGACGATGCTCTCAGCTGCACCGCCGTTGCTTAAAGAGATCATTTCATACACATTTCAGGACTTTGTGGTTATTTCTTAAATATTAACCAGTAATATGAAACATTTTATATCTAAAAAACATCAGGAAACACTGATTAACAGACCTTTCAATCTGTCTGCGTTAAAATTCGGGTGTTCCAGCTCCTTCCGTCAGGCTGCTTCAGCAGCTCGTTCATATTCATTGTTCGAATTTGCTGGACTCTGATTGGCTAACAAACTAGCCTATGAGAGCAAAGAATACTGTTTCCTGCTGTGCATGGCAACATCAGACGTCGTGTCTTCCTGTTTGCTACGTCTTATGCTAACAGCTTTTAGCCAGCAGCATGCTAGGCGTGGTTTCAACTGTGAGAGCTGCCGAATACTAACGAGTAAAGGAGTTGTGACGAAACAGATACAGGCCGTTCAGGAGAAATCGGGTGTTATCGCCACCTGCGTAGTTTGAGAGATTAAAACTAAAAGAGTTTTCACACCCACTATGAAGGTAAGAACACCTGTGGAGCTAAAATATTCAACAGAAACCTCAGAAAAAACGTTTTTAATGGAAGGGCCTCTTCCATATCTTTTCAATATATCCTCAATACCTGTAACCACCATCTGATCCCCTCCTCATAACCTTCTGTTTCACTGTTTCACTCAGAAGTTTGCCTTTAAAAAAGGACGTTCAACTTCAACCATCAAAATATCGAACATTAATAAAACTTTTAGTTGTTGCTTACATATTTTTTTAAAATGTGATTTTCTTTATTTGAAGGTGAAAAACAAAAGGTATTACATTTCAGTGAGATAGATGGAATTACACGAAGGATAATCAATAACTTCACAAATCTAGATGTTTTACCCACGATGCTTCTACAGTTTTATTTCTGCAACACAATATTGTTTTAAACAGCAAGAAGAATTGCGGCTTCGAATATCTGTTAATGACTGCGTAACAGAAATTAGATTGTAAATATGAGATTTTTCTACACATGCCAGATGGTTCAGCTTGACAGTTTACTTGGTGTTATTGATTTTTGTGTTTATGTGTGTGACTTTTGAAAGATGAAGGTTTTTGTTCAGCTAAAGATTTAGTTTTTATCGTCATGTTTCTCCACATTTTAATCCAACATACTTCAAATCATGATATTTTTGACATTAAAAACATGAAATAATCTGATCATGGTGAATTTAAAGCACAAATAAATGCCACCTTGAAGCTTTGGAAGATGTTACAGCTGCATTACTTCTTTTTAGATTAGAAAAATAACTAAAGTTGGACAATCTTATTTCTGTCATTCCAGCTGTGGGAAGCAGAATATTGTTGTTGTCCAGCTGTTGTCAGATGATAGATGTGAGATGTTAAACAGAAATATAATCTGTTGAGATGACGATGACATGAAAGAGGCCTGTTGTTTCTAATCATGCAGGATTGAACGGATCGTTTGAACGCAGGTTTCACCTCCTCAGCAGAATGTGGGATTTTCAGGAATTTCATATTTAGGTGGTAAATTTGTGAAAATAATTCCAAATTAAGGTTAATTAATATTATTGTTCATTATATAAAAACTTATCAGAAAAGAGATTTTTGTTTAAATCCATGTAAATAGAGAGTTTATGGATACATTTGGAACTTGTGTACCTGATGCGGGTTCACATACTTTTACTTTGGACTCTACGAGTAGTGAGGATTGAGTTTTGTATCTCTTGTTCTGACAGGTATGGATGAGCGGACCACCCAAGCGTTTTTGGCCCCAGGTGGCGAGTCCAGTCCTTCGTATGAGTCCTCGCGGGTAAGACGACCCACAATATGTCTCTGAGTGGCGTTTCTGCTCCGCAGCACATCATTTAACACTCATTACATCAAAGTGGCAAATTCACTATGTTTTAGTCTCATCTTATCCCGCAGCCGGCCGTGTTATCTCAGCTAATATTCATTTGTGACAGAGTGGTTTGGTAAATGTTCTCATGGCTGGTGGAGTTATTTATTTTTCTTTTCTAACAGATGTTCAGCTAACAGAGAGAACAAAACTTCTATCTGATGTTCTTTGTAATATTCTTCTAGCTCAGTGCATTTAAAATGTCTCACATCTGGTTTATTATTATTATTATTAATAAATGCATTTAACAGTAAGATTTTTTATTTTTCTATCACCCCTTAAATTTAAATCACTCCAGCTGAAACATCGAGTGTTGAACAAATGTGACTTGGTTTAAACAGAAAATAATTTCATAACTGATAAATGAACCAGTTTATTTTGAACATTACAGAAGTTCATTGAGAGTTTAGTCAATAAGAAAAGGAAGATTAGTTTAAAAAAAATCTCCATCTTAATTTCTCACAACACAAAATGTTCATTTGTTTTGTCTCAATTAACAAACAACAAAATAAAAGATATAAATATAAGTCGTGAATATATAAATCAGACATGTTTGTCTCGTTTGAAGATGCTTCTGCTGGTTTGAAGAACTGGTGTGATTAATCAGCCTCCGACGAGTCGTTATCTGTCTGTTGACAAAATGTTGATGAATCTAAACATTATTTCAGCTTTTCTACTTTGTCATGATGTTAAATCTCAGGATAACTTACTGAAACAAACCAGTTAAATCCTAGTTTTCAGGTTTCTGTCTGAAGTAAACTAGATGTTGCTTGTGAAGGAATTGTGAGAAAATCTTCAGTCATGATCTTGAACTGGTGGTCTGTGGTTGTTCAGTACAACAAACTCACCAGCTGTTGATTTAAGCTACAGTCACTGTACGAACAGTTGTGAACAACCCCATCAAGGATTTTTGGATCATCTCCTACAGACTTATAAGAATCTGGCGTTTGTCGCCTGACCCTTTACACAGGGTCGTCAGTAACAGCTGTCTTAAAATAACCATCACTGCTCTTTATGAAGAACACAGGAGCCCTACAGCCAGCGTACGGCAGAAAATCACCTTATTTTCTCTGGGATTCCTCAAGTAGCTCTTATCAACTTCCTTAAACAGTCTTAGGAAACTTTGCCCCCCCATGACTGTCTACAAACTCCATATTTCATAGGATCTGAGAGGTTTTTATGAAACTATCATTCATTAGAACCTCAGTGACCGTAGCTTCAGCTCGCTCATGAACAGCGTTTGGAATAACGCTGTTTAAAGTGACGGGGTTGCGCACCATGTTTGGATTTTCAGGAACGGAATAATTAAATTAATTAAATTTCCAATGTTACAACACCGTAATCGTTATTGATGTAAAATGCAGTAAGTTACTATAAATCAATAAAACAAATACATGGTAAAATTAAGGCTGGGTGGATGAGATAATAAGCTAGACACTGTAGTCTAGTGGGAGAGCGCTTGCCTCTCATGTAGAGGACCGGGTTGCTGACAGACCACGTGTTGAAGGAGAATCAGTTTTATTGCCAAGTTTTATTTGCATAATTTAAAGATTTTTTTTTTTTCAGTAACGCAGCCAGTTACTTTCTCAGGTAACTAGTTACTTTTTTGTAGAGTGATTCAATTACTAACTTAACTTTTGTTCCCAACACTGTTCATAGAGATCGTGTCATGTGACTGCAGCTTCCTCATCCTCCTCTCTGTTTTTTTTTTTAGAATCCGGTGAGATTAACGATTGTTTAAGTTTGTATCGGTGGTTATCAGCTGGAGCTGCTGTAATCAACATGGTACAGAGTTTCATTTAGGTCAGACATTTTTCTGAGGGGATTATATCCTAATGTTTTATATAGTTAGTATAACTGAAATACATGTTGTGCTCATGTAAGACATGTTGTCCCTCCTTGTTTCTTAAAGCGAGAACCCCTCGCTGGTTGTGTGAGCAAGTGTGAAAAGCTCTCCTCGTGTTTGTTTGTCCCTCACACTTTGGCTGTTCTGGGTGCCCTGTATGAATTTCATTTAATGTCAATCTCCTGTCACTTTGCATTAGAATTCAGTTAAATGTCAGAGCCACTCGGGCTGCATTACCTTGTTTATTTCTCTGTGCCCTTCCCGAATGAACATCTACAGGCTATGGTAACATAGGCAGCTTGATTTGAATTATAAGACAGAGAGGCTTGAGATATCTTCGCTCCAGGTGCATATAAATGAGTGATTCTGACATTACAAGGCACAGCATCAACCAGCAGACAGCTGTTTGCACATCCATAAGAGCTGCATGCAAACGCTCCAACACAGCTGCACAAGCTTCTTATTCTAATACAGATTTGACTACACGTCCCAAAGGATGTTATATGCCACATACAAGTAGATAATCTTGTAAAAAATCATTATACTTTTACAAAACGACAAATCTACAAAGAACATATTTCTATTTATTCATAAAGTTTGAGTGACAGTCTGGGATGTTGCAGTTAGTTTTATGGCGTGTTGTTCATGTTTTAGGAAAAATATGAACATTTGTTCAAATGAGGAATGAAAATGATTTTCCTAAAAGCAAATTAAGTTGATGAAAATAGTTAATTTTAGAAATAAAACTTCAGTTTAGTTACAAAACAAAAAAACTACTTTGACTGTCATTTATTTAAAATGTATAAACATGGAATTCCACTCAGGTGAATTTCAGTAGTTTCATATTATTTTCGACTTTCTGGAGATCTGTAGATATAATTATGTGTCCAGCGTTTTCAGAAGTTTGTCTTCTTAAGATGTTTTTTTTCTTGTTTTCTACATTCCTTTGATTTTAAAATCGGAGCATTTCTTTTGGCATAAAGATTTACTGAATGCTTTCATGTTTAATTATTCTCAAATCCTCACAATCGTGAAAAAGAATCAAATATTTGATCAGAGAATCACTTTTCCTCCCAAAACGAACGTTTTATTTAGAGAATCTGTCTAAAGCTCTTGTAAGAAACTGAGTGCCTCGTCTTTCAGTCTGATACAAAGGGAATTCAGTCCCGTCCCTGAGCTTGTTTGCTGCTGCGCTCTGAATGTGTGATCAGTCGACTGTGAACAGTCCTGAGACCTGCCGCGCTGACCTTGGCTCGCAGCCAGTCGCTGTTTCCTGGGTAGCTGCGGCTGCAGACTGGCAGTCTGACAGGCAGGGCTGTGCCCGTTGCCACCAAACGACAACCCCCCCCATCCCTCGTGCCCTGCCCTAATTGATACCCGACCTCACACGCATACATCATGCCCATATCATGACTTCTCAAGCAGCCACATGCAGCCACACATTCACCTGGGATGCAGCTCAGCGTGTGAAGAAGATGAGTGTTTAAACGCTGTGGCGAGTGATGAAGGGAGAGAGGCGTGAGCTGGAGTCTGCTTGCTGCCATCGTGATCTGACAGTTATTTAGCCAGTAGTGCTAACGTAGCCCTGTGGCAGTGGTGACAGAATGTGTTACTGTCTCAGATAGATGTAGGCCACTAGTGTTTGGGAACGACGAAGACCCTGTGATTGATGATCTAAAGGCTGGATGATCAGACCAAAACTATATATGTCTGTGTTTTCAAAATGATGCACAGTACTTAATATTAGTTTCAACAAAAACACCTGAAGTGGATTCATCAGACTCATGTTCACCTGCAGCACAAGTCCTCAAAGTTGATCTCAGTAAAAACCAGTTGGAAAGCAGGTTCTCGTTCTGCAGCTTCAAGCATGGAAGGAGATGCTGAATCAACAGCTGCAGTCCAGGATGGAGGAGTTCACGTGCAGCAGAATGCACGTTCAGTTCTAAACTATATTTACTACAAATTAAAATAAAGAAGTGCATCTACTAGCAAATAATTCAATCTAATTCACAGTAACGATTCACCAGTTTAAGTGTTAAAATTTGCCTTTTTGTGGTAAAAATAACTATTTGTTTGTTTATTTACTCGAGTAGTTTATGTTCCTGCTTGTGTGTATTAGTTTGTATTAGTTTGCTGGAGCTTCTCGCGGGGCTGTTGTTGTTATTGAGTCGGTTCACGGTGTGATTAACAGTGTGTGCAGCCTGGCAGGAGCACAATGGGGAATCCCTCGATACAGCACGACACTCCACTGCCTTTGAAATTACTCTATCACTATCCACTCACTAGAAAAGATAGATAATAAGATTTAATGCAAACAGTATGAGTTATGAAATAACTGTATAGAAATGCAGGTCCACCGCAGCTCGGTCTGTCTGGTGGGAGTTAATGTAGTTTGGGAAGATGTATTTGACTAGAGCCCAGGAGGATTTTAACAGGGTTTGGGATTAACACTGTAACAGAGCATCTTTTATTACGCAGGACCCCAAGTTTTCCAAAACCATACTGTGACCAATATTTAGACCTAAGCCCCTGAAGCTGATAACTGTCATGAAAAGGCACAGTGAAGCTGCAGGAGAAAAGGGCAATTTTTATAAGCTGCAGGTAGCAGGAAATGATGTGGGATTGCATCTCTCTGTTTCTCCCACTTCCATTAAACTACAGCTTCACATGATCCACACAAGAACAAACACAAATAAATAAATAGGCCTTGAATGTTTTTTCTAGAAAAACTTCAATGTTCAGATTTGCTTTTTTTTTTTTTTTTTTTTTTTTTTTTAGTTTTACAATGTAACGCAGCCTAAAACAGTCAAAAACATGCAGCCTGTTAAAACATGATGAAAACACGTTATTTTAGAAAATAGTTTATTACTGGGCCAGTAAATGTGAAGTTTTATTTTATATATTGTAAATAAAACTGATCACATTTATAAAAACTATTTCCACAAACAACTGCATGTAGACGCGCGTCTTTAAACTGAGATAAAACCTACAGCGACGTATCTGAACGTGAGTCTGACAACTTCTACTATAAGTTCTACTACAGCACACAGTAACTGAAGTACTTCCGTATCGTGCCTAATATTCTTATCTCTTCCCCTCCAGGTTTTCACAGACAGCCCTCATTACAGCGATCATTTGAGTGACAGTCGATTAGTGTCTCATGAAGGATTGTCCCCAACACCTTTTATGAACTCCAACATAATGGGTAAGTAAGCTACTTCTTTTAACTCATCATCGTCGTGCCCTTTGGGATCGAATATGCTAAAAAAGAAAGTCTGACTGATGTGCAAAGCACACGATTCATCTGGAGAGGCTGTTTTCTGTCTTCATCCCCCCCCCTTCTATATGCGTCGTCCTCCTTCTGTGATGACCCTCCCCCAGGGCAGGAGTCACACTATCAGTGTGGCTTCCTGTCATACTGAATCCACCTTCAAGATCTTTAACTGTCCTCATATCTTGCGCGCGTGTGTCCGTATTCGTGGGGTTAATCGTTGAATCTTGTTTGATTGAACCACAAACTAATCAGATCCTATTAATAGATTTAGAATCTGTGAGATGTATTGATGTGGGTTTATCATGTGACGTCCTCTCCAACCGTCCTGAGATGCACTTATCAACTGTCACGTTCCACTCGTCAGCCTCTATCTGACTTTTTTCTTTATTAAACAAATCTTTTAGAAGTTTTCTTTTCCAGTCTTGATTAAATTTGGTATCCTGTTTACCCTTTGCATCCCCTATTACACAGTATGCTCTGACATTACAGCAATTAAAATCTCCCTGTTGTTCAGCATCCTGCATCACTGTGATGTGTAACCACTTGACACTTTTATGGCTCACTACATTTCAGCTCATTGTATAATGGCCATAGAAGACCGGTTTCCAATGACTTCACAAATGGATGCTGCTGAACCAAAACAAAATGTTATCTTTCTTGTAATTGATCACATGACTCCTTCCAACACTCGGGTTGCGTCTCCCCCTCCCCGGCTGTATCGGTAATGTGCCCACCCGCGGCAGAATATGGATGTGATCTGTTGCTGTGATATGTCAGATTTAGACAGTATGATTGTAAACTTGAAATTGCCTCTGCTTATCTCAGGCTGAAAATTCTGGTTGACTGCAGTGTTATTAAATTGTTTTCCATGGTAATATTCCAAACTTGCATAAATGTATGGCGTTTTCAGTGTCCTCATTAAGTCATGCCTGAAAGGTTATTTCTCATCAACACAACAGAAACGCACCAGAGTGAAATGCAAGGCAAGAATACAGCTGGAATATCTTTTAAATAATTTGTTTTGCATGGAAACGCTAATGTTTTAGATTTAAATGTCCAAAAAAACTCTTTAAACTTTTGATTGAATTGTTTTAAATAAGGAAAAATCGTCATTTTTGTGCTTTTTGTTATATATTCTCCAGGAATTAGTTGATCATTTAGATTGATTTTTTTGAATGAAATATAAAATAAATCATCATAAAATACATCATAATGATTAAAAGGATCAAATTAAAGAAAAGCTAAAACTAAAAACTTGTTTTTAATACACTGAAAAGATAAAACAATAACTTGTTTGATTAAAAATCAAGTCAGACACCGTTATTGGCACAGAATTATTTTACTAAGTAATTACTGTAAAATCCACTAAACATTCAATTTATTGGGATAATTTTGGCTGAAAGTTAGAAGAACACATTTCTGAGATGACCCATGGAGGTTTAGTAGCGGGGCACATCTACGTTTCCAGGGGCAATGATGGCGTTAGAGGCGGAGCTTCAAGAGTTGATTTTCATGAAAAGATTTCTGGAGTTTGAACATGATGGAGAAAAATGGACACAAGGTAAAAAAAAAATCAACCAGCAGTGAAACTGTATCAGTCAGATTCTAACGTCTATTTATCAGGACTGGGTCTCATTAAGCTGCATCTTAACTCCGCCCACTTGTGCTACAAGCTGCTTGATAATCTGAAACTTTAAACTTTGCAGACTGCTCAGCAGGTTCCCACATTGTTCATGTCTGTACTACAACTGGTTGTTTTATTGTTACACCAGCTCTTCTTGTTGTTGCTGCAGGGGACGAGGTCCTCATGGCCTGGACTGGGTTTCCCAGCAGGCCGTGCTGATATGCTCAACATCATCCTGTTATTCAGTATCAGTGTTTGTAAAAGACACTGATTTTGTCAGTGTTTGTTAGAAATGTTGCGTTATGAACGTAAGGATTACAAAAGGGAATATTTGACAAGCAAACGGTTGAACGGTTAAATCAGATTTTCAAAATAAGACAGTGTTTATGTTTCACTCCACCTGGTTGCATCCAAACATGGAGTCCTATAGTTGCATCTTCACTCAGGTCATTGACTTTTATTGAAGGAGAAACGTGGATGAAGATGCAGGTTTTTATGTAAAAGCTTTTTGCTGTTATTCCTTTTAGGTTTTCTGCAGCACTTGTTGTAGAAGTTTGACTTTTTTTCAGTTCTTCTAATTGTTAAACCACATGGATTACAGAGTTTATAACCCTGACAAGAAATGTTACATTTAATTACCCGGTGAGAGTTTCTCTTGCGGTGTCAGTTTTATGCAGGGAAGTCAGTGGGGGAGGCTGATTTCCAGCAATCTGGGAAATTACCCCAGGGGAGATAGATAGATAGATAGGCCACGCTGAAAGAGCTGAACTTTGCTTATTTATTTTATGTTGTAATGTGAACGTCTGCTGTTTAGTATGTGACTTTTGGTCCAGTTCATTATTTTTTATTTGCTCTGAGTTATTTTATTATTATTGTTAAAACTTCTAGTTGAATCTTTATCGTTTGTCCTGTTGTAAAACAAACTGAAGGTTTATTTGGACTCTGACTGCGTAACTGAGCCGCTTGTTTCCAGCCACGTGCCCGAGGGCGTAATATCACAACTGCTGAGATGCCGTTTAAAGCTCACGTTTCTGTGGTGTGCTTCATATCTGTTACTCATACAGCTTTAGTCCTGCATTTATAACTAATCAGCTTAACACCATCATCAACACGCGGATGCAGCCACATGCACAGCCTGCTGACACGTACGTGTTACTCCAGTACCGGACTGTTTCTGCTCCGTTGAGCTGATGCACGTCGCATCTACATTTCAGTTCACTTCATGGTTATTCTTATTTATATATTTTTATAACTGCATATTAGAGTTTTCACTTGCTGTGTATGAATAATTATGTATTTCCAGAAACAGTCCTTACAGCTTCGCTGCTGTGTGGAACCGATTTATTTTGGACCATTTATTAAACTTTAAACAGAGAAACTCTTTGAATTTTATCTCATTTTTAAACAACTGAAATAGAAACAAATGTGACTGTGGAATTCTAAGGCACTAAAACACTTAAAGAGACAAAAACGTTCCGTTTAAAATCTCCCAGTAAGATTCTTAAAGAATGATTTATAAATAAAGTGATTTTATAGATCTGGACTCACGTATTCTAGCTTGTGGTCTTCATCAGAGTCTTCTCAGTGGGAGTAAAAAAGAAAAACACTCTTTTATATGTTTTTTAATTGTTATTTTATAATATTCTAGAGAAGTTTTTTACAGTAAGTCAACACAGACTTTGTATCTTTTTTTGTCCTCCTTCCACTCCAACGTGTCACCTATAAGAATAAATATTTAATATGTCTATTATTTGGCCAGTGGCTTAAAAAAACCCTGGATAATCTGTTTTTTATGTCTTTATATTTGGGCTTGAATATTTGGACAAAGAGAGTGAGTAAAAATGAAATCCATGGATTTATGTGACTGGCAGTATGTTCTCAGTCTGTCCGTTCAATTATCTGATGGTTCTAATAATACCACAGATCAGTATTACTGCTCTGGCTTTACATCTTGTGATAAGAAATAATCCTGCTTTGTGCATTTGGCTCTTGTAAAAGATTTGCACCGACTCGCGTTTCCAACCTTTTTCTAGAACGACTCGCTCCTGCTCAGAGTCGCAAAGTGTTTTTATAATCAGATTATTCTCCTGATAGTGTTTACAAAAACATACGTTTTAATTAGATTGTTGAGTATTTTTAAACCTTTTAAAGTGGCACGTTTTTTCTTCTTTGTGTGTTTTTAAGGTTGGGGGGAAAAAAAAAGCTGATCCATTTTGCATCATTCAGTCTCTTCCTACTTTCTTCTTTTAGAAATTTAATTGATCCTGGAGGATCTCCTTGGTGTCAAATCCCACATCACTCGGGCATCCCCTGTGTGTTTTTACTGGGGCAGGTGTCATCTGCTAATGCCGTGTCCCCGGGGAGAACCTCCCCAGACCCGGGCTGTGATTGTAGCCAGGTGCTGCTCAGGTGTGCACTCAGTCTCCAACGCAGCGTGGGTCACAGGTGCTGCCAATGCTGCTCCCTCTTCCTTTTGTGCTGTTCATACCCATGCACACATGCACACTCTGTAAACTGCAAGCTTTTACAGGAAGGGCAGTAGGTGTAGAAGAATACTCTGTATATAGTAACACATATTCCAAACGCACATGCTACACACACATATGACGTATAATACAAATTATAATACAAAATGAGATTTGTGGAGGACTGTTCAGTAGATGTAGCTGATCATTAGACTGAGCTGCAGGGTGTGCTTATCTGTTACTGTGGTCAGTGAAGCATGAAGAGCCAAAGATGAGCTGAAAGGGCGCAAATCCAATTTCTTCTTCACCAACACCCCCCCCCCTCCAACCCACCGCTCCGCCTTCATGCCTCTCTCAAC
The DNA here is from genome assembly GCA_006937955.1 of Pachypanchax playfairii. NCBI lineage: Eukaryota > Metazoa > Chordata > Actinopteri > Cyprinodontiformes > Aplocheilidae > Pachypanchax > Pachypanchax playfairii. The sequence goes on from SSNP01000035.1 coordinate 3,048,628, forward strand.
TCATCGAGGCCCTGCCCAGCCCCTTCCTGTCTCCTTTAAGGTCCCGGCCCCCAGCATGCGGCTCGCGAGGCGGTCCAGCTGTAGCGGATCAGCTGTATACTGAATAGGCCCCAGGGGCCGTCTTTCTAAAGAGGATAGAGGAGCGGTGTTATAGCCAAGTTATGATGACATAACACATTTTCAGGAAGCAGCTGCAAGGGTCAAGGCACTACTCACTCTACACACAAATATATGTCTAATAACTGGAAAGGTGTGTTCAAACGGCCACTTCCCTGAACTTTATATCGAAAAAATGAACACAAAGACAAAAACAGGGTCAGAATATACTTCTACATAATTACATACGTGGGTCTGATGTTTGCAGAGTTCGTTTCTGTCTTCAAAAGAACTTTTTCTGCTGAATAGCGGTTTAAAAGAGATGTTTTAATAAAGCTGCTGATTATATGCTTCTGAGACCGAATGTGTTTGTGTTGTTTTACACCTAACATCTATCTCTCCCTCTCTCTTACCCTCACTGTTTTCTCTCCCCCCCCCTCCTCCAGCTGATGCCCAAAAAACATGATTTTATACAAGTTTAGTGCTAAAAGGGAAAAATTTTAATTCTGCTAAATTTCACTTCTATTGTGTGTTTTTTTTCATTGAATTTGATATATTAAATGTTCAGCTTTGAATTATATATGTGCAGAAAAACCAAACTATAGTATAGCTTTGTGACGTTTCAGTTTAAAACATCAAATTTTTTTTTTGCTTCTTTATGAAGTTTTATTTAACTTTTTAAAATGACACAGTGTTTCCTGAACACATCTGCTGAACAAATCTTTACATGGAAACACTGTT
>SSNP01000035.1:3049490-3170730 GCA_006937955.1 Pachypanchax playfairii
CCCCCCCCCCTCCAACCCACCGCTCCGCCTTCATGCCTCTCTCAACTCATCGAGGCCCTGCCCAGCCCCTTCCTGTCTCCTTTAAGGTCCCGGCCCCCAGCATGCGGCTCGCGAGGCGGTCCAGCTGTAGCGGATCAGCTGTATACTGAATAGGCCCCAGGGGCCGTCTTTCTAAAGAGGATAGAGGAGCGGTGTTATAGCCAAGTTATGATGACATAACACATTTTCAGGAAGCAGCTGCAAGGGTCAAGGCACTACTCACTCTACACACAAATATATGTCTAATAACTGGAAAGGTGTGTTCAAACGGCCACTTCCCTGAACTTTATATCGAAAAAATGAACACAAAGACAAAAACAGGGTCAGAATATACTTCTACATAATTACATACGTGGGTCTGATGTTTGCAGAGTTCGTTTCTGTCTAAACGTTCGTTTCGGTTTAAAAGAGATGTTTTAATAAAGCTGCTGATTATATGCTTCTGAGACCGAATGTGTTTGTGTTGTTTTACACCTAACATCTATCTCTCCCTCTCTCTTACCCTCACTGTTTTCTCTCCCCCCCCCCTCCTCCAGCTGATGCCCAAAAAACATGATTTTATACAAGTTTAGTGCTAAAAGGGAAAAATTTTAATTCTGCTAAATTTCACTTCTATTGTGTGTTTTTTTTCATTGAATTTGATATATTAAATGTTCAGCTTTGAATTATATATGTGCAGAAAAACCAAACTATAGTATAGCTTTGTGACGTTTCAGTTTAAAACATCAAATTTTTTTTTTTGCTTCTTTATGAAGTTTTATTTAACTTTTTAAAATGACACAGTGTTTCCTGAACACATCTGCTGAACAAATCTTTACATGGAAACACTGTTTACTTGTTTTTTTTTTGGCTCAGACACTTTGTTATCCTGTAAAAACATTATAAATCAGACAGTTTTCACTAAAAACACAATATCTGTAAGCATTTAAGAATTACACGCATGGACAAAAAAGAAGAATTTTATGCATTTAGTATGTGGTTGTCTGTTTGCATTTATCACAAGAAACCCTGTGGTACAAACATACAAACCCTGGTCAGGCACACGGGATGACAAATTCATTTTTAGATCGCTTTTTTTAGTTTTTGTCAGAACAGAGTAAGTTTTCAGAACAGCTGGAGACTGAAACTGACCTCCGACTCCTGCACGTCAGTCTTACTAACGGGCTGTAGAACGACTAGTTCATCAATAAATCAGATGTTTTAGTTAAGCTGAAGCACATAAAGCCTGACCTGTCGTTAGTTATCATGCTGGTGGACTGGCAAGCTGCATGCTACATTATGTTCCTCTCCGCTCTCTTCGGACTGTCGTGGATTGTGACTGAATAAGGAAAATACAAACATTTGTTTCGCCTTTACTCCCACTTGACAATTTCTGACATCTTCTCCTACGCTGGCGCAGCCCCGAGAGTGTAAAGTGTGGGAAGTGTAGAGAGAAGCACGACTCTCAGACTTGTTCTTTAATCCAAAGGAGACGGGGGCGGTTAGGTAGATTCTTTTTTTTTTCTGTCAACTTAAAACCAACATAACTCTTTTAAATCTTTGCTCCAGTTTTTGCTCTCCTGCCATGCCATCCCCACATAGAGCGATCATCAAAAGATTCCTCCTCTCTTCTGGCTGGTTTGGTGTTTTATTTAGTGCAGACTCTTAAATTCAAGACTGCTTAGGGTTTGCGGGGGTTTTTCTGTGAGTTGGATCAGCATTCCTAACCCATGTGTGTATCCTTCCTCATCCTTCACCTCTCTTTGGCTCTCTGTTGTTTCGCTGTTCAACAGTTGTTTGGCATCTAATACCAAACATTGACTCATGCTTTGATGTTACATACTGTCTTGATTCTCCAACAGCCAAATGAGAGACATTTCTGCAGCTTGTTAAATCTGCTCTTGTGTCAACATCTCACTGCCTGACGGGGGCTGATGGCAGTGAGAAGCAAGCGAGCATGTTAGCATCTCCGCTAAAGCTCTGTTACAGCGTTGGTGCTCACATGTTGGGAGATGTTATTTGGGACCTCGTCGCCATTCTCCTCTGAGAGAATAGATGTGTGATTATGAAGTCATCAGCTTTGAAGCTGAAGCTTCTCCTCATGGGTCCTCAGGGTGCTATTGATTGGTGACCATGTGTTTGTGCCTGATAGACTGTGAAATGGTGTGTTGCTGCACGGCTGTGTCACACCTGCGTCCCACCAAAGTGATTGATTGGTTTGGTCATGTGGAATGTTCCCATCTGGTCCACAGTAATGCATTTTTTTTCCCCTCGTTTGTGAATAACAAGCGCTGGCAGGAGAATAGTTGGGCTCGGAAAAAAGGCAAAGGCCAAGCGAAAACATTTTCCCCTGTCCACCTCCCCGTTTTCATTTTTACCCAGTTAGAAGGAATTCAAACAGACCGAGCCGTGGCACCTGATTATCCTGGAAGGGGATAAACACAATCAGGAAATACATTTCCCCTCCCTTGTGTAGAGAGGAATAGGAGAAAATAAACTGTTTACCTTGTGTGAAGAACAGTAGCTGATGATTTAAAAAAAAAATCATCATTTTTGTGATTTTGTTGATAAATTCAACTTGTTTTTATTTTAAATCCGTGTTTTTAGCCACATCTAAAGACAGTGGGTGTTTTTTTGTCCCCCCGAGCTGAAGTCTTATTTTGTTATTACTCATTCTAGTATTCGTCTCAGTTTGATTTCTTTTAATCTCAGTCCCTCGTCTTTAATTGATCTATTCATTCCACCTAATGGCTAATTACACATCAGGCTGCATGAGCAGATGCATTCATCATCCTAGTACGTAATAATCAGTGACATTTCAACAAAGAAAAAAAAATGCAAATAAGAACTCATTAACATTTGCTCTTGCTGTTTTGAATAATGTCACTGCTGACAGGGCTGTACGCAGAAATGGATGTTGAGCTCAGGGCGAAAGGAGACATGTTTCCTCTGCGTTTGTTGCTCTATCATGTTCCTCCGTCAGACTGTTGTTTCTCATACTGCGCTGCAAACATTCTTCTGCCAGCCAGGGAGGAAGCTGATACGGTACACTCACCCCCCCCCCCCGTCCTCGTTTCTTCATCCACACTGACCTAACCTCTAACTCACACTGCTTTTATTTACCCGAAAAAAAACAACTAAATCTGGGGAAATAATCAAACAGCTTCGACAGGACGGATCTACATGAACCCTGAAAAGAGAAATAAAAGCAGACAAGTTAAAATCTGATGAAAAGACGAGCGAGTGTTTGATGTGTCCTCCTGCGTGTCTAGTTGCCAGAGGAATGTATCAGTAACTATAGATCTGGTCTAATTTTACTCAGCCAGACTGGACAAAACGTGAACTTTATATAGAGGAACGTTTTTAATTGGCATGTAATGAATTCTTCTCCTCAGAGGCATATCTTTGTATTTCAATCCTTTACTTTGGTTATTATTAATATATTTTATTGTGTATGAACGTCATCGGACTGGAAGCCTTGACGTCAACAAAAACACACATTTACTCATAAAAAAAAAAAAAATCACAAACTAAACAAGTTAGTGTGAGATAAGTTTGTTCTACAGCATTTCCTGTACTGTGTGTTTTCGTGGCCTTGACTTTTCTTGGAATAAAGAAAATACACTTGTTCATCTGGGTGGAAAATAAAAGCCCTTGGAACGTATCTGAGAGGCAGTGAAACTCGCTAACCGTCTGGTTTCGTGGTCACTGTTTTGAATTGATCCCTGGAGACACTGAGGTCACTACAGCTCTCATTATCAAAATAAAAGCCTCGACCTGGTGTCACACTATTACTGTTCTGGAGATCAATAAGGACTGTAAATGTTCAGCCAGCTTGCCTTTTCTTTGAAGAGGGTTTTTTATAGTCTTGGCACTGAGTGTGATAAGTGTATGAATGGGAGGCTGAACTAGAATGTTTTAATCTAAAGGAATAATTATAAATAAATCAGAATTATTTCAGGTTCATATATTATTTTTCACATTTTCTGAACTTTTTACCTCGTTTTTATCAACACAACCACCTCCAAAATGAGGCTTGCTGTAGGGCCTTTAAAACCAGACTGCAGATATTCTAATGGGGTTAATCAAAATTAAGGACTTTCATATTGAACAAACAGGAAGCATGAAGGCAAACGAGAAGGAGATCTAACAGATAGTGATACAAAAATGCATTTTTTTTAGAAGAAGTAAATTTGCCAGACTTTATTGCAGCTGTAAAACATTAAATGAGCAGAAACACGCCATCATGATAAAAAGACACGTGGCTGCATCCTGGATAATAAAACTACTAAAGATTAAAACCTTGAGGTGAACAAATGTTGTATTTAGCTAAACGCATGTTTAAATGTCAAACCAAGACATGCTAAGAACATAGAATCAAGAATGACATCATGATCCATGTTCCTGTAAAATTTGTCTGTATTCTAAATCGTTACATACTTAAAAACAATATTAGGTTCAGTCTTTGAAAACATGGTATTTCCATCATGGCGGTCTGATGAGTATCGGCTTCCTTCTGCTCTGAGATGCCTCACGACACTTTCACACCTTTGAGTGATATGCTAATTATCAGCTTCACAGAATATTTTCATCAGAACTCACGACAATTTTTCTCCACATGAACTTTAATTTTGTCTCACACTGATTTTAGGTTTGATGCCTGCGTTTATGTTACTGATGCAGCGTTTTAAAGAGGCCATTTCATACACATTTCAGGATTTTGTGGTTATTTCTTAAGTATTAACCAGTAATATGAAACATTTTATATCTAATAAAACATCAGGAAACACTTATTAACAGACCTTTCAATCTGTCTGCGTTCAAATTTGGGTGGTTCCGGCTCCTTCCGTCAGGATGCTTCGACTGCTTCGTCAGCAGCTCGTTCATATTCATTGTTCGAATTTGCTGGACTCTGATTGGCTAACAAACTAGCCTATGAGAGCAAAGAATACTGTTTCCTGCCCCGCTGCACATGGCAACGTCAGACGTCGTGTCTTCCTGTTTGCTACGTCTTATGCTAACAGCTTTTAGCCAGCAGCATGCTAGGCGTGGTTTCAACTGCGGGAGCTGTCGAATACTAACGAACAAAGGAGTTGTGACGAAACAGATACAGGCCGTTCGGACTCGGGAGAACTCGAATGTTATCGCCACCTGCGTAGTTTGAGAGATAAAAACCGAAAGAGAAGTTGTTGACCTGTTTTCACACCCACTATGAAGGTAAGAACACCTGTGGAGCTAAAATATTCAACAGAAAACTCAGAAAAAACGTTTTTAATGGAAGGGACTCTTTAAGGCCTTTAGCTTCTTTTCATTGTTTGCATTTAGTTTAATTATTAAGCTCGTTCCATAAAAAGAAAACACATGCTGTGTTCCTCATAAGGCTGCCACAACAAACAGACTCACTCAAGACATGATAATAACAAAATTAGTGTTGCTCTTGTTGTGATGCTGTGATCACACCGGCCTTTTAGGAGGAGGAAAAGCAGAACACGGCTACCGACGCGCCTGTAACACGTGAAATAGATACATTCTGCTTTTCATCACTTCTATTCTCAGCGTATTTATTTACATTGTGATTTAAATGTTTCAAACACTTAAATTAGGCATAAACAATTTAACTACTTTTTCATTTTGTTGATTAAAAAAGGCTTTTTAATACCGTGGCCTATTTTCCTCACAGTGAGTAACAGCGTTTGTGCATCAGACAGGAGATTGTGTCACTGCATGATATTTTATTCAGCTAATTTAGGCTCCCGGCTTTGGAACTGGCCAACCCAGCAGTATGTTCCACTTGATATATCACTTTGTTCTACTTTAGTTCAGCAACATAAATATGAATTTTCTCGAAATTTGTGTTTAAATTTCTGTAAATCTTTTACAGTCAGATTATTTTTGCCTCAGTCAAATTTAAAGATGCCACTGAGAGAGTAAGAATTCTTCTCATTACAAGAACTTGTCTTCAAAAAATTGCTGGAAATTTTTTTTTTTTTTTTTTTTTTTACAAGTGTATTTTTTTAAGATAGCAGTGATGAAGCATCTGTTTAGATAAAATGGTTAGAGCTGCTGCATCCTCAGGCAGAGCGTCTAAAGAGATTTGTTCATCTGGGATCTGAAGCTTATGCTGAAATAAATCCACTGCTGCCAAATGGTTGGTGCACCAGAGCGCTTCTGTAACCATCTTCTCTGCTGGCTGATTCATGAAAGCTGGAGTTGAGTCTGACTTCTGGTTGTGGGAACTAAAAGCACAAAACATAGAGAACATATATACATGTTTGTCAGATTTTTAATATTCTGAGATCTTATTTTATACAAAGATTCTCACCATTTGTGTTAAAAATGTGGATATTTATCTTATTAAGTACCAAATTTCAAGGTCCAGTTACGTCAGTGTCAGATCGCACCATCTATCGCAGTTTGAGCCAAATTATTTAGTTCTGCTTTAAGAAATGAGACTGAACTGGAGCTTTTCGGTAAGACTCCAGTGGCTCATGGGATAGAGCAGATCATCCAGTAATCATGAGGTTAGTGGTTCAACTCCAGCTTAATAACTTTGCTGTTGTGTTATTGGGCAAGTCCAGTTTATTTATAGAGCACTTTAACATACAGCATGACAGCAAATCATGAAATAAAACAAAATAGAAAATGCAACAACAAACAAATCAACAAAGAATAAAACCAGGAAGAAAAAAATACAATAAAAGAATAAGAGTGTCACCACAAAACATTTGACCTGCTGTACGTGTGTTTGGGTGTTGGTGGTGGTTAAAGGGGCCGATAGTGTAAAACGGAAGCTTCACCTCAGGAAATCTTTGGCTAGTTCATGTAGTTCACCACCACCTCAGTATAATGAGCATGTCTGAATAAATAATGGATTCATCATAAAGCACTTTGGGTTCCTTTTATTTTATTTATTTGTATTTATTTATTTTTTAAATATCTTTTCTAGCTGTATCTGATATGCCTTTGGATTCTCATTGTACTCTTGCATTAATGCTTACATCATGGCTGCCGCCTTTTTTTAAAAATTTTTTTTTTATATAAATTTAAACACATTTTGGTTCCTTTTAAAAGTAACATCAAATCTATTAAACTCACAGCTAAAAACACCCAAAACCATTAAAAGAATGAGCTCGTCTTCTCATCATAAATTATTACGTTGGTTGTTGCTTATGCTTTAAAATCTTGCAGTTGCACAGACTGCAGGTCGTTATTACGTTGCGCTACTGCTTCTACCTCGCTTGTCAGCTAGAAGGCGTAACAACAGCGGGTTGACTTCGACGTCTTGTGCAACCTTTCAGAAATAACTCATTAAAGATATTCACAGACTAAGTTAGTGAGTAGATGTGAAAGAGGAGGGAGTTCTGTAGACATGCAGTGATGCTGTGCAGGTTCCCTGATCAACCTGATCAAGACTTCTTAAACAGGAAGTGTAACACAACACTTCTCATCTCCCGTTATTGATCCTGACAGATAAATATTTATAATATTGTAAGTGGGATTAAAAACAGCTGATTGAACCCTAAACCTTGAAAGTGAATGAAGAATTTCCTTTTGCTCTGATTCTCAGGAAAACTGCGTGATCACCTCTTTGTGTGCTTGTATAAGCTGACTGTTTTCACGAACACATCTGTCTGCTGGTGGGATCTGAATTCTAACAGTGACCATCAATTATTCACATCTAAACCAGTGTGTGTGACAAAACACATGCTGGCAATGAATATTTAACTCCTACACTTGTGCATATTTTTTTTTTCCCCTCTCTGGAGACGTCTAAGGAATGAAAATGAATTTTTATTAAACCATTTTCACATATTCGACCAAAAGTAAAGCAATTAAAATTCCTGTCAGAGGAGATATTGCATCATCATCCTGTGATAGTGAACGTTGGTGGTAAACGACATCTTAATCCTATTTCCTTGTGGAAGAGCAATGGCTCAGAACAGTATCACATTATTGTTACAGGAGAAGCAGCTTTAGTTAAACCATCTTCTCCTGCGTCCCCAGAGACATTCTGTCCAGATGCAGAACAACTGTCTTCTGCAGAACCTGCTCAGATAAGCACAAGCAGATTCTTTTAGATGTGCCTCTGCTCACCTGCGCTCATGAAAACAGTGCTCAGATCAGTCATCATGAAACAAAAGATACAGGCTATGCATGTTTTAATGTACAAAATATATATATTTACATTGTCCCCTGAGTAAACAGAATTTAGTTCCAACACTTGCGCTCGTAATATTTGGAATTCTGACAAAAATAACGTATGATATTGTTACAGTTATTCATCATTCTCCCTGCAGAGCTCTCGTTTGTTTATTTGTTTGTTCTTCCAGTGGAGTAAAACTGCTGAGTTCGGGTGTTGTGATGCGTTTGATTCATGTGCATGTTATGTTCTGAAAGTCGTTTTTTTTTTTGCCAAATGTGGCACTGATAGAGGGACTCTGAGAAACATCACACGCTCAGCAATGAATTCACCAAAACTTGTTTTGTAGAATCTGTGTCTCATATCGAACTTTTGAATTTTACAGTTTAAGGTTTATTTGATGTGAAGTTTCCTGTGACCAGTTCACTACCACGGAAATGAAAGTCAGTTTTGTCAGTTCATTTTTTTTTTTCTGCCCTTCATTGTTTTGATTCAGCATCTGATAAATATCTAATAATTCAGAGTAGATGGAACTGGAGGAAACAAACACCAGCAGATAGAGCAGAAGTTGTTTAATCTAGTTGTGAACAGACCAGCAGTCCTACAATAACTAAAATAACCTTCATTCACTCCTGCGTTTTATAGTTTCCATATATATATTATATATTATAGTGTGTCATGTGATCGGAGCTTTAAAGCCTCGTCTTCCTCCCCAGTTTACTGAAAGCTGCAGGCAGGACGTTAGAAAAGTTGAGATGTTAGTCGAAAGCTGCTGATTTTAGAAGTCGGAGCGATGAGGACGATTGATGTTGAGAAAACAAACGCCATCAGCTTTCAGGGACTTTTAGGTTTTAAAGGACTTTCATTGCACCGCAGCTACTCTGGAGCTTTAATGTTTCAATGCAGCTGCAGATTATATAACCGTCTCTGTTTAACAGACATGTGTCTGTGTTGTTGAGCTGTTGACTTGCACCCAACATTTTGCACCTCAAATCAAAACAAGTGAGAGTTTGTCGCTTTTTAATATAAAACATCACAATAATAACTGATTTTTTTTTGTGTTGTACAGGTAAATCCGAGAGAGCTTCGTTTCTCGGCTACGGGAGGGATCCTGCAGCTTCTGGTTGCTCGGTGAGATTCTCCTCTGAACAGATCTGCGTACATAATAAAACTTGTTCCAGGTTGGATCTGTTTAGACAACTAAAAGCTGTAAAGTCCGAGACAGTTTAGGTCAAAATTGAATGTTTTTGTTGGAAAAACAAAAGATTTTCTGGTTTTCATGGCAGAAACATCCAACAAGAACTGATTTAAAATAAAATGAAAATAAAAAATAAAAGGAAAAGAAAAAGAGTTCCACACTGTTGCTTCCAGGCTGGATAATGATCCTCTTTAAAACTCTTAGCGGGTTCCAAAAAGTGTTTACGAGGTGGGACAGTGTCCAGAGAGACTGTTGCAAAGAACCGAGCCTCTAAAGTACAGAAACGTTGTTTTACCCCAGAAAATAAATATCTGAACTCGCTTGATGTTTTAAAAAGATTTTCACTTCATGTTATTTAGAAATTAGTCAGTCTATACCAACAATAACAAAAGTTGTGGTAAATTATTCACACGCTGCAATGAAAGTGTTATATAACTTGTCTATATTTCTACTGTCATGGAGTTAGTCAGACTTGATTCTTCTCTACCTGTCCTTCAGCTGGATCACATGTAGCTGCCAGGAAATAACATGTTACTTATAGTCTCAGCTCCTATGGAAAATAAACATATTTTATTTATTAATAAAGACAGTTGTGAAACTGAAAAATTTAAATAAGAGAAACAATTTTAGATCTACTTCCACATGTAAAAGTCACTCAGTGTAACTTCAATTAAAAGCACCGACGTGTTTTTGATTCAGAACAACTCAGATCTGTTTTTTAATTCCTGTTAAACGTGCACTCACACAACACAAATCATGTTGTTAATATTTCGTGTGTTTAGGGTCCCTGCTACATGTCGGAATCTTCTGCCACAGAGTGTAAAGAAACTGAATTGAATGTGTAAATTTGTGGAAGTTCGAGACAAAAATCTCATCACAATATTCCACTTTTACACAATTACAAGAATAAAGATGTAGTTTTTTCTATTAAAGACAGATGTTTGGTATTAGCTGCTGAAGTTCGGTGTTTTAGTGTTTCTCAGTTCCAATCCTCGGGAAACACTGACCTGTTTCCCTGCTTCAGCACAAACATCTGGATCCAGGTGTTTAAGCAGGACAAATCTAAAATATCTAGAACAGATCCAACATTCACAGACATAAAGTTTTATAAACATAATTATTTCAGATTTTCTATAAAAATGTTTGACATTATTTTGAGCTCGTTTTGACCTGAATTTGTCAAATTAAAAGCCGGAGCAGCTTCAGCGTGTCAATCCTCAGCTTGTGAAGGAGAATCCAACAGCACACATGTGGCCAGTTTCCAGGCCAACAACAACACACCACTTTGAGTAGCACTCACTCACTCACATGATCCTTGCTCTCCACAGACGATTACTCGATTAGACCAAGCTCTTAATTGGATATATAACCCTATTTGTTAGAGCTGTAGAGGTCAAATAAATGCTGGGTGACAGGATGACACCATGGACTCTTAAATCTGGTCCTGTTCTTAAGGGTTACGTGTCACATATCAACATAATGGACTTTATTTAAATATACTTAAGTCTTCTTAATTAACTGCTCAGTTACTTCTTACATTCTTTTTACAGATACATTATTTGATGTATTTGTTATTTACAGGATGTGATTACAGACTGATAAACCCGTTTGTGTTTGTTTTCCAGTCGTCTCTAAGGTCGGACGTCGGGTTGGTGAGTCCGAGCTCTGGGACTACGTCGGGGAAGTCCACCGCTCCTTTCTACGCTTTCAACGCAGCCAATCCTAGAAGACGTTCTTTACAAGATCCGACACCAATCGGTCAGCGCCGCCTTAATCGCTGATGGAAAAGAGCTCTAAAACAGCCCATATGGGGACAAAAAGTAGCTTAAACAATAAAGCTTTAAGTTAACACAGAGCTAACAAAGTAGGTCAGATGTCAGTGTGCATCATCTTAAATGCTCATGTAAAGACTCAACACCACTCTGGAGTGAAATTACTGTTACAAACTCATAATCCAGAGTTTTCTCGTCCACTTATTTTATATTTATTTTTTGTTAAACCGCTTAACACTCACCACTTGTTTTAATTCAGATTTTAGATATTTCTTTAAAGCTATAGATAGTTTTTAGTCATGATTTCTCATTTCGTTCCCGACTTTTCCTTTTTTCCTAATAATTGTTTTGATATCATCACGTTGGTCAGAGATTATTGTTTGAACACATCATTGGTTTATGTTTTGAATTAGGAGCCATCAGGGTGTGGCAGCTTTTCCAAAAGACATCCAGTGTCCTAATAAAACCTTTAGAAACCACGACGGGCGTTAGCGTAAAACTTCTTACAAATTACACAAACATAAAGAAACAGCTCAGCTGTAGCGTTACAAGCCAGTATTAAACATATATCAGCCTTTTGAATCAGATGTAGGAACATGTGTTCTGTTTTTGTTGTTAAAATCACAGTTCAGTCTGTAAAAATGTGTTCCACCACCAAATACTTGTTGTCTGTGAGTTCTTTTTTTGTTGCTTTCGAATGAATAGAAGTGCTTTCATCTCTTCACAGATCCACTACAAACAAAAAAGGTTCGCAAGGTCCCTCCTGGGCTGCCTTCATCTGTGAGTGGAAGATCATCTACCTTTCACATAAATAGATCTCACAGTGAGCTTACCCAAACAAACACACACACTTTTCTCTGCTCTTCCTTGACATCCATACGACACTTCTTGGATGGAGATTGTGTTGTTTTTGTTCAGCAGTGACACCGCTGCGTTCTGTTGGTTTACACAGTCCTGATGATTGTTGTTTACATTCTTGTTGTTTAATGTTAGCAGGTAAAGGTCTCGGTGGGGTGCGTCTTTCTGTCTTTTGTTTCGCCGTGCACATTCGTGACTCTCTGCGTGTGTGTGTGTGTGTGTGGACCTTGGGGTGATTGATTTTCAGAGCTGCCCTGTCACAGACTAGCCTCCTCACAGCCTCTCCTGGGAGAAAGAGAGGCTGTCAGAGCAGATCCCCAGCTCTGCTCTTTTGATGTTTAATTAGTCATTTCGTGGCTGAACAGGAGGACAGACAGAGATTAATAGCACAGAATATCTGAAATTTCTATTGGTAATGATCCCGGTGGAGCAGAAACCATTAGGATGCAGAGAAGTGTGGAGCTCAGCTTGTATTCGTGTAGACGGGGGGTGTCGGAGTTCATTAATATGCATAAATCAGTAAGTCAGATGTTCATTGTTAAAACCCTGGTGGATTGGTAAAGGTTTTATTAAACCTCGCCTTTAATTCCTTGAACTGGTTGAAGACAATGACTTTTTTTCTCCTTATTTTTAATAAGAAGCAACTGGTTCACTAAAAGCCACTTTTTATTTCCTTGAACAATGACAGCCGTTCTCTTGTATTTTTTGGGGTGAGGGAGTCTGAGACTGGATTTGCCTTTCAGAGCTTTGATAATCTTCACTTCTACTGCTGTTACTCTGAAATTAAATATGGAACAGGGCAGCGAACATAAAAGGGTGGCATGTGTTTTGTTTCTGGATTTGTATTTGAAAAGAAGTTTGTTGGAGCATGAGGGAGAGACGCAGTCCCCGGCTGAGGCGGGAACGCCGAGCTGCCTTCCTCTTAACTAAGTGATATATTTGAGGTCTTGTCAGACAGAGGGGAGGGAGGTAAAGAATGGTTGCCTCACGGGTTACATCTCTTTGTTGTGTAAATGGACGCCAGGCTTTTATTTGTCACTACTTAACACATGGGCGCAGGTGCGGTTCTGTGACTCATAAGAGTACAATCAAGCAGCACAATGTTAGACGGGGAAAAAAACAGTGACGGAGCAGAGGATAAAATACAGCTTCTTCTTGTCACTCTGCACTGCTCAGGAGATAAAGCCTGGAGCTTGGGGGAATTATCCCTGTTAGTCTTTGATCCCATTTGAAAGAATAGAGATTGCTGTTGAATAACAGGCTATAGGTGCCTCATAACCCACAGCCAGAAAATGAAAAACTTAAATCTGTTTTCGATTGGTGGCATAAGTGGAAAATATTTAGTAAAGAGTTTGCCTGGCGGCTTTTTGGTGTTATAGTTTTGGGATTATAACCAAAGGAGGTAAAGGGTGAGGCATTTGAACTGCGTGTCTCGGGGTGGTTATCAGACGTAGTCTCCGTTTGTATATCCTGCAGCGGCGTACGGAGAAGTGAAGGTGATGCTGAAGAAGCGTTGAGGGGAAGGCGCACCTGGAGTCTGATCTGCTGTGCCAGAGGCAGCTGTGTGAAGAGCCTGCAGCGTACCTGTAAAGCATGAATGCAGCTGCAGATGCCACTGAAAGCTTTTGCTTGTGTAAGCAAACTCAAGGGCCCCACCAGAGACCCGAATAGCTGCATGATTAAAAAAAAAAAAAGAAAAAAGATCAACACAGTGCTTCCTATCATTATGTCTGCTGCTGGGAATATTCTTATTTATTTCATTCTCAAATCCCCCTCTGCTTGTATTCTTGCTTCCAAGTCTAAAAATATATCTTTTTACAGTTTAAAATCAGATGTGCAATGCAAGTTGCAAGACCAAGCATGATGTGTGTGTGTGTGTGTGTGTGTGTGTGTGTGTGTGTGTGTGTGTGTGTGTGTGTACACTACATGATGGAGCTGAATCAAAAATATTTACAGGAGCACATCCTCTGTGCATTTAGGTTTTAACACTGCTGTGCACCAGGATGTGAAGACTATCTAGACCCTCCAGCTGGTGATTGCAAACATTTAAATGTTTACAGGGTTTTTCATCTTCTACACAGACAGCTCCTTCCCTGAGCTGCACACATACTTTCCTCTGTAGTTTGATGGTAGTGTGCTGACAAACTTTAGATACTCCTGAGGTTGTAATTGTGTGATTTTTCTGCTTATCCAGTCCTTTTTATTAAGGACATCTCGCTTAAAAATGTTGACTTTGTATAACAAATATGATGAAACACAAATCCTTTTTTTAACTGTAGATAATTTGGTAATTATTGGCTATTTGCATTATTTGACTGCATAAATTGAGCACTGGGAGCTGAGGACAGCATGCTGTCATTGAACAGACAGGCTGCTGCGCTGATGGGCAGCTGCGTGGGCACCTGTCTGACAGGACCACTGAAGAAGGAGAGAGAGAGTTTTGTTGCTCGTGGGGGGAAAAGTTGCATCTTGTAGGATATTTATGGGAATCTACAAGGGCACGATCTGTATATGTGTCTGTGTGTCAGTCTGTTTGTGTAAATAGTGTGTGCATTCCCCCCTTATCAGAGGCAGAGCGGCTTGATGTGACACTTCCTCCCTGGCTTTGGTGACGATGTAGCTGCAGGATAAGAAAAAAGAAAGTGGTGGGCTGAGATTCATTTGCCCTCGGGGACTTTAGCAAGCGAGAACCTTCAGTGTGGATGACAAAAAAGATTGACATTTGCTTTTGACAGATCACTCAGACACCCTTGTTTCTGAGAGATTTGTACTGTGCAAGCTGTAAGGAAGGAAGTCTGCTCAAGGCTCTGAATCTTAAGACCTAGAAATGTTCCTCGCAGTGCTGTCTAGTGCTTGACATTCAAACAGTCTGTCTGTCTTTCTATCAGTCTCTCTTTACTAGCAGAAAAATAAGAGCTAATAATACTGTACTGCAACACTAACCTAATTTTCCTGTTTCTGAAGGAGCAGATCTTTTTTCTGACTCTTTGTTTGAAGCGTAGCATGTTGGACAGGAACAGAGGTGACGGGGATCTAGATGTAAAGCTCTATGTAAATGTCCAGAAACACCCGGGGCCCTTTTAAGTCTCGAGCAAAATTAGATTCCCAGAAGAATAAAGCTGCTTTTTTTTCTCCCTTTGTCTGATGCAAACACTGATATGACACAAACGCTACAAAAAAAAAAACCTTTTTCCATAATGATGTGAGAGATTCTTATTTTTAAATGTTTATTTTTCTGTATCAGTAACCAGACACTCAAATCAAGCCTTTATTTTTATAAAAACCCTCTAGAATGAAGAATAAAACATTTTTTCTTATTATTATAAAAGTGTTAGACATGCAACTGCATTTGTTTCTGTCTGGATTTTTGTGCTCTAATTAATAATTACTGTAAACTAAATGAGGCTTTTTTAAAATTTCAGATCATGTTTCTTTTGTAAAACACTAAGAATGGAAAGTAAAGAAAAGGGGAAGTTACTAGAATTTGACTGACAACTGATATTTTTTACACTCTAAAAATCTCAGTCTGGCAGCAGCAGTTTATGTATTTCATTAAAAATGAAATAATTGTGACATAGAAAATCTAAATTCCCATTGTTTGGCTGTAAAAAACAACAAAATATGACAAGTATGAGTATCAGGGAAATCTCACCTGAGGAGGTAAATATAATATTATAATTTTGACAAAGTTTACTGGCACTTCATTTCATGTAAACAAACAGGAAATGCTAGTAAGAAAATGGAAGTAAGTAGTGTTTTTGCATAGAATATAATTAGTACGTGTTTATCATAATGAGTCATTCTTTTTTGCATAATCCACAATTTAATACATTCAGTATAATAGCTTGATTTGGTTCATTTATTAGAAATAAAAACTGTTTTTTTTAATTTAGTTGATCTTTTTAAACACATTCATATAAATCATTTGCACTAAAATAAATTCTAACAAGTTAAAAAGGAGCGAACTGCTCTGGTTCATCTCAGAAATCCTGTGAAAGTTTGGTTTTCTGTCATTGAACATCAGTTTCTGCCTCAGTGGGTTTTATGAACACAGTTTATATAATCTATTTTATGTGCTAACAGTAGTTTAGTCATGTAGTTTAAACTGGTTTTATAATATCCAGTCGAACTACCAGATCAATGTAAACATAGAGTTTTTGTAATTTATAAAAATAAGAACGAGAAGATGAATTTGAGTTAGATTTTAACGTTGTTGAACTAGTTTTTATCAGCGTGTGTGATTATTGTTCAAGCATGAAGTCTTGGCTGGTAAAAAGCTTTATTTATTCATGCATCTTGTAGTAAAGATGTTTGTTTCTGCAGGTGATAACATCGTGGGTCTGGTGTCGCTGACAGGGGGCAGTGTTCTGACCTGAGAGCAGTTAGCGAGCTCCCCAGACGTGGCCTCATCAGATGGCTAATTAGATAGACACCCTTCATTTGACAGGGTGATGCTGAACAGTTGCAGCCACCTCTGGGACCCTGAGCTCTGCCTTTATCATTGTTTGGGTTGTTGAAGTTTACCACATACATTAGAGGCTTCAGATAATGGAACAAGCAAACAAGCCAGAGATCTGACCTCTTTCATGTGTGTGTGTGGGGGGGGGGGGGACAAGGAGTTAAAGAGAATGAAAATAATGCACACATTAAAGTCATTACTCCCATTCTAGTCTGTTGTAAATTATTCATGTAGGCCTTGCGTGAGTGTACAGCATTAATGCAAACCCTGATTTTGTTTGTTGGCAGACTGAAGAACACAATCTGTCAACAATCACCAAGGTAGACTTTTGTTTAGAGAGCGTCTAAACCTCGCTGCTGTGAACGGGAAAAAACATCGAAAATAGCTCAAACTGTCTCGAACCACAACACTTAGTCGTTAGTAATATTTATGTTATTAGATATTGTATCACTAGTAACATTTTTATAACCCAAAACAGTCATTTGCTTTGAGCATATAGAAGAATGAAGGGATTCTTCTGAGGTTATTTTTAGCTTTGTGAGTTGTTTTTGTCCTTTTTTTTTGGTAAAGAGTTTGTTGCCTTGAGGCGGAAATAAGATTACACGTTTTCATGTGTAAGTATTTGTCAAACGCTCAGTTTCAATCAAGCATAAAAAGTCAAATACATTAAAAGTGTCACTTGTAGAACTGTTGGAGGAACAAGCCTCCGAGGACGACCCCGACCAACCAGCAGGTTTCACTACAGACTGCAGCATCACTGTTTCCCCCTTCAACACACTCTCAGAAATAGAGGTACGAGACAAGAACATTTTTGTACCTATAGGTAAATTGTTTTAAAATGTTCCCTTAAAAGTACAATATTGGTCTTTAAAAGGCCAGAAATGCCCCTTAGAGTGTTCAAATTGATATAAAGTACAAATTTGTACCATTTCAACTGCACCTGCAACCCTGACAAGGCTGGTTAATCTCCATTTTATTAAGTTTCATCCATTATTTTCAATATTATGGTTTACATGTTGGTTTTAGACTTCAAAATGTGGCATAATTTTACTGTTTTAGTGGAACAACTTCATACGGTACAAAAAGGGACCTGGACTACAGGGTACACCCCCATCGACAAGAAGGGTACAAATTCTTGTCTTTACAGACCAATATTGTACTTTTAAGGGAACATTTTCAAACAATTTACCTATAGGTACAAAAATGTCCTTGTCTCGTACCTCTATTTCTGAGAGTGCAGCCAATAAAACTCCTGCAAGATTATCCAACAATTTATACATATTTTAAAAACATTTTACTTTATTTTGCTTCTTAAATCTATCTATCTTTATTGTGCGTGTGTTGAGAGTACTGAGACTTAAACAGGATGAATAAGCTCATGCTGGTGCGGCTTCCATCTGCGTTCGAGAGAATGATGCTTTTTCCCTGGATAGAAAGTTATTCAACAAAAAGATAAAATCATATTCTGTTTCAAACTCTGATATTATAGTGTTCGCTTGTCCTTTCTATAATCAATCTGTCAGTTCTTTTTTCTACCACACCAGTGAAGCAGCAGGTTTCCCTGTTCCTGCCTGAGTAAAACAAACTTTCTCCATCTTGTAAAATCAGTTTATTCTTATCTCTTATAACTTCATCCCCACCTCCATTTTTCCATTTTACTTGCTCATCTATTTCTCCTTCTGATTTATGAATCATTCTGCTGTGGGAAACATCTTTTTATCTAAGACAGATGAAGTTGAGAGTCAGGAAAACTTAAGTTTAAGTCTTTTTGTCTTTTCAGTGAAATGGTAGAAAACATATTTGCTGTAGGAGAATAAACATTATTATATCTGTTTAGTGCTTTTACTAAACTTTTTAGTGATTTTGTTATTTTTTGGAAAATTATATTTCACTTAATCGACAAGAAAATAAGAATCTTTTTCAGAATCAAAATCAGAATCAGATTTATTCGCCGAGTATGAGGACAGACAAGGAATTTAGTACGGCCAGATCGTGTCTCTCTAGTGCAAACAAAGAACAAATATATTTAGTGGTTCAGACTAAATAAACGACTTATTAACTCGTAATGAGCATAAGATGAGCTGCAGATGTTGAACATGTAGCCTGTTTAACGGCTCATGTAGTGGGAAAGAAGCTGTTCCGGTTCTTGTTGGTCCTGGTCTGGATTCTGAGACACCTGTTAGTTTTGTTTTAAATCAAGAAAGTTTCTTGTTCATTTACATCGAGGGGGTGGGACATTAAACTTATACAGCAGCCAGCCACTAGGGGGCACTTGTTAACTAACAACTTCAACTTCCTAGTTATGTTTCTTTGTCCGATTAAAGGTGCAATATGTAAGAATTTTACAGTGAAATACTCACACAATAAAGTTATATTGTAACAGATTTCGATCTCAGCCGACTGGGTGGTCGCTTGTTTCTCTGTTACTTATGCTGGTCTGGGACGGAATCGTTATTTACAATAACTAATAACTATTCTATGTTCAGACTTCCTGGTTCCATAACGAATCCAATGTGAGCCGCAAGGTTGCCAAGTCTTCAACACAAGCAGATGCAATTCGACAACGACCAGCAGCACAAAGTAAAAGAAGCAGCCCTGAGGTAACTTGTAGTAAACCTTAAGAAACCACGACATCCTTCCCAAAAATAGAACAAAAACAAGAGAAACAAAATGAGGATCAACATTGGAACTGGCAACCCAGCAGTAAAATCAGGGAGTGGAGGGGGGGGTGAGTGGCTGTTTTTCTACATGAACTGCTGAACTCCAATTTGACCACAAGGTCTAATTCTTAAATACTGTACCTTTAAACAGTTTTTGGTCTTTACTAGTCCAGAACCTTTCAGTTGGAAACAAAACTACGTGTTGAAACAAAGGGACAAGTTCTACTTTAGTAGTTTAATCTCTCTTCCTTCACGCCACGTCACTTCAGCTGTACGACACGTGAACAGAAAATAAAGTTAAGACTTGTAATGTAAAAGATTTAGTTTAATTTACTTAATAACATCGTTAAAGCTTAATATTGTAAAATGTGTTAAGCCATTTCGTGTGGGTGAGGGTCTCAACCCCTAACAACCCCCCCCCCCCCCCCCCCCCCCCCCCCCCCCCCCTCTCTCTCTCACACACACACATACACACTCTCTGACTCAATCCTCCCTAATTAGAGGCAGAGCCTCTTACAGGAAACAATCTTCCCATCTGATGACATCACTTCTAAATCCATCCATAAGGTGGGGGTGACCTCAGTATGTAGATTTGTTGTAGTTATTTATTTATTTAGTTGTTTGTTTTTCTCGTACAAATCTGAAGAAACGCACCTTGTTGGCTTGTTTCTAGAGAGGATAGTGGAACAGGTGGGTGGAGCTGATCCTTCACCTCGATGGGTGATGAGAATACGATCCACTGTGGTTGTGATTCATAACGTCTTTTTAAATAAAATTATCTGGTATTTTCTCTGCGTCTCCTGCAGAGTTGGTCGTTAAAAAAAAAAAAAAATGTTAGCTGTGTTTTAAATCAGCAGGCACTGATGTGTGTGCTTAATTTTCTAAATTAATGCCATTTGTCTCAGCTTTTATGTGTTTTCCTCACAACACAGCACTCTGTGTCTGGACTTGTTTTAGTCCCCTTCAAACACTTCTATCATGACCATTTCCCTTAAAGCATCAACTTGAAACAGCGCCAGATAGAAAACGGTAACAACGTGCAGAGCCAGTGTATTGGATGAGTTTAAAAGAGATTTGGAGAAGAAAGGGGGATAAATAATAACAGTGCTAAAAGGAAAAGCATAATAAGGGCCTAGTTTTGTTAGGGAAGTGGAGGCTTTCATCTTTCTATAACAGTAATGTTCTCAATGAGTCTTCAGGCCTGTGTTTAGTCCAGCAGGCTTTGAGTGGTGCACATGAAAGGCTCCAGTCAGACTGGGCTCTCGCTAGAATATGGTATCTATCTATCCTCTCTTTTCTTCTTCTCCTCTCCTTTGCTCCCCCCTCCCTCTCCTCCCCCCTACCTTATAAAGGTAATGGGGAGCTCTGTGGCTTGGAGTGACAGTAAACCATGGTAAAATGGCTGTCAGGGTTTTGCCCCCCCCCCCCCCCCTCAGTCTTCTCCCCTGTCTGAGGCCCCCAGGGTTTAGGAAATGGAGCATTATTTTCCTGTTCAACGTCACAACCCCGTTGCAGCTGTTGCATGCTTTTAAAAGTCTGTGTTTATGTGCACTTCAGCTAAATGTTCCACTCCGTTAACACCAAAACATCCCATATTTATCATACCACACTGAAAAGACACTTTTCTCCACCACCACCACCCCCACCTCCTTTCATGCATTTGAATAAATTCATTTTGAAAAGTTTTTTTTTATTCTTATGTGTTGAATCTTTTGGTTCTTTCAGTAATAAATCTTAATAATTAGTGTGCGAGCCACGTGAGGGAACATTTAAAATCTGTATCCAGTTTGTTGTTTTCTTACAAAAAAAGCCTCAGTGCCTCATTTTATTATTACAGAAACAAACAGATTAAACACTTGGGATTAAAACATCGGGTTGAGAACAACCTCGCTGCACTTATTTTAGCACTCATTTGATCGCCACACATATTAATGAAATCCTGCTTAGAATGTCATTATTTTAGTTCCAGTTTGTTGGGGTTCCCTTTGCAGAAAAGCTGCATTTTTTTATGCCTGGAATTAAGCATTTCTCTCTCTCTCTCTCTCTCTCTCTAAATCCGCTCGCACATTTGTTTTCCGTCCCACCCACTTCCCTTTATCTTCTCTCTACCCACCTCCCCTTCGCCTCCCTCCCTTCCCCCCATCCTCTTCCTCTTGGCCTCAGCATTTAGAGGCTTAAGATAGGGATGTACCACACGAGCCACTCCCTTCATGCAAGCTCCCCTTCCCACAGTGTGGAATGGTACAGTCCTGCTTTGCATAAGTTTCCTCTGAGTGGGTCTTGTGTGGAGGCCAGTACTGAAAGAATTATTAGTCCCTTTTGGATGTATGTCTAGAGAGAAAAGCTAGTGTGCTGCTGTTCCACACCTTTATCACTTATATTGTTCAGGCTATAATGTATTGCGCCTACCCCGTCCCTGGAATGGGTAGTAACTCTTTAATGTATTACTACAACGGGAAATCGGTGAGTAGACTCTTTGGGAATGTGTGCGTGTCAGAGACGGAGAGAGGAGCTGATAGAAGTGTCTATAAGTGCATGTGATTGTTTGTCTTTGACTGTCAGTCTCTCTCTGCTCGTCTGTCTGAGTGCCGTTAAGTTCTGGTGCTTCATTTTCTGTTAAAGCGTGCGTGTACGTTTATAAAGCTGCTCTTTCTGATTTTCCATGACATCAGTCACATTTACATGAAGACACTGTCATTTGAGTCTGTTAAAAACTTGCTTTGGTCTAATTCAGCTCTGAATAAGTAAAGCAGTGTTCAAGGTTGCAGTTTTGGACACTTTTCTCATGCACAGAATAAAAAAGCAGAGCAGAACGGTTCTTAGAGTCTTGACTTTATTTTTACTGGCTGGTTCCTTTAGCTTCAAGACTGGGCTGAAATAATAACAAGTGGGAGTCTGGGAATGATTAAGGCGAGAGGCTGCCTGTTGAGGTTAGACTTTCCTGTTTGCAGATTGAGCTCCAAGCACCAGTGTTGCTGTTACTCCATCTGTTTTTAATCACTTTGGTATTCTTGATGCCACAGGGAGCCCAATGTGATTTCTGAACTTCACTGTAATGACTTCTTTGATTTTTGATTGCCTTATACTGGTTCTTTTTGTAAATACATGTGTAAATGTATGTGAAAGGGTCAAAGGAACTGTTGTGTTGGATTCACAGAGTTGTTTTGACGAAAATTGTCAGTGTAAATATTGTTTGCACTTTTGTTATCAGCTAATTTGAGAATGTGTTTCTGGGTTTTTTTTTGTGTTCAAAACAATCCTGATCTCAAGGATTTAGTTTAACAATAACTGGATAAGCTTTTTAATGGGAGACAAACCTAATGATTCAGTTATAAGTGAGTTACACAGGCAGGTTTCCACCTGTCATTCCTGCTGCTGTTTCTGATTTATAAATATTTAAGTGGGAAAAAAACTGAGGTTAGATTTTACTGTAAAGGTCATCCGACTCACGCCTGCGTTTCAACTTTACTTACAGTCATTACAGTATTTCCCTTTTTGTTCCCTCTGATTCAGCGGCGACTTTGATCTTTTTTCATATTAAGTATTAACAGGCTTGTGTTACAGTTGGTGATGGGAAGAGAATTGATAGCATGTGGTTCAGAACGTGAAAACTTTATGATCAAAAGCACTTGTTAAACAACCACCAACTTTTTTTTTTCTTATGTGCACAAAAAAAAAAAAAGGAAAGATGGAGCTTATTCTAAGAATCAACTACATGAATGTTGATGCTAAGTAGCATAGCAGGCTCACCATCTGGAGCACTGGGAGAATTCAAAGTGGGCCTTTGGCTTGTGAGCTGGTGGCTCAGTACCAGTACAGATGGAGCTGCTCGCTGATCTTTCTTCGTCTGCTTGTGAGCAAGAAAAAAAAAGAAAAGAATGAAATAAAGTTAAAACGCGACCTGATTTTTGGAATGTTTTTTTCACACCCTGGTTTGTGTGACATCAAAATATTAGATACAATCTAATCCTTTTTTGATTGTTGTTGTTGTCGTGCAACAGGTTATATCACTCCTTCTAGAAGCTACCCCTAATACACACACACACACACACACAAGTTTGTTTTGCTATCCTTATGGGGACCGTCCATTGACTTCCATTGATTTTAGTAACTAGATTTATACCTAACCCAAACCCTTTTCCTAACCTTAACCATTACTGATCTATAACTAACCCTAAGACTAGCTAAAACTCTATTCACACCATACCTATAAACCTAACCCCTAACCCTAAAAAGGGGAGTCCCCCTCATGGGGACCAGGCTTCGGTCCCCACAAGAACCCTCGGACCCCAGAAAGATAGTAAAAGTCAGGAAACGGGTCCTCAGGAGGTCAGAAATACAAACCCACACACACACACACACACACACACACACACACACACACTGAAGCACACACGCTTCGCTGCCTGTCCAAAACAAAGTGGGGGTGGCGTGTTCGCGTGTGTAAAGACCCATCACTTACTAAATCCAGAATCATTGTGTTGATTTTAACACCAATTTATTGGTATATTTATACATTGCGGATGTTCTACAACTTGTTTTTATAAGTCACATTTCCAACGATTTAACATAAACACACTGAAGTTTTTTCTATTTCTGAAACCATCAGTAGTTATCAGGCATGAATGTTAAACAATATCCCTCCGAGCAAACTAAGCTGAGCAGTTGTTTTAAAAGCAGACTAAATCTTCCAAGTGTGTGTACGATTCATGCACGAAAAAGCCCCCGGAGATTTGGTTCGATTCCAAGTAATGACATGCCGTACAAAAACAGGACACGCCACTAAGGGTGTGTTTGAAGTTCTTTTCTTTGAGCTTTTAAAAAATATTTTTGGTCCTGAGCTGGATTTTACTCATATTGTTTTAAATTCCCCTTCATGTTGTCATGTTCCATCCTTTGTGCTGGTTGACAGATTGTGTTTTAATGTGATGATTTGATCAGTACTTCAAAGGCAGGTACCACAGGCGGGTTTCCTTGGAGGCATGTGGGAAGAAGTTTGGGATATTTTCACTCAGACGGAGCAGAGTGATGTTGAAAGAAACAATAAAGGTTTTGACCTTGTAAACTCAGTTTAGCAACTTTTGTTTGACAATAGTTTTTAATCAGATGGTGAAATTATAAAAGTATCTCGTAAGTAATTAAAATAAATAAAAACTTCTGTTTAAATTTGATGGATTTATTTCTTTTTTTTTTTTAGGGATTTTTTTTATTTCAGACGAATGAATGCTTTGATCTTTGGTGCGACTGTTTTGGGTTATTTTATTTAAGCAGGGCTGACTGCTGCTTAAATAACCGGTGTGTAAGTCTGTGTTGGTGTGCCGAGCTGCTTGAGTGACGGCTTTTAATTAATGGCCTTGTAAAAGGAAACTGAGGCGGGCTCTCTCTTCCATGGGCTGATGGAATGAGGTACCCGGTGTTTTGGATGGTTTATTAATGCTTTGACTGGTTAGCCCAGGGTAAAAAGGACAATTAGCATTATCCACTGCCATATGTTACCCATGGAGCGTCTGACACGGGCGAAAGACAAAAGCCTGGGCTCCTGTGTGAAGCTAACCTGAGATCTCTGTGGACTACTATCAACCCTGGTCACATGTGTAAGCCAGCAGACCCATGAGAGCTCCGCCCCTCCCAGAGAACTTTAATTACACATCTAGACAGCAGCATGCGGGAGTCCTGCTTGCTCAGCAAAGCCCTACAGCACGGAGTCTCGTATTCCACCTTGATAATATGTCCATGTGAGGGAGTTTTAATTGATTTTATTTGTGTTGACTGTGATGCATATTTTCCACCAGCTCAGGGTTGTAAAAGAACAGCACTAATAAACAATCATCACGTGCATTAGAGAGCAGTTTTGAGCAGCGAGCTGTCAACACCAGAGTGTGAAATGAGGTCGTTAAAGGAGAGATTTAACATGTGGACTTGGGGACACGTGCTGGAAATGTGCAGGTGGATGGAACTGGCAGGTCTGGCTCTGATTAGTGTTACATGACGGCGAGGTCATCCAGTCTTGTTTGTGGGAGGGAGAATTCATCCAAACCTTTTCTCACTTCTTCCCCTCCTCACCCCCCCGCCCCCCTCACCATCTGGAGTGGATGAAGTCAGAGACCACATCACTGGTGTTTGGCCTCTAGTCTCTTTGATCCCACCGCCCAGTTTGGCACACGCTGCTGCACATGCACATTATGCCTCCTTTTTCTTCCTACAGCTCACAGGTACAAAGATAAAAAATGCTAAATATGCTGTTTTTCTAGCACTTATTTGATTTCTGCCTCTGTGGGATGCTGTAATTTGCCAGGCTTTTAGTCTTTGCGTTTAAGCGGTGTCATTATACTTCCATTAGAGACTGAGTTGACCTGAAATGCAAATACTCCTGATAATCCACTCCGCCCTTCATGAGCTTGATTGCTTGGTAGTCATTAAAGTGTGAGTGTGTGTGTTTGTAGATGTTGTGCTGTATCTGCTGTCTTTTTTTTTCTACATGCGTTTGTTTACACAAGCATGAGATTCCATACGTGTGTGTTTCTGACATGTTAGCGTTGTCGTCTGTGTTTTTTTTGGCAGGTGTACGCACCGTCTCCAAACTCAGAGGACTTTAACAGAGATTCTCCCTCGTATTCATCACCTAAACCTTCCAGCAGTATGTTTGCAAGCACTTTCTTTGGTACGTTCAAAGCTGCATAAATGAATCCTCTGCATCTGAATGTAAAACCCTATTTTACTCCACAGGTTACAACCAAAATTTTACTAACTAAAACGTTTCTTCTTCTGTGCTTGTGTTAGATGGTACCCACAGTTCTTCTGACCCGTGGAATCCGTCCAGTGGGATCAGTCAGCCCGGCTATGGGGGGATGCTTGCAGGATCTTCATCTCATATGACACAGTCAGGAAACTACAGCAATCTGCACTCACACGACCGTTTGGTAAGAAGCAGACAAACACATAATAAATCATGTGTATTATCCATCATTAAATAACAGCAGCGTGCATGGCACAGCTTTAAAAATGTGTGTGTGTGTGTGTGGGTCTTAAGTTGTTGTCTGGTTATTATCAGAGAAGACACTATTGACCTTCTTTTTGTCAGTGTTTGATCTGGCCTTGTCTGCCTGCCTGCTTCAGCTGGCAGAACATCACAGGGAGCCTGCAGATGCTGCCTGCCCCCTTCTTTATCTCAGTCCCTCCCCCATTAACTTTTCCTCCATCACAGTCTGGGACATGTCAAAGGACAATTACAATTCAGGGAACAAAAACAGGTTCTTTTTTCTTACACGTATGTGTTTTAATGCTTCTGTTGATTTTCTGATTCTTCAGAATTACCCTGCACACTCAGTCTCTCCGGACATCAATGCCAGTCTTCCTCCCATGTCAAGCTTTCACCGGAGCAACACCAGCACTTCACCATTTGTTACTGCCGCACACACCTCGTCCGTCGCCTCCGCCGACGGGATTATGGGTAAGTTCTTAACCATCCGGCAAGCTTCTCACAACAACTAGTTTGTTCATTTCATCGTTCTCTCCTAGTTGCTGCAAATCGAGGAACAGGAACTGGAAGCTCGCAGACTGGAGATGCACTGGGCAAGGCTTTAGCTTCGGTGAGTTAGTGTGTGACTTTTGACTTTGAAGCCCTTGAAATAAAACTTAAAAACTAGTTGAAATCCAATCACTGTTTTTGAGCAAAATAATTTCACATTAAAGTAGATTATTTACTGGGAAGTAATGCAGAACAATACATTTAACCTGCGTTCACCCTTATGTGAACATTTTCCTTCCTTTTCTCAAACTAAAATTGAATAATTGACTGTTTTCCTCCCTAACAGAGGTAAATGTAGTAATCATGCAGGCAATCAAATACCCATTAAAAAGAGAAACTGACCGAGCCTGGAGTTAAATTAAAAGCTTTAGATACCTTTGATTAGTTATACTAATCATTAAAATATAGTGACTCACTAAACGTGTTGAAGATGGTCAGTTTCCTGCATTAAAATAACGTGACTTTGATCTCACATCAAGCTAAATTTAACGTATATTTCCAGTCCAGCTGTTCCTTTTAAAGGAATATTTCTTAACTAGTGCAAATAATAAAAGTTCATGGACCTTAATAACATTTTAAGTCTTTTATATTTGCAGACTCAATCCTATTAGCATAACAAAGCTGGAGTGAAATGGACACGGTTGGACCGGGTGGGGGTGGGTGGATATAACGCCGGGCACTGGGGAGTTTATAACTGCTGTGGCTCAACTCCATGGCCCCCCCCCCGCCTTTTTGAGCTTTTGTTCTCGGCCGTTTAAATTGGCCGTGCTTATTGGCCCCATGCCGCCTGCGGGAGTGTAACTGATGATGAGGCGGGGCTTCATTTATTCCAGAAAAATGAGCCATGTTTCATTTTGAATGCAGCGTTTGTAGCCAGAGAATGAAAAGCAGAGAAAGTCATTTATTGTCTGGTCAAAAGTCACAGTTCTAAAATGAAACTAAGAGATTTTACTTTGAGTTTTAAGGGTTTTTGCCACAGTGATAATCACAGTATTAAATATTAAAGTTTTCTGATGGCGTTGTTTGTTTAAAAAGTAAAAATGTATAAAAAAGTATACATAAGCGATAATTTGTCACATTCAGTGACACAATTCAACAAAACATTGTCCTGACAAGTTCCTCTCTGAGATTTGTTCCATTAAGGCACAAACATTATTTTATTAATGGAAAAGAACCAGTGATGTGTTTACTCTTTAATCCGGGAATCCTAAAAACGCCATGATCCATGATCTCCTCATGCTGATGTCACAATAAAACTTTGTCAGCCATTACCCTAAAAAAAAACAAAGACATTTATGTCATTATGCAGAAAAGTTTTGTCCTAGTTGTTCTCTTATGCAGCCTGGGAAATTTCAGTGCATGGAAAATAAACTACAGTTGAATTCTTATAGTTTTGATGTATGGTTCACAGTACAATCTCTGGCTGCAGGCTAAAATGTGGCCCTTGAGATTTTCTGTATTTGGTTTCCAGGTTGGGCGTCAGCATCTCTCAATGGAATAATAAGTGGAGAAGAGACACAAAAGTCTTAATACAAGAGAAAAACATGCTGTAAAAAGTTTCTACAAGTTTGTGTAAGACTTAAAATAGCACAGAAGGAAGACCATAATGTTTATTTATTCATTTCAATGATTAATAGTATCCTGGTAACTTGGTGTTACAGTTCAGCCTCAGATTTATAGAAGCTGAAATAGAGCAGAACACTGGAATCAGACATCAAAGCAAATGTTGATTCATTTAGTTACAGCCGTGCGCTGAACACAGATGACTGTAAACGGGTTCGTATGTTTGCACAGAATATTTCTATGAGATTTTTGGCAGTAAAGAAAAAAGAATCACAAAAATGTAAAAAAAAAAATAATAATTTATCTGTTTTTAAGCTGCTGCTGTAATTCAATAACAACTCCCGATTCTTTTTCTGTGTCTTCTGCTGTACCTTCAGATTTATTCACCTGACCACACTAGCAGTAGTTTCCCATCCAATCCTTCCACACCTGTTGGTTCACCTTCACCTCTGACGGCCACAGCAGGTGCCGCTTCAGCAGGTACCGTAGTGACTGCTGCAGGCACCCCGTCTGGAAGGCCAGGTAAAGCTCCAGTATTCTGATATGAATCATATAAACATCTTATTTATATTTTCCATATGCTTAAATTCTGTCTGAAGCAGGTTTTTATTTCAGGTCTTGTCCACACGGAAATGTAGTTTTTCTAAAACAGTCTTTTTACTTACTGTTTTTAAGAATAACCTTATGAAGACAGTGTTGTTTCTAGAAACGTCTTCATCCACATGAAAACATAAAATAACTGGACTGAGTTTTCATTGTGGAACATTTCCATGTGAATGCTATGGGCCATTGGTTTCCAACACTTGAAAATTTTACTGCGGTCCAGTTATTTTTTTCAAAATAAAAGCTTTGTCAAGTAAAAAGATTGTTCAGACTTAGATAATACAAAAAATGGAAATTAATTTAATTATTTTATGTGTGGCCCAGCAACTGATCCAGGGACCGGTACCGGTCCGCGGCCCGGGGGTTAGGGATCACTGCTGAACTGTTTTACTATCCTGATGTTAACAACACCTTATGGATCCAGTTTTAACCTCATTAAAGCAACAAAAAACACCTGGTACTTCCATTTATTAGGATGCAACCAGGTAAAATTTGAAGTGTTTTGCTGCTATTGTGATTACAGATAGAAATAATAAATGATTCAGACAGACGCTCCATTTAAATAAATCTTATCCACGATGTCTGAAAGCTGCAAAGCAAAAACGAAATCAGAGTTTCACGATTAGTTACATCTTACTGTAAACCTGGTGAAATATCTGTGTTAGCGAACTTTGTCTGAAAAGGAAGTTGAATTGGAGGCAGTGACGCGTGTGATGGATGAGCTGCTGTAATCTGTCTCAGAATACTTAGTCACAGCAGAGCAGTTTGTTGTCTGCAGACATGAATCGGGTGACTTTGAAGCTGCCTGGTTTTATTTGCATGTGATTTAATAAAAGTAAACACAGTGGGTTGTTGTGCGTGATGCTCGGTTTGCTGATTTTCATATCAGAGAGAGTGGAGTCACCAACATGCTGCTTCAAAACCTCGCAGGACTTTTATGCAGCGTAGAGAAGCCGAGGACAACATGAGAATCCATGTATTAAACATTTTTTGTGGGTTTAGTACAATTCTGCTTGTTTCCTGCCACAAACACACATTTTCCACTCAAATATCAACAAGTCACTTCACGCTGCTTCTTTCGAATGAGCCTCCCACCCACTGTATGTGCTGTGCACTCTGTGCTTGGCACCAAAACACCAAACAGATGAAGAGAATTTCAAGGTCTGGAATTTGCCAAACTGTCAAAGATTTCCTTGCACTTGCTGTTGCGCAGCTACAAAAACAAGGCCCTGTGACTTTAATGAATTTAATTACTTTGACTTTGTGCTACATTCTGCTCAGACTGATTAATCAAAGCTTGTTGTTTAAAAGTTTCTCTAAAACTTAATTAAGTAAATCGTTTAGCTTGAAAGTAGCTTTAATCTTTTTTAAATTCTTCCTCACGCCTCATGTTAGTCATTTCTGAAGTATTTATTCTTAAAAGACAGCTTCGTTTCACACCCTCAGATCAGTAGAGTTAAATGAGTCTTTAAGTTAAGTTAGAAAATATTTAAAACTGTGAGTTTATTGAGTTGATTTTATTGCTAACGTGCACCTTTATCTGTCGAGTTGTTCCTGTTTCATCATGTTCTTTTTGGACATGTGAGTCGAGGTTTGGCCGTCAGCCCCGAGAGGGTCTTTGCTCATGTTCATAAATTCAGATTGAAACGACGTTTCGACTTTGTCTTTTTCTGCTCCTAATTTTCAAAGAAAAGAAAATAAGAGTGCAAATAAAAAAAGAAAAAAAACATACTGTGGCTTTCTGAGCGCTGAAGGATTTGAAAATCCTGCAGTAAAGTGTTTGAAGTGGGTTTTAGATTACAATTCTCTGGAAAGCTTTTAATTTGTGCAAAATTGTTTTAGTGGCTCATAATAGTAGCTCATGGCACTCATTCTACTTTGTAATAAGAGAAAATTTAGAGGATTTGTTCTTACATAATCCTGCTTTTCATGAACAGAGACACAGCGAGGGGAGTAAGTGCTTTGCATGTCAGATTTTTCGAGACGGACACACAAATCTCCCTCCAAACTGTAATTATTTTGGGTGACAAATAGAACAAAAACAGGAAAAAAATAAAAGAAAATGAAAAAAAACAAAAAAAAAACAGCACAGCCCATCTTCTCACGGCTGAGTGAACAGAAGAAGTTCCTGTTTGTTTCATGCTGGTTGCTTCAGTACAGAATAAAGGAGATGTATGTTATAAGTTATGTTATAAGACGATGGATTTTTGGATGTGTTGACGGAGGTGGGACGATCACGGACAGAGAACGAGGGAAAACCCAGCGCGTTGGGTATTTTAGCGAGCAGTTTTGTGTCGTGTGTTAATGGAGTGGCGGCAGCTGTCTCTACGTATGCCCCCCTTTCCTCAGCTGTTGCCCTGCCCCATGGACAGCTGTTCCCCCAACACGCACACACACAAACACAGATGAGGCTGCAAAAGGCTGTTTATTTACCATTAGGTGAAGGAAGGTAGCTCTGACTCAGGCTTTTTCAACCTATTTGGAGCAGCATGTCACTATCGGCAGCGTGGCAATGATGATTAATGGCGCTCTTATCACAAAAAGAAACATAATAGACTGAATTCAAATACTTACATGTGTGTTTGTAGAGAAAAGATATTGTTTCTCCAAGTATTTGTCCTTATTGTGCTTCTGGGGGCTTGAAAATGAATGATGCTTTGAAACTGGCCCAGAATTTGGCTCACTGTTGATGTTAGTGGCGAAAAATCCATTTATCACTGGGATTACACCAATATACAGCACATTACTCAAGACTGGTTTGTTCAATTAGCCCTCTCTGGTGCATGTGGGGAACGGAGCCTCGGGCTAATTTTTCATAGCTGCCAGCCTGCAGAGGCTCATGTGAAGTCGTTTTCTCACTCACCTGGGAGAAATCTGATGCAGAGCAGACTTTCACTTCCTTCACTTTTAATAGTCTGTTAATTAACGTCTGCTTTTTCAAAGACTGAGTGTGTGAGGAAACATGAAAACTCCAAGTACAAAGGAGTACTGCTGAAGACATTTCAGTGGAATTAATTAAAGGAAAGTGGCGCGATGGAAAACAGTTTCCAGGTGGGATTTTTTTATTATAGTCTTCCAGTGAAGTTTTGCAGGTTTTGAAAAAGTAGTAATAAGTTAAATATTCATTCAGTCTGACTCTGCAAGTCCAACAATTAAAACTTGTGATAAATAAATAGAATTCTTCTCACAGATTGAGTCAGAGCTGCTTTTCACCTTTTTTACTTTCTGTAAATCCAGTATCTGGCTGAGCTGTGACTAACTGCCCGATAAGTCGCAGCCAAGTGAGATATTGGCTGTAATTAGGACAAAAAAAGATGGAGAACTGAATCTTAAATAAACCTTAGAATTCACACTCAATATACCAAGTAAAATAAATAAATTCTTGTTTCTCTAGACGCCAAAGGAGCTGCGAGAGACTTGGAACAGTCAGAGACGTCGTCCACTGTAAATAACCTGGAAAGTTGAACTATTATCAGAATCTTTTAGAGCTATTAAACACTGTTATAATGCATTGGCTTCTGTTCCACATGGCAAGCAGGTTACTCTCTTAATATACTCCAACAAATATAAAAAAGAAAAGTGTTGGGGCTGGAAATGTGACGAACAGATGTGAATTCCTTTTCTTTAATTGACTCCAGATCAAATCAGTTGGATTTTTTCCTCTGTTTAGATCGATGTTCGGAATCCTGTCTGAATATATTTCAGTCAAAAGGAAATTGTAATTTCTTGTGGAGAATGTTACATTTGCTACATATTAAAATCACATGGTAAAAATCTCTTAAAATTTAAGGTGAAAATAAAAATGCCAAAGATGTTTGCTAATAAAACAGACGAGTCAGCAATGTGGATGTGAACTGGATTAAACTCGTCTACACAGAAACACGATGGTATAGAAACAGATGAATAATATGAAGATGGGTCATATTCTAGGTTAGAAGTGGAGCCGTGACATCAACTTGTTTGTTTGACTGTTTACTTGTTTACATAAGAGGAGAGATTTTAGATGTTTTTCACACAGAAACATGTTATTTCGTGGCTCGTTGTACCTTTCCATCATCCAGTGTTCTTATAGATACTCAGAGTATTTGATAAAAGGCTGGCGTGAATGAAACTTCACACACATCTTTGTTTTTGAATGTACTGGGTGCACTAAAACATTTCAGGGTGGAAGTGGGTATTTGTTCTGTCCTCTGTTGGCTCAAACGTCAGGATACGGTCCAGTCATCAGGAAGTGATCCGGCGGAGTTCTAAAAACTAAAAATATCTTTATAGAGTAACAAGAAACCAGAAAATCAGCGTGTTTTGACTGTATCTAATTGTGTTTGTCAGAGATCTTTAGTGTTTGTTCTGCAGTGGGATGTTGATACTCACTCAGAGACTTTCTGTGTGTCACTTCCCCCCCGCTCAGGTACCAACCAGTGGCCCCGTGCGAGTGGACAGACTCCCTCCTCCCCAAGTTATGAGAACTCCCTCCATTCACTGGTAAGCTCCCTGCTCCCAGCGAATCACATGACTGATGCTGACGTTAGATAAGTTACCCATGAAGGCATGAGCTTGCATTACAGGGAGATTCCTATTCGACAAATGTTTTTCTGAGGAAAGTGTGTGTGTGGGGGTGGGGGGGGTCGAGACATAACCAAACTGAACAATAACTGTCCCCCGGGGCTTGCCATCTGTCCTCAACCCTGTGGGCCGGGGTGGGGATGACATTTTGTGAGGGTGTTAAGCGGTCTAGTGGGGTGGGGGGGGGTGGCAGCTGTTTGCTGAACCACTTCTCCAGAATTCCTTTGCTGCTGTGGGACCAGAGCGAAGCATCAGATTTCAGCCTGCCCCACTACCTGATGCACTTGTCATATATTTGCATACTCTGCTGAGGTTAAATGCATTTACATCTAAACCACTTGTTATGCAGCATCACAAATATTTTACAAGAAATTAAAAAGTTACAAATTCTGTGTGTTATTTAAAAATGGAATTTAAAGAAGATTGTAGAAATGGTAGATCAGAATTTGGTGCAACAAATTGTTTCTGTGTTGTGTATTATAGTTGACTGAGTGATGAACCATCTGAGGTGCTTCATCTGGTAGATATTAACCACTATGAACTAACACAAAAGGACAAAGTCAACATGAAGCTACACAACAAACAAAAGGCTTTAGCACTTGTAGGATCTACAAATGGAGACTGTTTGTTTGTTGTTTTTCTTTCCTTTTTACAGCTCGAGCCCTTCGTTTACACTCTGAATTTATAGTCAAGCATACAGGATTTTTGATTTTTGGACTAAAAGATTACCTTTATAAAGCTTTCAGGCTTTTTAGCTCATATTTATTTTATGTTTCTTTTAAATGTAACTTTACAAAGCTGGTTTTACTATATAAACTGATGTTGAACAAGTTTTTTTTAACATTTGTGTGAGTATCAGTTAATATAAACATTAACTACTGACAGTGTAACATAAAATTAGTTTACATTTGTATTTGTTCCACATTTTGTTGGCAGAAAGTAAATAAAACTCTACAGTGAGTCTCTTGTAGCTTTTTGCTGCTTTGATGAAACTACAAACCACATGTAAATGTAGAGTTTCTAGCTTGTTAATGTCAAAGATTTTACGTATTACTGTAAAATTAGTTCCTTTCTTAAAGAAACGGAGATGCATGACGTGTGAAACCTGCTGCGCAGTCACAAAAATAAAAAAGGGGGCTCAGCTTTCAATTCTTTGTGCAATAATTTCTGAGTCATTTGTGGTAATAAATGAATAAGTTACTCCACTGGAATGTAAAAAGAAAACATATTTATTTTTTTAGATTAGATTGAAATTGTGAATATTGCTAGTGAATGTTTATTCAAAGGTAAACAGAACTAGATAAAAAGAAACACAACTTGGAAGTGAGTTGTAGCAGGATGTGATCAGTGCTGCGTTCAGGGCTTCTAAACATACAATCAGTTTGGTAAACTTAACGGTCAGCAGCTCTGAGCTTCAATCCAAATCCTTCACTTTTTATCTCTTTGACTTAAACAAAAAAAAAAAAAAAATTATCTTCAGTGTGTTTGTAATATTTATAGACTCTGATCTCTTCTTATAATTCTCCTATTCTTATTTGACTTTGCCAGAAAAACAGAGTTCATCAGCAGTTACATGAGCATCTCCAGGATGCCATGTCTTTCTTAAAGGATGTCTGCGAGGTACTTCTCAGATAGAGTCTGTATTTCTACATGTTTCATACATCTTTGCATTTTTCATTTTGTTTTCTTACACAAGTTTGATGCATCTGATATAATGAAATGCCATTTTACTTCTTTTTTTCCCCCTCACTTGTCTTACTATCATGAAATATTTTTTTACAGCCATTCCAGCTTGTAGTAATAATCCTAAATTTGAAATAAAGTATAATACTTTAGATTTATGTGAAAAACAAATGAGGTTTTCTTTTACATCTCAAGCTGAAATGGCGCTCATAATCTTACTTTCGAATTCTTTATCTCATGTTTCTGTTTTTTCTTTAGAAGTCCGTCATACAATCAGTGTTTTCATTTCTTTGCCTTAATGTGCTTATACTAAGCTGCTCTTCTCTCGCTTCCCCCGACTCTTCTTCCCTTCTAGTCTCGAATGGAAGATCGTCTTGACAGATTGGATGATGCAATCCTTGTTTTGAGGAACCATGCAGTGGGCTCCACCACCAGTCTGGCCAGCGACATACACAACCTACTGGGACAGGCGCAGAATGGGCCAATAACAGCCATTGGACCAAACTTCCCAGCCTCTGTCCTTCCGAGTCGGACTGCATCAATGGTATGAAAACTTCACACAAGATCTTGGTGACTTCTTACGTGTATTTCTGTTTCTGTTACCACAGCAGAGTCTCAACCACCTGTTCCAAACTGGTGCGCTGCCATGTGCAAAAGTTAGACGTTTTCCACACATGAACTGTTGAATTTCTCCTGACATATTTTCCATGAGTGTAATGCCTGGCCTGAAGCTCACCCTCCTCCTGAGAACAACTCTATACACAAGGGTCAAAGAAAAATGAGAAAAACAGGCGCCGTAAAGTGAAGTTACACTTCAGTCCAGGAGTTGTTTGTGAGTTATTCTCCACTTTGAGTTAAAAGTCGAAGCCTCTTGAGGAGAAAAGGGAATTTCAGGTCCCGGTATAAATCAGGATTTGTTCACTCATCCTCCATCTGAGGTATTTCATTTTATAGAGCCAAGAAACTGGAACACATCTGCAGTGGCTCGTCTGACTGTAATCTGGAGGTGTTTGGATATAATTTGGGTTGTACACTGTGCAGAACAAGATCTGATTGTGACCGAGTATCAAAATAAAAGCAGGAAGTCGGATGTATGAAACATGTGTTTTGGATTTTTATATATATTCCTGCTCGTTTGATGCTAATTATGTCCTTCGTAATAATCAGATTGTAACAAAAGATACATTCTGGTTTTCTTTACAAATAACTTCATTTTTTTAAATACAAGATAGTTAGAAAGATTTTTTTTTTTTTTTTGCTTTAGTGTTGGAACCACACTTATCACCACTTTTATTTTATTATTTCTATCTTGGAAGTGTGATATTTACAATGTTTCTTCTGTTAGTGATTCACCGTGATGCCGCTGCAGTTGGACAGAGTGTTTCGTCCCTTAACAAGAATTTTTCTGTGGTTGTCAGAGGAGCTCAGTGTGATGTATTTGTTACAGAAAGCTGGCTTGTGGCAGTGATGTTGACCGACTGCGACTGTGAGATAGAACATACTGTGTCTGCACTAACACAGCACTTCCTGTGTGGGAAGAGGTCCCTACAGACAGGCTCAACAGCCTCGGCGCAGCACAGCCGCAGGCCTTTTTACTCTGGTTGACACCCCGCCCTCTACCCCTCTCCCCCCCTTCCACCCCTTTTCATCACTTCTTTTTAACAACCAAGGAAATCTGAATCGTTGGAAACGTGTGTCTGAACCCGACGGCCTCCACCCAAATAGAGGTCCTCAGCTGTATGGTAATCAGGCCCAGCCATGAAAATGGCAGCGTTCTTTTCTCACCACAACCCCAGCTTCCCTCCTCCTCCTCCAGACAAAGAGGTTGTTTGGACACCTGTTGGAGGGCGCAGCAAAGATTAGCGTAGTGCTGAGGAAGAGAAGATTCTCGGAGTGGCGGGGTTAACAGAGGCCAGCAGTGACTGGGGATCGCATTCCAGAAGAAAAGGCGATTCTCTCCACACTCAGACATGATTTCTCTGCTTTTCCTGAGTTCTCAAAGGAAAATTAAAAAGTATGTGATGAAAGAGGGACTGTAAAGCAGAACATTGTAGGAAATGCCAGTTAATGTCTTGAATGTAGAATGAAAGATGAGTCGTTTGCATGAGAAAGAGACACATTTCACAACAAAAACTGCGTCATCATAGAGACTGTCTGCTGCTTTATGATGTTTTAGAGTAAATTTAGAGTAAAATTTAACAATCATCAGATTCTTTAGTTGTTCTGTACTTTGAAGCAGGGCCGCAAGTTTTTAAAGGGGGGCAGACGGGGGCCGCAGGTTTTCTCGAGATACCACGGCAAACAAAACAAGATAACAGTTGTTTATTATGCTTTTATCATATATAGAATACTAAAAAAAAACATTTGGTAGTTTGCCCCACCAAGGGGCCCCCTGGCCCCTCCCAACATCTGTTTTTCAAAGAACACAAGATTTATTGTTTTATATCTGGGCAAGTGGATTAGCTTATTTGTTCCATTATTTCTGTTAATTTCCACAAATTCTTCCACGGTGGGCTCGTACCCAGATGCTCTCTGTAGTAGAAAGGGATGTCTGCTTCCTTTCTTTTCATGTCCTTCCTGTCTGTGTTGCAGCAGGGGGGCGACGACGCTGCCAGCCTGAACAACAGCCACGGAGGTCTGCCCAGCACCGGCTCCACGTCCAGCACAGAACTCAACCATCAAGTCGAGGCATTCAGAGGTCAGACGCTTATCACATTTTGTGACTGAAGTGGATGAGTGAGTGTTCTGTGATGTCATATTTACCTGGTTAATGACAGGTTTAACTCCGGGGCTGCCTGGACAAGTTCCTACCACTCTGGAGCTGAAGGTCGAGAAGCAAGAAAAGGACGAGATGCTAGATAACCTCTCCGACAGTCGATCAGATGACGAGAGCGACAGGAGAGATATGAAGACACCCAGAGGGGGCCCACGCACAAGGTAAGAACTGACTCAACATCTTTTCAGGTTAAAAGATGTTTCTTCCACCTGCATCTGAACCACAAAAGAAGATCAAACGTTAAAATATTTCAACTTTAAGTAATAAGTTAATGTCGCTTTTATGGTTTTTTATCTTGACTGCGTTTTTTATCATTAATCAATTTGCCCAAATTCTTTTATTTTTAAAAAATACGCAACAAGTAATGTAATTATCTATCATATAAAATCAAGCTACTGAAATGCTGAATTAACTGTTGACTGAACCCAGTGAACTCTTTTTAAACAGTTTGGTAAGTTTTTTTGATTTCCGTGGAGAATTTTACGTCTTTTATTTTGAAATGTGGGTTTTTCAGTTACTAAATGAGTTTCCTCTTGGACAACATGGAGCACAAAGCAGGAAATGGACAGCAGTCATTTGTTTTCCATGTTTTACTGAATAAAAATGCTCAAGCGTTTCAGGTTGGGTTATTGAATCAGGTGCACGGGGTCGTGGTCTTGAGCTCAAATTAAGAGACAGATGAGTTTGACACTGACACTTTCTGGAGTTTTGGGGCAGATGAAGAATTTGTTGTCTGTAGCAATATGAATAAAATAAATAGCATTTTAAAATATTAAATCTCAGTATTGATGCTTTTAGTTACATTGTTTTTTTTTTGGCAACCGCAGCAGCATCACTGAAGACGAGGATCTGAATCCAGAGCAGAAGGCCGAACGTGAGCGAGAGAGAAGGATGGCCAACAACGCCCGCGAACGCCTGCGGGTTCGAGACATCAACGAGGCCTTCAAGGAGCTGGGCCGCATGTGCCAGCTGCACTTGAAAAGCGAGAAGCCCCAGACTAAACTACTCATCCTCCATCAGGCTGTGGCTGTCATTCTTAGCTTGGAGCAGCAAGTCAGAGGTCAGTGTTGCAACATCGCTGCAACTAACTGAACTGTCAGTGCCGCCGCTCATCAAGACCTTCGGTTTCTAAAACACTCGAGTGATTCCACGTCATCTCAAACAAGTTCTTAAAGTTTACAAGGTTTTAATAAAAAACTATGAACTGAAATCTACAGACCTGTGATCAGTTTAACACATTCAACTTTCAAAACAAAGATTCATGAATTCATTGTTCTAGTAAATGTCAAAATCTTGAATTCATTTAACTAGTTATTTATTATTTTCAACCTTTTAAGCCAACATTTCTGTCTCTGAGCATTTTTAAAGCCACGGCTGGATTTGCTGGCAAAGATGGAAAGAAAAATTTAGAATTTAGAAATATAATATGTAATATTAAGTAACTAAAACCTAAAAAAAACACACATATTGGTTTGGATTGATAACCTGCACCCCAAACAAATATGTTAAAAAAGTAATCAGACAATTAACATTTTCCAGTTAATTATAACAGATGATTGATACTATGCATATATTTTTGATAACATATTACATTAATTACATTAAAACCAGGTTTTGTCATAATTTTGTAAAATTTGATGCATTTCCTTTTATTATTAGACACTAAAATATATTTATACCCATCATGTAAATTCAGCTTCTGCCTTTTTGTTTTCGAATGAAACATCCTGTTGTTGTTTTTGTTTACTTGTAGCTTCATATAGATCTCAAATGTAGATTCTAATTAGAAATAAAAAGCTGATATTTTTGCTTCCTGCATTTTTGCTATTGAAAACAGACGATCAAAAAAATGTTAACAACCTTTTTATGAGGGAGTTTAATCATTAATTCACTCTGTGAATTTATTTTGTTTTGTTAATCTGTAATCTGAATATTTTGTTTAAACACAATGTGAAAAGTCGATAGAAATGTTTAATTTGTGTGTTTGTGAATCTGCAGAGAGGAATTTGAACCCTAAAGCAGCCTGCCTTAAGAGACGAGAGGAGGAGAAAGTGTCTGGGAGCTCCAGTGACGCCCAGCCAGGACACACGGGGGTCCATCCGGGACTGACGGACACGTCCAACCCGATGGGACATCTCTGAGCACAAGGCAGGTCAGATAACCAACTTCAAAAATATCTTTTTAAAATTTTAAAAATATTTCTTTAAAATATCTTTTATTTATTATTTTACATTTATTCCCTTTTGAATGAGATGAACGTTAGAGACGGAATTCTTTTTTCCCCTCTTATCGGTGCGTGTTTCTCTCCAGGTCGGTGCAACGCAGGTTCTTTCTGTCCCGTTGGAGTCGGTGACTTTGCTTCCCAGGACTCACAGTTTGTGACCCCAGTTCGAGGACAACGACCACTTGAAACAAAACTAACGAGTCCAACACAATCCAGCCCCCAGATTAAAAACTCCACAGCATCCAGCTCGGAGCAGCCAGTCTCCATCTGCAAATTTATCCCCACAAGAAGAAGAAATCCTCAGCACATATCACTGTCTGCAAGAAGTGTGTTGCTTCTGAACAATCAGAGACTACGCAATCTCCTCCAACCGTACGTGGAAATTGCCTTGTGCCTAAACTGAATTGACGAATGCATTGTAACAGCAATTTGTTTTTCTGTTCTGTTGGTTTCTTTTTATTCTTATTTATTATGTTATTGAACTATAAAATGTATGTCTAAAGGGAAGGTCAGTAAATTCAAAGAGAAGTTGCAGCTTTTTGGTTCGTCACCATTAAGAAAAACCCGAGTCCTCCGGCTTGCTGAGTGTTTCAGGATCAGGAGAAACAATCCGGGCGCTGAGAAGAGATTGAGATTCATTTAGTTCAGACTGATAGTTACACCCAACGAACTAAAAAATAATTGAAAATTTTCAATTGATGAGCTTTTAAGATACGGAAACGTCCCATGTTTTTTGTTTTTTAAAGAGAATATATAATATTTATATTTATTTGTTTTTCATTGTGCCACCAGCCGCATCTGCAACCAGAACTACCTGTTTGTTTCTGTAGGTTCAACCCAAATATTCACAGACACAATATGATCCACAGCATAGAGAAACGAGTGGCAAACTGTAGTTTCATTAAAAATCAATGTAGTTTTAATTTTCCCCTCATTCAGAGAGCAGACTGTTTGCAGATCTTAGCATTCCCGACGTATATTTAGTGTCTTAACTAAAGAAAGAAGGGACTTCACTGCCCGGTTGTTTCTTTACCGTATAGTGTTTAACAGCGGCAGTTACATATTTGTTGCAGATCCTTTTAACCTCCTTACAGTAACTTCCTGATAATAACAAGGATTTCTTTTTTTATTAGTAGGTTTTTGTTTCGTGTTTTTTGTTTGTTTTTCTTTTTTGGCGTTGTTGCCGCCAACGAATCAGAGATTGCGTAACAAGATGAAGGTAAAAAGTACAATTTAAAAAGCAAACGATGACCACACTTTCTCTTGGCCTGATGAACATATCAGTTTTTTTTTTATATATATATTTCAAGACATTAAACGTCAAGCGCAGTTATTCAAAGTTACGTTTACGGTAGTTAACGCTTTTTTTTTTGTGTTGCAGCAAGTCTTTTCTTATACGACGTCCAGCACCGTAACATCCGGTTTAAATCAGCAGAGAATAGATGGAAGTTCTATCTTTAATAATGTTCAGATCAAAGCTGAGTAAAATCCTTCAGTCTGTGTGTTTCACAGATTTTATTGGATTTTATTGGACTGCAGGAACAAAAACAGATGACAGGATCTTATTTTTTAACATTTCAACGCTCATGGCTTTAATTTTTCCAATCAGTGTGCATGCTTCACGTCTCTCCTTTAATAAACCCTTTTGTCTTAAGACTTGCTTTATATTCCAAATATTTCTTTGTATATTGTGTTCTGTCGTTATAAAACTGCCACATTCAGAACGAGCGACCGACTTCAGCTTGAATCAGGAAAACCCAGCAGGAGTTTACGTTCGACACTTTAGAATTACAGCTGTTATTATTGTGTGGAATGAAAAACTCATCAGTTCTTTTGTGTTTTCTGACTGAATGTGGCCTTGTTCTTCATTTCAGTATTTCATGACCTCATATTCATGTTGGCAGACATCAG
Organism: Pachypanchax playfairii; assembly: GCA_006937955.1. Classification (NCBI taxonomy): domain Eukaryota; kingdom Metazoa; phylum Chordata; class Actinopteri; order Cyprinodontiformes; family Aplocheilidae; genus Pachypanchax; species Pachypanchax playfairii. The sequence goes on from SSNP01000035.1 coordinate 3,091,447, forward strand.
CTTCGGGTATAATGTGTCACTTCCAGCTCTATTTCCTTTAATTTTTTTAAACTTCCTGTACTTCCTTTATTTCTTTTGCTCTTCTGTTTACCAAGTACGAGTTTGCTGTATTCCCAGATGCTTTTCCTTGTATAATATATGAGAAAAAAGAAGAAAATCAAAAGGAAAAAAAAAAACATTTGGCTTATTTTTCACTGTAGTTAGTCTTTTATACAATAATACTGTAAGAATATTTCTTGAATTCTAAATATTACTCTTTCTAGATTTTTGAAAGCAAAAGTTTTGAGTAAAAAGTTTCTTACTTTATTTTACTATATTAGATAGTAAAATGTACGGTTATTTACCACAATGTGTCGATGATTATGAGATTTACGAACAGCGTCTCCACGAATGGCTGCTCGCAGTCAGATTCTTTAAACAAAAACTAAAAAAAAAAGGATTCGTAGGAGCTCCAGATTTCCAAAAAAAGTAGAGATTACCATCTTTCTCTTCGGTCTCCATTGATTATGAAAAAAAAAGGATTTGTTCTTGTGTCAAATAAAAGGTGTTGATGCACATCAAAAGAAAAAAAGGAAGAAAAAATGGCAGCAAGAATTTGAATTTTCTGTCTTTTTCAACAGAAAAACATAATGTATATAACATTTATGTTGCAATAAATGTGCCATCTTTTTTAAACTGGACTGTATGTGCATTTATTTCTTTGAACGAAGACTTTTCTGTTTCCTCTCTTTATTAGCGTTTACTCCTCAGCAACGTTCTGTCACAAACAACAGAGACAGAGTGGTTCCATGTTTGTTTTTGGAGACATTTCTACAGTGGATTTAGGCCAAATGAGTGTTTTATATTATGTAACTCCTTATTTTATTTTTTTAATAATACCAGTGGACCATTGTAGTCTGTATGAAAATGACTATGAATATATGTTTCTATTTTTAATAAAGTGTGATAGCAGCATAATGTTCACGTGCTGTGGTCCTACTTTTTCTTCAGAATTAAATCACAATGAAATGGATTTAACAGGTGAATTAAATTGTGTTTTCCAGGATTTTTTGTCCTGAGAATCTGTTTGTTTATAGTTTGACGCTCATTATGTAAACTCAGAAGCAAAAGAGCTTATTTTAAAGCAGCTATTATAAAAGTTCAAACCTCAACAGTTTTTATCAGATAATTGTGGGTGTGTAACTTGCTGTACTCGCTCTGCAGCCACGAACTTAATGAATCCCACAAGTCTGGATCTGGAGAATATTCATGCTATAAATCTCCGGGTTTGTGCATCTGAACAGAATTATCACCTCCCAGATTTTAGCTTTGACAGCACTCATCTCGACCTTTGAGGGCTGATCTCAGTTCAGTTTTCTGACAGAGGTGACTGCTGATTCTCTGTCTGCGGTCAGCTCGGAGATGCAGCGTAGATCTGAACTGTCGTTTCCACGCAGGGACGAGCAAAGCGTGCGAGTTGTACATGTTTTTTGTAGGAGTGGGACCACCATCTTTGAAGGCTGACTTCCTGTCGTGGCTGCTGGGCCGAGCCAGCTGACAGAAGGTCCTTGGCTCGTGTCCTTGAAACTGGACCAGAGAGCCTGCTGCTCCTCCTGCTCGAACAATGAGATCATCCGCCTCTCTGCTACTTCCAGAATCCAAGCTGCACGTCGCTGCTTCAGTTTCTCGTCTCAGACGGTTGAATTTCATGTTGAAGTTGACAGAAATCTCACCTGAAAATAAAAATATCTTCACTGAGACAAAAATATTTTTTTCTTTTTTAACAGTGACTGTTTAGGCCATGATGAAGATCATCTAAACATCTCAAGCTGTCAATCATGATGTCATCAGATCCAGCCAGCACACCAGAGAGACTGAAGGAAATTCAAATAGAGATTTTTTGACATGTTCACTTATTGTGCAAAAGTCTTGAGTCATTCCTCTTTTTATATTGTTTCCATGAAATCAGAGTTTTCTTTGAACATTTAAAATCCAACATATAAAATATTACATGGAATTCTTCATAAATGCAAATTTTATTGGAAAATTATTATGTATGATATATTTTATTGTGTAATTATACCTTCAGTGCTTAAATCCTCCACTACTGTTCAAAAGATGTACATGAAATGAAAAAACTGTGTTTTTAGGAATGTACTAATCCTGTCAAGGAGGTAGAAAAACAGTAAATGCATTTAATATGACACACGTGGTGTCACAGGATTAAAATGGTTTTGATATAAAAGTCTTTCAAAGCTTTTATTTTAATTCTGGCTATTTTTTTTCCATTTAGTGTCAGTCCAGTATTTTTACTTCTTTTTTAAGCCTCTTAACTTAAACATAAAAAGGCTCAACATTGGTTGTTTCTTTTTTCTCCTGTTTCAGCGTAGTTTTTTTTTTATCTGAACACTCCTGTCATCTTCTTGCTCTTGTTCACAAGCACACACGTGATTTCATGGTCAGACACAAGGACAAACAGAACAACTTTAAAAACATTAGCAAAGTCTCAAGAACCATTTATTAAAACTATTTACAATAATTATAAGAAGTCCAATTCCTCTGAGACACAGTAAGAAGAATATATGAGTAAATGTACACACTTGTTTGTTTACATGAACACTCTCTTTCATATGTAATTTGTTTTTTATTAGTAATCAGGGACAAAATCCAAACTTTTTAACGTGAAATGAGACTTTACTGTTGAGTAGGAGTTGATATTTAGCATTCTGAGTTCAGTACAATTAGTAAGAAGGCTTTTAGCTGCTGCACTTAGAACCTGGAGTTCTGTTCCATGACATTACTGAGCATGCTCAGAAATCCCAGCTGTGGCTCCTCAGTAGAGAGAACAGAGCTCCCATTGTGTGCTGCTGTAACTCAGCACAGTGGTTCAGATTAAATTCTGTCTCTGCAGTCACAAATATTAACAGAACAACAAAGTTCAGTAAACATCTCAATAAACATAAAACATCTCAATCATCAGGATCATTTCAGAGGTCACGGTTCAATAAAATAGATCACGTTTGATCCAAACTTCAACACCCGAGTTTTTAAGATGTTTCCATTAACTGCACATCTGAACAAACTGGATGATGATGATGATGTTAAATATTTTCTTCGGGAGCATTTATTTTATTGTTTATTTTATACATTGACATTCATCAGATCAGCATGATGCTTGGACGTGTTGTGTTCGGACTCTGTTCCAGGTTTAATAGTTAAAACATAATGAGTGCAGGAAGCTTTTCTGTTTGCTCAACATCATAAAAACAGGAAAGTGTATCGTGTTATTAATAGATAATTAAAAAGTATCCTAAACTAGAAATATTCAGGATATTCAATTTTACACATCCTGTAATAAAGAGGTTTAAGAAATTAGCCATAGAAAATGATTAACGATGACTTTTCTTTGTGTGCTTAAACTTATAAATTTAGGTAGAATTTTGTCAGTTTTTGTGTGAATTTAAGTTGGAATTTACGTCAGTCTGATGCAGCTTAAACAGCAACATCCGTTTTATTTATCAAGCAAATTGTTTTCTTTCAGGTTATTATTACTGTTAGATGTTACTTTTTCATTCTTCTTCTTTTCCTTTCAGCTGCTCCCTTCAGGAGTCACATCCTCTACATCATCTTCTCTCACACCAACCTCATGTCCTCCTTCACTACATCCATATATCTCCTCTTTGGTCTTCCTCTAGACCTCCTGCCTGTCAGGTCCCACCTCAGCATCCTTTTCCTAATAAATCCACTATCTCTCCTCTGTACATGTCCAAAACATCTCAGTTTCTACGACTTTATCTCTAAAACATCTAACATGTTCTGTCCCTCTGATGATGAAAAAACAACTAGAATCACCATCATCAGTTTTTGAGCTCCCAGCTGATCAACATCTTGCCATCAGCATGATGTTTGCTGTCCAAACCATTTAGACTCATATTTAATCCAATGATTTTCCTGGTGAGGCATGAAACTCTTTTAAAACAAACATACAAGAACAAAGTGTTGTACAGAAAAAAAATACTCTGAATAAAAGAATAAAAGGCATGACGGCATTCACACGATGGAAAATGAGAATAAAACTAAATAAAAACCAATAAAATAACATTGAATCAGGTAAGATCCGCTAAAATGAACATCTCATGGAGTTTTAAAACTCAAAGAGAAGAAGTGGGACTGTGACAGAAACCTGTTCAGTAAATAAATCCAGACCACACCCACCCACACCTGATTCACACCCACCCACACCTGATTCACACCTGATCCACACCTGATCCACACCGGATTCACTTACATCCCCTTCATACCCCTCCACCTCTCAATGAATGTGCCTTTGCTGACATAATAAATCTGTCTTATTTTAATAAATAATTCATATTCAAGTACAATAAACACGATCAATTATATTACTGACGTCATATTTAGAAAACTCAATATTCTGTCATAAGAAGCAGTAAACATGGAAGAAAAAAAAACATGCATCCTGTTTTACAAAATAAATTTTACTGTTACGTAAAAATAAATAAATAAAATAGCCAGAGCGAAAATAACACATAGATAAGATATGATAAGATAGTGTGATGCTGAAAGTCTAAAACATGTTGTTAGATATTAAACACTGTGTTGAGACTCGTTTACTGCAGATCAAAAGACATGAGACATCCTGACTTTGTCCAACTTGTCTCCAGACCAGCAGTGCAGAGGTCAGTTTATTTACCACTAGATGACGCTGTAGGTTTTAAAGACATGGATCATAAACTCAATTTATGCAAAATGCAAATAATTGATGCAATAATAACTTTGAGATAAAAGAAGACGCGTCTAGTTCTTAATAGTATCAAATATTCAAGATTAAGAGAAAACGAGTCTGAACTTTGTCGTTTTTTTTTTTAACTTTTATTCTCACAATCCCAAAATGTTTCTCCCCAAAAAACAAAACTCATTTACATGGACTTTTACTTTCCTTTAATACATTTTTCTACGCGTTTTCTTGATATATGTCGTAAACAATAACAGAATAAAAGTTTTAATTAGCTCATTATTTTTCTATTTGAAATAAAAAATCCACCTGCATTAAAATCCTCTGAGTCATGAATCAGAACGAACTGAGTTCAAAGTCTCTAATAGTTTCAGGTTTTGTAAAAAGCCCAGCCGAACCGGTCCAAAGGGAGTCACCCACACCCCGTCCTGCCAGGTCTGTAGGGTTGGTTTGAGATCTTGAAACCAGGTCCCGGACGAGCCGGGGGCTGTTTTCCGAGTGGGTGGGCGGGTGTTTCTGGAGGCGGAGCGGCCGGAGGTTCGGACTCGGACGTCCTTCTGAAACAGGGTTTTCCTTCAGTCAGGAGAGACTTTACCGGAGCAAAGAAGTTCGCAAAGTGAGACACTTTGCGCACAATTAAATGTTTTAAAGCTAATTAAAAGTACTTTAAAGACGCGTTTTGAACCTGCGGCAGGAAAACAACACAGACACGATCCTGGTGAGTAAAAACACTTCACTGTCCGCGCGTGACACTTTCAACAGCTGTTAGACACAAAAACATAAACTAAAATAAACATGTTATCAGATTAACACGAGGGAACTTTTTATTTCTGCTTGTGTACATTTTAATAAAGTGGAGAATCTTAAGTTTTACTTGTAAATCTCAAGCTGTTGTTTCCACCTGTTGCAACTTTGAGCATCTAAATGACCCAAAACTCCAAACAAAACGCTGTTTCTCCTTTTGACTTTAACTCTCATGATATAAAACTTTACAGTAACGTCCTGTTTGGTGAAACATACAGTGTGAACGGGATTTACTTGTGTTTACAGTTGGTCCATACGCAACCTGAAGCTCAGATTCAGGTTACATAACTTCATATTTTCCCACAGTGAGTGTAAATCTTGACTGTTTGAACTCACTTGAGTTATTAGTTCACCTTTTTTTTAAACTGTAAATTCATTATTTTATTATTCACCTGCCTGGATATCAGCTTGAATGGCCTTGAGGTGCAAAATGTAACAAACAAAAACACAACTTTTTACAAGACGCTGTGAGGTTTGAGAAAATAAAGAATTATTTTATAAACAGATATGGGACATTTGTTTTGTGAGTTGATGTGTTTTGTGAAATGTTGTGTATCCTGTTTGGTTGGTTTGTTTCCTTGTTTTCTGATCATCTTGTATTTTCAATGTCATGTTTTGTGAAAAGTTTCATTGAACTGTAAAATGTTGTTCTACTGGTATTTTCTTCATATGCTCCTGCAGCTCTTGATGCTGTTTACTACTTTAAACTGATCGGCTCGTGCACTCAAAAGAAAAGGCTGCACATGTAAACCTTTGCAGAGCCTCTGGACACATGGCGCTGCGGGCCTTGACATCCTGACCCAAGCTCAGCACTGACCTCTCTGCTCCACAGCACTGGGGTCAGTGAAGGCAGCATCATTGAGAGCATGGACTCTCTGATGGTTTTCTTTATTTGCAGATGAAAAACCCACAATAAGTAGAAAAATTGTTGCATAGGGCAGCACTACTGAACAGCGGAGTTTTCTCTACTTTTGGTTTTTGTATGAAACTGATTGAAACTTGCAAACTGAAACTCACTGACTTAATAAAAATCAGGTGGAGGTGGATTGTGTGCTCATGCACTGACTAAAATTAGTTTTGTTTGCAGAGTTTTATGGTTGCCAACAAAACAAAATTTACTGTTTTATGAAATATAATGTCACCCTTTGGATGAGAAACAGCCTTATTTGAATGGGTGTGGCCTGCAGTTCTGTCTGTAATTTATCACAAGAAGCCAGAGATGGTCGTATAGTTCCAGCTAAACTATACCGGGGGAATTCCTGGAGTCTTCTCCCAAACAAAACTACTGGACTTAAATATGTTTTTGGTTAATACTGAAGTTTTAAACTCTGATAAAATTAAACATTAAAATACTATCAAGCTGATTATTTTGATTAAGAGTTCAGGAAAGTGTCTTTATCCTTGCAGGGTACATGCTGTCTTACAGTGATCAGACTCTACATTGGATTGTATTTTTACTAACAGGCCATCACTTGTCAGTTGGTTTGTCATGACTTATCTCATGCTGATGTGATAAATCCTCTGCTTTTGTTGTGAGTCTTATCAGCGTCCTTCCTCTGGACCCATCGTGTTCCACCCTTGTATCATCAGGTAGAATGGGACACTGTCAGCAAGCCAAACAGGAATCTGTTCAATTGTCTGCAGGAACACATGGTGCCTGCTAATGGCTTTGTCTTCAATGGCTTCCTGAGCATAAACGTGTCAGAAGAACATTTAGTAGTTGGATTTTTATTTTTGTTGCCAGTTGCATTTGTACCAACTGGCTGCAGATCTGTCAACAAAACTGTTTCAGATCTGGAGCCAAGTTACATTTTTGGTGGCCTGTGTGGCTTTTTTGCTAATATAATTCACATAGAACTCATGTACCAATTTGGCACTTAAAAATATAATTATGACAAGTTGTTGAAAACTGTCTTTAATAGAGATGACAGCTCTGAGGGCTGGACCATGGAGCGAGCTTAACAGATTAGCCTGTGAGCTGAAAGTTACAATTTTTTGTGTAATGAAGGAGTTTCTATTTGATCTCCAAGAACCTGCTTCAGAGAAGTTTGTGTTCAGGGTTTTATTTGAAAACATCTGTAAAAATCTCAACTCAGTCTCTGATTCTGTTCCTGATGATCTGCTGCTCCGAAAAGTTTTTCCAACAAAAAGACTTTAAAAGTTCTTGTTTGAAGTTAAATAAATAACCCAAATACAACAATGTACTAATCCTATTAAAAAGTCAGCTAGTGTCCTCCTATCATAGTTTATATAATGATCAAAATGTTGGTGTTTTTAATTGAAAAATTGATCCACAATTCATTATTTATTCTAATATTTCCATGTTTTTACACTTGATTTAACTTGAAATGATCTCCTTTAACCAGAACTTTCCATTTCACTTGATGACTATTGATAATCAATTTAATCGGTATTAGAAAATTAATTATACTTGAATATTACAGGAGAGAATATTAAACAATCATCCAGATGGTTTGCATGTCACAGGACGGAGTCGAATGTAATGTCGAGTTTAAAAGCATAAAACGCCACTTTTAACGTGAACGCACAGAGTCTGAGGAGAAAAGCCATGTCGTCCTGTAAGCTCCCACCGAGTGAGTCCTGCTGTTTAAACATATTTTGTAATTTACCTTCCAGGTCTAACAAACTCATTTGAAACTATTTTTACTTTCTTCAGTTACGTCCATGTATTTTTTGTTGTCCAACAAATAGTAATTTTATGGTGACGTACATGTTAATCACAGACCTATAAGGCTCTTCTTAACCCACCTGGTGATGAATCATGTCTTCGTGGTTTCTGAGATGCTACAAGCGTCGTCCGTCTCATGATTCATTTTACCACTAATTAACAGAACAGATTCCTGTGGAGATAAAAGGAGCATTAAGAATGTACAATAATGAAAGTGCAAGACATAATGAAATGTTGCTCTGACTTTAGCTGTGTGAGGAAGCTTTGCTGTCATGATTTAATTATGTTGTGTCTCATCTCTTACTAATCCAGTCGGTCTAAATGTTTGCTTGTATAGGTGGGCCACCTGATCCAGGGAGAGGGATTTATTTTCCTTCCACATTCCTAATGGAGTCCTACAGAGTGACTGGCATTCCTAACAGCGGACCACAGCGGGTCTACTCTCAGCCGTCTCGAGCTTCCAGACCTCAGAGTAATGGAGCTGGTACATATGGTCTCAGCATTCGAGTCCAGGGTATAGATGGACACCCGTATGTTGTTCTTAACAACCAGGACAGGAGTCCTCAGTCATATGTCGACCCTGACAGTAATGGGTACCTTGACCCAGAAGGTTCCTTTATTGAGAATTACAAGGATTATGATTTCAGAGGTGATCAAGAAGCTGGATCCAACGACCCCTTTATGGAGTACCGGACACAGAAGATGATGCAGCACCCTGGTCCTCTGAATGGTGTTCCTGAATCACAAGGAAAGAAACCCTCCTCACTTCTGAACTTCCAGAAGCATCCTGAGATCCTACAGCCGTACGATCCAGAAACTAATGCCCTGAATATTGAAGGTTTCCACAGTCTCCCTTCAAGGTCTCTACCTCAGCCTGAGACTGGGAACAAAAACCAGAATTCCTCCAAATCTGCTGTACATGTTCCCACCCGCGGGAGGTCCTCAAGTCTGGATCGGAACAGAGTTCCTGGGCAGCAAGTAAAAAGACAGCCTTCACCTCTGAGCCTGAGGACAGCTGACTCTGAGACACCTAAACCAAAGCCACCGTCTCAGTCATCGCCTCAGTCCCAGTTGGCTCAACCTCCGACCAGATCACAGCAGGCTCAGCCACAGTTTAAACCTTATCTCACCAGTTTATCTCATTCAACCTCTAAAACTCAGCCAGCGCCTGCTGCCACGCCTCAGCCTTCCATTGTATCAAATCCCCTAAGCGAGGAGAGCAAGACCACAGTGAGTAACACCAGCCTGGAACACACCCACCATGAACCTGATGTACTTCCCCTACGTCGAGTTGACTCCAGTGAACCAGTTCTTCAGCCCTCCTCCCGAACCCGCCATGCCTCCTTATCATCCTCAAGTAAGTCTCAGGGGGACGAGCAGATGGACGCTCTATATGCCGACACCATAAACCGCCACGAGAATCGTCGCTACATCCCCTTCCTCCCTGGTTCGGGCAGAGACATCGACACAGGTTCCACTCCTGGTGTCGATGAGCTCATTGAGAAATTTGATGGTAAAACAGGGAGCACTCAACGCCGAGGCAGAGCAGGTCGCAGAAACAGAATCAATCCAGAGGACAGGAAACGCTCTCGCAGTGTGGACAGTGCCCTTGGCTTGAGAAATGATTTGAGCTACACCGATGGATTTAGTCACTTACGTGGCACGTCAATGGAACATGTCCTGCTGCCATCACAGCTGCGAATGCATAAAACAGCCGGCGGTCAGAACTCCTGGCCTACGGTTGTAGATGGGAAAGATGGAGCGTTATCTCATGCCACCAGCGCACCAGGATCCCCCCAAAGCACCATCTCTAGAGGAGTTGGCTCCATAAAGGGGTACAAAAAACCACAGTCACGGTCTTCTATACTACCTATAAAACATAATGAGAGTCAGGAAAATCCCTCGTCTGCTGGAAAAGTTTCAGCAACGTCCGTGTCGACGTCTCTGTCCAAGCCGTTTTCCACTGCTGATAAAAAACCCAGTTCAGAGTCAGATGTTCAGGTAAGGGACCGAAGTGTTGGGACTTTTTATGTTCTATGGGTTTCCATTTGAACTTTTAAAGAAAAGGATTAGTGAACTTTATTTTTGCTACATTTGTTTGATGAAGCTCTTTCTGTCATATCCAGGTGACACCTGATCTCCTGAGAGGTCAGCAGGAGCTTTCACAACAAACACATGAAGAGACCGCAAAACAAATTCTGTTCAATTACCTCAAAGATGGGTGAGTTGTTGCAACCCTCCCTTTCTGTCATGACCTGATTGGATTCAAACATTTTGGGGGGTTGAGTATATTAACTCTCCCGTGGAAACAGATTTTTATTTTTCTCTATCTGTGCGTGACTGTTTTAGATTAAACTTCAGGAATGTGCTCTCCTCACCCTCCCATTCAGACTGAATTTTTTAGCTGTCAGGGATTTGTTTCCTTGCAAAGTTTCACTTTCTGACTTCACTTGAGTCTGAATGAAAAATGTTTACTTTGTTCCAGATAAGAACTGACAGCCTTTCAAGGAAAAAGACTACTTAAAATCCACGTTTAAGTCTTAAAGCAGCTGAGATGCTGCTATGTGTTTTAAGAACTGAAGATATTATAATAGTGAAACTTTAAATGTTTATTTGTAACAATTAAACATGTTTTCACCTTCTTTCATTGATCTGATGGATATTGAATGCGTCAGGTTTAATCATCCTTGTTTAATGTAGAAGCTTGCGTATTATGGATTTGGACCATGTGATACTTACAGATCTCTTGATGCAGTGGTAGTGAAGCAGGTTAATCTGACACATCATCTGTTTCAGTGGAATCAGGAAGTGGGTCATCTAACATATATATAACCACCTGACCAAACTTTCCTTTTGCACGATGATCCTTTTAGTTTTTATCAGTGTTTGAGTAAAATCAACAGGAAAAACTTTGTTCAGTGTTCATTTACAACCCCATCTGTACTCAGTTATAAGTTCCTGCTCTGTTTGACTCACTTAGGTGAGAAATAGACAACTTTTTCTAGAAAGTGCAGTCAAATGTTTCAAAAAAAGTGTTTTTTTTTTATCCAACATGTTGAAAAATAACATTCTAAATGCTCATATTAACTGCTAGCATGTTGCACACTATAACAATGTGGCTGTTTTACACTGAGAAACAGTTTGCTGCAGTTTGTGCATCTCCTGCAGGCTTGAACGTTGTAGAAAGCGCAGGAAACTGTTTGGGTGTGTCGGCCCAGAGGTCAGGAGTCACAGGACAAAGGAAAGGAAACACAGATGGAAGTGCAGAGGCTGAAACTGAGATACGTTCCCAAAGCTTAAAAGACAAACATGAACCAACGGGACTTTTAGAGGTTTAATGAAAATCATCTGTTGGAGGAGAGCAGAGTGGATGTTGGGGGAGTTTGGCTTTCTGTGTTAACCTTGAAATTTATCAGGATAATATACAGTCTGTGTCGTTTAAAACTGTGTAACTCAAGTGTTTAGACTTTAGCTGAAATGCAACATTTTTCTTTGTTAAAATAATCCTCCTATTTTAGTTTTTGATGTTGATAAATCAAGAATTTGACTTTTTAACACCAAAGACAGAGCTGCTGTTTTACATTATTCTTCATTTTTTTTAGAGTTAAAATTTAAGTTAATTTGTATTTTCCAGATTAATGAGTTGAACTTTTAGGATTTAAAGACTGAAAAAGTTGAATTCTGAACAAGTGTGACTGCTCTGTAATATTGATCATGTTTTATCAGTTTTTAATAAAAACAGACATTCTTAGAAATTTGGGAACTTTACGCAATAAAATGTAGTTTTCTGTTTTTTCTGATAATGTGTAGTAAAATGTAACTACTGCTCCCGTGTTGGTGTTCGTTTGCATCACAGTTCGTTAGATGTTGTTTGGTGACACATCAAAGCAGTGTGATCCTTACTGACCCCCTCTAATCTGGGATTGAACTACTTTGTTCCCGGAACAGTCTGGATTTCATACCTGAGAGAAGTTTTTCCCAAACTTTATGCACCAGAATGTTAACACTGTGTGTGTCTACAGAAGCAATGATAATGATGAGATGACGAAGAGGAAGGTCAACCTCGTCTTCGAGAAGATACAGACGCTGAAGTCTCGAGCCACAGCGGGCGCACAAGGCGATAACAAAGTGAGCTGCTGTTGTTTCTTTTCACATCGGGGGTGCACGGCTACAGTGTGTTTGTTTCTGTTTATGCCAACGCGTCTAAAGAACGTCTAACTTCAGCTGTTTTCCTGTAAATTAATTGGAGGTGTTGAATCTGAGCCAGCTGAGCTGCACAGTTAGAAGCCGGTACTTTTTATAAGTGCTGATCAAAGGAAAACTGATAAATGTCACGTCACTACCTTGTTTTAACATTTTCTAAATGACGATAACAGATTTGATCAATTGTGTGATAATTTTTCTTTATAAACTGGTTGATAATTCATATTTTAAACACTTTTCTTTCTCAGACTTTGGACCTTGCTGCACAGACCAAAGCTCTGCAAGAGCAAAACACTGAACTGGAAAAAGAAATAGTCGAATTGAAGAGACAGCTGCAGGAACAAATAACGGTAACGTCAGTAAAATTGCAGGTGTACCACATTTCTGTATCTTAGCTAACTTCTGAAGAAGTTTCCTTAATTGTAGTTTTGCTCAAACGGGGGATACAAATATACAAAACAATCATGCAATTATTCTTTCATCTGCTTTTCCATGTAGCTGTGTATGTATTTAGTGTAATTCATTATGTCGTCAAAATGGAGGGAAAACCGACAGTAATAATAATAAAAATAGTCAAATCCTGATGTTTTTAACCAACAAGCTCAAATTAAATATCACTCAGTTGACGAATGAACTCTGTTTTTGTTTTTTTATCCAGAAAAATCAGGCTGACAAGAAGACAGCAGCAGGTTTAAAGGAGCTGCAGCAGCAGCTGCAACGGAGCCTGGACGAGTGCAAACGTCTGAAAGAGAAACTAGCAAAGACAGAGTCTGACCTCCAGACTTCAGTGGAAGAGTAAGTGATGAGCTGCATGCTGGACGGGTCAATAATGATTAACCAAGTAGTTTACCTTTTTGTCTTGATTGTTTTCTCAGTGCAAGTGTTTTCCTTCTGTGTGAACTTTGCTGGCTGAAACACTCAAACTGTTATTGGTTATTTGCTCCAGTGAAGACGACAGAAAGTGTGTGTGCTGGAACCCGGCGGGAGTTTGTGGTTTTACAGTTCTTTTAATCCCAACTCCTTTTTCTGCTCAATGGGAGTTGGACGAAGCCGTATGAACGTCGTGAAACATTTTGGCTCTTTTTCTTGCAGTTCCGACAGATTAATAACTAAAATCTTCTTCAAAGTGCAGAATCTTGCCCTCAGAGCAGAGTTTTGTTGGATGTTTTCTATGATGAGTCCACATGACTGAATGTGGAATGTTTTCACCTAAAATCAGATTTGACTTTATTGATTTTCTGTTTTTGAAGTTTTAAAATTAACCTCTGTGCTCTGTTGGTCTTGTATTCAGCTCCAGCACAGGTGCTCCCGTTTAAATGTATGCATTCAGGTGCAGGTGTGCAGGTGCATCATGTGTCTAAGTACTGTATGAAGAAGACCTGCACTGTGTTGTGACATAATCTGGGCCTTGTTAGGCTTTTTCAGGTGAAGATGGAGAGGGAGCAGTACCAGACGGAGATCAGAGACCTGCAGGATCAACTCTCAGAGATGCATGACGAGCTGGACTCTGCCAAGAAGTCGCCTGCTGATGAAGAGAAAGATATTCTGATGACTGTAAGCTGTGTTCAGTACAAATATAGAAACTATAAACAGCAGCTGCAAGTGACACACGTCCCAGAAAAAAATGTGAATTGTGTTTCATCCGGCAACAATCTGCCAAAAATATTCCTTTAACTCCTCCTTTTCCTCTAACAATAGTAGTTTATGTATTCTGGAAACAGTTTGTGTGGCTCCAGGTTTGAATGGTTGATTAAAACATAACTGTAAAATGACTGACTTCCATACTATACAGTCAAAGTGATCCAATAACTGGAGCAGCTCTGTTGTGTTTTTAGCTCTGGCTTTACAAATGTTCTAAATAGAAAAGGAGTTTGTTTAGCCAAAAATTAAAAACTAACTGGTTGAGCTCGATCAAACGTTTCTGTTTATTTATTTAATTTATGCTGAACTTGGATAAAATTACCAACATGTTCCTTTTTCACAGGACATGATGCAACTGAAGGTGGAGATGCAGGAAGTTCTCCTGGCTAAGGAGGAGCAGGAGGAGGTGCTGAGGAGGAGAGAGAGAGAGCTGGCAGCCCTGAAAGGAGCCTTGAAGGAGGAAGTGGCTGCTCACGATCAGGAGGTGGACAATATGAAGGAACAGTATGAGAAGGAAATTGGCAGGCTGCAGACGTCTTTGGAGGAGGCCAAGCAGGTAATCAGCCTCCTGTTTAATTCTCCCACTCCCTGCGTTCCCTCCCCCTCCCCCTCCCCCACCGTCACAGTGGAGATAAGCACATCATCAGAGGAGTTGGATTTTAAGTTCTGCCATGTGTTTGTTATCAGTGGCTTTGACGTGACCTGTTGACCTTCTCGCTAGTTTTACTGCTGAGACACCAAACATCAAAATACTTACACACTGGATTCTTTAGACCCAGAGTGAAGTTGTTATTTTAGATCATTGTAACTGGAATTTACAAGAAAAGAAGGAATCATCTGTCTTAGTTTTGTATTTTTTCACAGTTAACGCTGGTGTTTAAACAGAAGCAGCTGACATCCTGTGGTATCAGTTCAGATGTTGTACAGTCACTCCTCAGCAGATGCATAAAGAAAACATCTGATTTCGTTATAGTGATGTAAACCCGAGTGGTTTGTGTATAATAGTCAGTAAAGAGTAGAAAGTTCATCTAGTAGGAATTTAACTTCACGGGTTTGAATTGTATCAACAGAGTAATAAAATAAATCAGTTGAATTTATTTATTTATTTTCAGATTTTTTTTTTTACTTTTGAAATACTTTTGCACTTTGAGATGTTTTTAGTTGTTTAGGGTTTGGAGAAAGGTGAGCAAAGATAAGACAAGCAGCGGATCTCGAGAGGAGATGACTCATGGGCTTGAGGCAAACTTTTTGTCTTTAGGTTTGTGTCCTGTTTGCCTGGAAGTTGTCCTTGTTCTCGGGCTTCCTGCCGACCCGATTGGGGGTCTACAGCCCCGCTTTGCTGCAGAGGGCTATGAGGACATTTCCTTTTGTTGAACAAAGTTAACACTTCTCTAGGGACTGTGTCATTGGGATGTGTGTGTGTGTGTGTGGGGGGGTTACCCTCAGTGCTTTGTAAACACCTGGTGAGATAAAGTCATTGTGTGTTTCTCTTTTAAGGTATAAACAAGTGGCTCAGGGAAACCTTTTCTCTGTGTTTCAATGCGTGCTTTGTTCTAAGGATTTGTTGTTCACAGTGCTCTGACCTCATTCTTGCAACACAGAAACATTGACTACAGTATTCTTGTGCTTTTAACTACTTTTGTATGATTTACATGTTGCTGCACTGTGCACATGAATTTAAATGACATTCTTTTGTGGTTGTTGCTTGTGAAAAACTGTGTAGTTTTAGTGTAGTTTTATTGCTTCTCTAAGTTATTGAGATATACAGAAAGACTAAACATACATAAGGTAACGTGCATGTTTGGGTTTCTGTTAGGAGGTCAGACGACGGGTAAAGAAGGTCAGAGTTAAATGTGTTGGTCTTTATTTCTGCAGTTCTTTACATGGCCTGGGTTTTTTTTTTTTTTTTGGTGACCAGAGCTCAACATGCAGACAAGAATCCTGGAAAGTGGAGCACCAAATTGCTCCATATGCAAGTTAATTGTGGTGGCAAACCATCACTAATCTAATGAGCTGCAGTTTCTGAGTTGCGTCATGTCCCCTCTTCTTTTTTGTGCCCTGAAAAAGTGGGGTAATTGTGGACCTCACTCAATAATGAATGATGAGTTTGTTTCGCACAATAATAGCAGCGGGGGTTGGGACATGCTGAATAAGTGGGTCAGTGTGCTGCAGGAAAGGGGGTGCAAGGCCGACCCCCGTGAAAGGAGTCGGGGGGCCTGTTTTGTGTTTTAATTTGAAAGCTGCATTGTGTTTTTGATGAGCTGAAATTTGTGGAATTTTATCTGGGTTGAAAAATCTTAGTCATGCTGATTAGGGTTTATTTATTTAATAGGTATATATGCTGAATGTTTTTGTTTATAGGAAAAAGCTCATGTGATAATAAATTAGCCTTTTTTTGTGTCTGTGTGTGGTAGTCTGTGAAAAATGTGGAAGGATGAGGTGCAGTTGGAAGAGATGAGCTCCTCTGCAGGAATGTTGGGGTCAGATTGGAGAATGTGCACCCTATAGACCTTCTTCTTTACTCAGCTCCAACTCTGTTATGCTGTATCCTCTCTGACCTGCAGGAGAGGCTCATATCTTTTCATTTTTCCCTCTTCAGGGTGCAGTTGTTGCATCCCAATCTCTGCACCACTCCAGGTTCTCAGAGGCTTTAATGGGTCTCAGGCCTTCTTAGGTCTAAAGACAGAGTTTTGTGCTTATCACATCATTTCCAGCTCTTGTTCTGTTTCACCAACAGTCCTAAACCACAGTATGTAACACAAACACAGTGTTATCACACCCTCATCTGTAACCTCAATCCCAAATGGTGGATTTTTTTCATTTCCTAGCTCCACAGTTTCCACACAAGCCTCCTCAGTGATCTCTTGCTCACCTAGATGCAGTTTATTTTCTGGCTTCAGCAGCTCTCATCCCCGTCCCCGCCTGCTTCTCCACTAATCTCTGCCAGCGTGTGAACTGAAGTCTCACTGTCTGATCATCAAACTTGTGTAGCCCAGAAAAGAGTCCCCCCTCAGGCTTGTTTTGAAAGTAAAGACTCCAGCATGAGTCTGTATATTTGATGATAGCACTATGTTTACCAGCACAGCTCTGGGAGTTGATTTACCAGACGACTGGAAAGAGGACGGATGAGATGGAGGACAGTAAGTGAGGAAAGAAATGTGATCATGACACAGACATCAAGGAATTTGCAGTTTATCCTTCGTGAAATGTTACAACTTCTAAGTCTTCAACTAGCTATGTTGATAACTTTGTAGATTGTTGGATTTTCTTGAATACGCTGCAGTTTTTAGCAGAAGATATTTTATTCAGAGAGTTTGGTTAGTGTGTAACCTGAGGCCTAAATTACGAAACACGCTTAGCATAGCCAAGTTATCTTTAGGTTATCTGGCTTAACTAAACCTAGCTTATCTGATTTTAAATACATGAATGTTCACACTAAATAGAACTGAGAATATTATTATCTAAAGTCAGTTGAAAGCTGTACAGATGCAGCAGTTAAAGGAGTAAAGAAAAAAAAGAAAAAAGGGTGTCTGTTTTATTATAGAATAAAATCAAATCAATCAAAAATACTTTATTAATCCCTGAAGGGAAATTAAGTGTTGTTGTAGCTCAGTTCTTCTTTAGGGAAACATTTATAAAAACACATATATTTCAGTGCAGTTTTAAAAGTAAAATGTCCATAAATGTTTTATATGAGCAAGAATATTTGAGTCTCACATTTATCAAGCAGAGTTTTTGAAGTTGTGTTTTGTGACGATGTGCAAAGTTTTTTATTCTCATATTGTAATAATTCTCTGCTTCCTTTTAGTCTGGACACGAGGAGATGAGCTTAAATCACTGTAGCACATTTTTGTCTCATTTGACTCGGTACAATTTATCTGTCCTTGACACGAGTTGGAACATTGTCGTAAATCTGTGCGTGTGGGCAGAAATCGCTCCATTTCAGTTGTTAATCTTTGTACTTGAACTGTTGTGTAGGAGGTTTTGGGTGTTTCTTCTTTCAAGTCTTTGTCTTTGCGTTTGGCTGAAAAAGGAGAACGTGTTTTGTTTTAGACCGGATGGTTGATTGAATTACAGCTATGGCTTCAGTGTCAATCATATCTCCTTGAATCTTAAAATGAGGAATTTATTTTCAATTCAGATCATTCTGGGAAATGATTTACATCACAGCATCAACATTCATATTGGACAATGGATTTTTTTTACTCAGAATGTTACTGTGGAAAGTAAAAGACTTTAAAATACCAGAAAATTCTTCACATCACATTAAGAATTTTAATAAGAATTAAAATGTGTTGACGATCTGTGAAAGCAGAGAGGTCGATGCATCACACACATTCTATCCATCGTTTGGCCTAAATGATCCTTTTTTTATCTCTTTAGGGAGTTATTTAAAATATTAAAACATCAATGGTTTAAAATCCAACTAAAACATTGTGATAACAGTTGTTAAAAAAGTGATATATTTTGTTGCCCACCCTGCTTGCCTGGTTACCTCAGTAGTTAAGTCACAGAGGAAATCTAAAAGAAGTTTTATTCTTTAATGCCATCAAAGTATCAGATTTGCAAAGTCACAGTTTCCCTGGAGTCTGTAATTCTATTATACTCCTGCAAATGTGCAGTTTGGCTTCACATAGAGGCTCTTCTGTTTTTTCTAAAGTACAAGCCAGGGTTCAGTTTCTCCTGTGGACAAGGAGATGCCGTTACTTCTCCGCTGTCACATTTTAATTTCTGCTTCAATCCGTCCTTTCACTCAGTCTCAGACCTTCTTTTGAAGTTACCTTCAAACCGAGGAACCTTGTCTTAATGAGGGAAACTGGAATTTTAAACCTTTAATTGATAAATCAATTAATTGACTCTGCATATTAAACAATGTTTATTAAATTCTCTTTTCATGAAAATGAGGTTTTGATTCATTTTATTCAACAAAGTAAAAGCTCGTTCTCTGCCGTGACCTTGAATAGTTTTATTATAAATATTGTGACTGAGTCTATACCCTACAGCCAAAACACTTTTCATAAAAGCATAAAAAATAAATGAAGCAGCAGTAAATAAAAAGTTATCTTCTGTAATAAGCAGATATAAAGCTGACACAATAAAACAGCATGTCATGTTCTTCCTGTCATTACAAATAAGAGTTTAAAAGTCTGTTAATTTCACACAAACTTCCCAGAAAGCTGCAGATCACGCCGACTGGTCGCATGTTTCTTGCGGTTGAATTAGATTTAGTTCTTTTTGTTTCTCCTAATAAAGACTCTGCAGGAGCGGCTGAGAAAAGCGAGATGACCTGTAACATGTACTTGACTTGAGCATTTGTGTTGCGCTTCAAAGACTTAACAGAGTTAGTTAATGTGCAACTCTGTATAAACAGCCAGAGTACATGCGAGGACTTGAGTCAAACTCCAAGTTTGATGGGAAAAAAAAATGAATTTTTACAATATTATCACTCACTCTTGTGTAACGTTGTACTAGTAGACTCAAGTTTATTAGTTTTTTTTATCTCTTTGTGAATTTCTTATTTTCAGAGGTTGCAAAGGAATATTACTGAACACATTCTTTACAGCTAATTAGGATTTAGCATTTTTAATTCTTGCCAATTTTTTGTAACAGTAAGTTAAAGAAGTTAAAGAATCATTTGAAGAAAATTATAGTTATTCCTTTCTCTAATAGTGTTTGCAATCCTGGTCCAGAACTTGCTGTCCTGCAGGTTTTAGATAAGTTTAGATAAGTTTAGATAAGTTTTCTTGCTTGAATGTTGAATCACCTCCTTAGAATCAAGTTTTGCATCACTTTAAAACATTCATATTTAAAGGAGGGGAAAATATGAGTGTTATGTTGCTCCGTCTACATCCTACTTCCTTTTGTTAATGGCTACCGGTTTTGTTTTTTCCTCTTTCTGAGCAGCTTTGTTAATAGTTGTAACACACATGAAGTGGGACAGGTGGAGAAGAACTCGGGTTGGACCCTTCAACGTCTTATTAAACTCACACAGAATCCTGATAAAATCTTTTATTTTTCAGGTTTTTTTCTCCTTTTTCCAACACAAAGTTCTTGTTTGGAGGATTTAGAGACATATTGCGCTGCTCTATCCTGAAATGTCAGTATTAAGTGTGTTTGTGACCTGACTGAATGTCCTGGTGAAGCCGTCAGCGATGAGGGCGGTTGTGTGATGACAGTACAAACAGGTCTGACTGGCCTGCAGGCACTGAAGCAGGGAGGCATCGTCACCTTTTTATTCACAGTCTTCCTCGCATAACAATAACAAGATGAACCAATCATGAAATGCATGTGACACGACTCAGAGAGGGCCATCGAAAGGGGAAAATCTGTGGATGTCACAGTTGAACACGGACTAAATTTAACTCTCAGTGAAATGTTCACCTGATATCAGCTGCAGTGTTTGTAGAACAAATTAGTTCAGATTTCAGAAGTAGATAACACGGAGGGAAACCAGTGGAATTCCTAGATGCATCAGGATTCTTGGAGCATTTCTGAAGACTTTTATTTGATGAATTAACTTTATAAAAGTTTTTAATTTTGAGAGTAAAACAACAAAAAATATTTGTTATAGAAAATCTTTTATGCCCCCTCATTATTGTGTAACAACACGGATTACAACTCAGGGTAGTTGACGTTTTACCGCAGAGGGGTGTGTGTGTGTGTGTGTGTGGGTTTGTATTTCTGACCTCCTGAGGACCAGTTTCCTGACTTTTACTATCTTTCTGGGGTCCGAGGGTTCTTGTGGGGACCGAAGCCTGGTCCCCATGAGGGGGACTCCCCTTTTTAGGGTTAGGGGTTAGGTTTATAGATATGGTGTGAATAGAGTTTTAGTTAGTCTTAGGGTTAGTTATAGATCAGTAATGGTTAAGGTTAGGAAAAGGGTTTGGGTTAGGTATAAATCTAGTTACTAAAATCAATGGAAGTCAATGGACGGTCCCCATAAGGATAACAAAACAAACTTGTGTGTGTGTGCTTTCATATGTTTGTGTACTCACTCAAACAAGCAGTACTTGGATATTTCCAGTGTGTGCACAAGCTTGCAAAGAGAAACTCACGTGTGCGTGGCTCAGGCATTAAACTTTATTAATTAGTTGTCTCAGTTTCACTCTCTAAGTGTTTGACTTACCCTTCAATCATTAGTCTTTCATCAGCTTTTTTGTAGTACAGACGTATTTTACAGCTGTATTTCTGGATCTGCAGGTGTGTTCTAATCACACAGACACAAGGAAACCCGTTATCTAACATTCCACCTTTGCAGTAAAAACAAACTTCTAGAAGACTCTTGTGCAGTGAGATAGTGACTAACTATGAGGGTGTCACCACTCACACCTGTCACCGTCACGTATCACGTTGTGTGATCCGTTTTCTTAGTTCCTGTTCCATTATTTTCCACAGGCATGTATTTCCTTTACATTTCTGAACACCAGTTCCCCTGATGTAATCTGAAGTACATCAAATCCTTCCTCAAAGGCTGACGAGCATCTTTTAGGTGTATTAATGTAGACAGAGATCGGTAGAGGTCACAGTGTCTGCTGACCTTTAGAGACCGTCAATCATCAAGCATCAATCAAGGCTCAGTGATGGTTGCCTTCATTTGTGGTTTATTATAAAGTGTGAAAGACTTACAGAAAAGTATTATCCTTTAGTGTCTCTATGGCAACAAAAGAGAGGCCGAGCACTACAAATACCTTTTGTGATCAGGCATTTGAGATGTTCCATTATGCATCATAGTTTCGCTTTGTGTTGAGAGTCACAGACTCCTGCTCCCTTTGAACTGAAGCCGCGTTCATGGTTCTGTTCTGCAGAGCAGCGCAGCGGTGGTCAGAGAGAAGGCTGAAGTGGAGGCAGCCAAGGGCGCAGCAGAGGGCCAAGCAGGGCGGCTGACCCAAGAAATCGAGCGGCTACGCAGGCGGACGAATGAGCTGGAAAATGAAGTGGCCAAACTCAACCGAATCATCGATGAAGCCAAGCTGCAGGAGAGCAGGCTGGGAGACAGAGTTGGCCGGCTGGAGGTGAGAAGGCCTCAACCACAACAACAAAGAGGGATTTTAGAGGCAGAACTGAAACTAATTCTGTTCCATGGCAGTTTTTGTTCTGTTCTTCTGCTTCATTTTAAATATAAAAGTTATAAACGCTGTATTTCCCACACTACAGAGAGAGAAAAAGCAATTGGAAGAATCTTTATCTGAAATTAAAGAACAAGAAGAGGAGATGTCCCGTGCTAACCGGGCGTTGACCCTCCGGCTGGAGGATGTGCAGGTAACAGTAACAACATTGCTCTCCTGCATATAGACGAATAAACAGCCTGTAAGTTTTATTTCTTTTTCCTTTTTATAGAGGAACTTTGCCAAAGTTAGCAGTGAACACAAGGAGCTGGAGGAGAGGTTACAGGAAGAGAGAGCTCAGAAGGAGCAGTTCAAAAACATGAAGAACAACATCGAGGACGAGAGACGGCTGCTGGACCGGACTGTGGAGAAACTTCAGAAGGAGGTCAGTGTGCTGGTGTTTAACAAGTGATAACCACATGAGAAGCGCTTCAGTTTGGAATAAACTTCTTGTCTTTTATATTTAATAGTCATATGTATTGATCAGATTGTTTATAAAACTAACAAAATGATGGACTCTTCAAGTTCTTCAGAAATTATTAAAGGTTCTGATATCAAACAAAAACCAAGGATTCTTGTTAAAGTCTTAAATTAATTGAGCCTATTTTTGCAACAAATTACATTCTATCATATTAAATAAATAAAACAGATTCAGTTTTGTTCTCTCTGTGCATCTGCAGATGAACGATATTGTTGAAGCGTCTCAGTCGTCCACGCAGGAGCTGCAGGAGCAGATTGATATTTATAGAGAAAAGAACCGACGGGAGCTGACGGAGCTGCAGAGGCTCCTGAGTGAACGAGGGCAGGAGCTGGAGGAGAACATGCAGACCACCAAAACTCTGCAAGAAGAGGTGAGCAGGCCTGCGGCCGCCTCATCGGCCCGTGATCATGCAAACACTGCTGTCATGTTGAGATGATGGATCTTTGTTAGGAGTAACCAAACCTACTCATGCAGAAAAGCTTTATGACTCAACCAGATGAGTTCTCCCTTCAACATCACGGCCTCCTCTTACACAGTGATGTCATCACTTTGGTATTTCTGCTTCCATCTCCTCAAAACACAAAAGCTGAAAAACTTCAGAAAAGTCATAAGAAAAAGTCACATTACTTTTAATGTTTGTTGTTGTTATTATTTCAGTTTTAGCACTTAAATAAAAAACACAAATCTTTCATTTGTTGCCTGAGTTTAACACTAAACTCCTGAAACTTAGCTTAAAACCCCTCCTCATATTTTCTGTCCTTGTCAGTTTGTTGGAATGTGAAGAATGTTTTCATTGTAATTGGAACAGATGAATGTGGTTATTTATGTAAGATTGAAGTACAGCTTTATTTATACACCAAACATTTACTGAAGGCCGAGCAGTTTACGTTTTTTATGGGGATCAAACCGAACAGTTTTATTGTGAAGTGAAAACCGAAATGCTTGAGAATAGAGTGAGATATAATGTAGCATTGTTGAAACATCAAACCAGTAATGAATTTAGTGGGATATAAAATCTTACTGGCTCAGCATCAGCAAATTATGAACCATTATGTTTCTGAGAGGAATTAAAATAAAACTAATACTGTTTTAGGAGTTTTAAACATGTTGGTTCGACCCTAAAGATACTCAGGTTAGTTCATTCTAACCCAGTAAACATATTTCTGCCTGTTCAGAAGAAAAATCTCCGCTAAATTGTTTTTTTTTGCCTAAAAGCTTTGAAAGAACAACAACAACAAAACCTTCCTTCTTTTGAGTCATCAGCTTTTATTTTGAAGCCGTTGTCACTAGCTGGACATTTTGTTAAACCATGTGTCACTTCCTGATTAGCTGCTTTAGATGTATCATGATGTTTCATCTGCTTATGTAGAACATAAAGATTAAATGTGAGGGAAAGGTCAGTGTCCAGGTTCTTCCCGTCTGCGTCTCTGCTGATGTATCTTTATTCAGCTGGTGTTCAGGAAGCGGAGGATGTTGGTGTTGTTGCTATCACTGCTGTGAAAGCTGTGCTGGCTCAATCACATCCTCCTCCAACATCTCTCCTGAGAAACTGATGACTAGACTAGTAAGTCAAATGTCCTGTCAGCCTCCTCCCATGTTTACTTGACAGATCATCACTAAAGTTACCAGTGTAGCCTGGAACATCTCCGAAATTTGTTTTCAAAGATATCTGCGAATGACGGCAGAGAGTTGTGTAAGTGTAAAATGTTACATGGCAAATATGTAACAATCCTGCAAAACTAGATAAAATATTTTGTTGCCTGTTCAGAAATTAGGGCTGGTGATAAAATTCTTGGCAGAAAGCAGCAGTGACAGTTTTTGCAGTTGCCTCTGAAAGAAAACACTCTCTTCTGGATTTATTAGTCACTCAGAAGGAAAATGCAACAGGATTTAAATAGTTGATTATTGCTGCAGAAGTATTTAAAAATTAATTAAAGTGAAAATTCAGACGATGATTCAGATCTCTTCCAAAATCAAATGGATTGTCATATGCCATTCCCAACATGTCCTGTAGATTTGATCCATATCTGTTTCAACATTTTGAGTTATCTTGTTAAAAACAAACAGTTGAACTAATAATTAACCAAATATCAATGAAAACCTCCTTGTTGAAGGTAAATATTGAAACAAGGTGAAAGAGATGTGTTTACATTCATGTTAAGACTCTCTGAGTGGAACTTTTATCGTTTCTGAACAGAGAAATGAGCTAACATGCTAACAGAGGAGAAAATAACATTTTAAATGTTCTGTTCAATCCCTGACAAGATTTAAAGAGATTCTCCACATAAATCCAAAAACTATTTTGTTTTAGTTGTCACTCCGGAGGGAACAGCTTCATCGGTGTGAGAGGGAAAGAGATGAAGCCCTTTTCAGGGAGAAGACGCTGGAGAAAAGAGTCCATGACCTGGAGACGGAGGCTGAAAAGAACACCCAGGCCAAGGATGACAAATCCCGTCAGATCAAACTAATGGAGGTAAAGTTTATGTCACAATAAAAGCTCTTCATGTGATAAAATTATTGTCAAAAGCTTTTGTTCTTTAGCAGATTGAAAAACTTTACCTGTTAGTGTCAAACAGCATGTTTGATGCAACTCTTTATCTGCAGGACAGGATTGCTCAGCTGGAGCTCGACCTTGAGGAGGAGCGTCAGAATGGAGACCAGCTGATGGACAGGATAGACCGAGGAAGAGAGCAGGTACACACGCATGTTCTTATGATTATCACTCACCTGATCTGCTGTGTTCAAACTGTTCCAGATCAGTCTCTCCTGACATCATTCCCACAGCTACTAATCTCTAAATGAAAGACACTCCATGTAACAATCTCAGGTCTTAAACGTGTCTCACAAAACTCAGTGCATGGGATTTTAGTGCATGTGTTTACCTTCAGCTGTCTGCGTCCTCATCTGTTTCATCCACACTCCAGAATTTATACTTTTATCCCTCTGGTTTGAATAAAGTGTCCAGGTTTATTGCTTTGAAACATGATCTTGCATAATCATTCAGGGCTGGTGACTTGCCAGCGCGGTCTGTGACCGTCGATCCAATTTTCATGCATCAGTCACAAGAAGACCCTCTCTGTGGACTGCCGGGGCCAAAATATGCAGCCAAATGTCTCAAGTTGTCAGGTTGTCGAGTTCACTTGGAAATTGCACCGAGTAACTTCATCTTGAGAACAAACGAGTCGGTTTGCTCGTGAAAAAATGCTCCAGTTTTCCTTCCACTGTGATAAAGCTGCTGACGGAGGTGCTGGGAAGTGAAGTTTGGATAAAGTATATGTGCTTTCAGGACTGAGTGTTAAAAAGATCTTTCTGTTCAGAGGGAGGATGTCGGCTCTTGGGGTTTTACAGCTTATTTCCCCCCCCAACCCGTCCTGTTTTATGCTAATGCATATAGTTTTTTTGGCTGTATGTCAGAATTTCTTTTTCAACTTTCTTAAATTTATACTAGATATAAATACTGGAGAGATTTGTTCTCCTTACAGGGTCCTGACGGGGGGGCGGCAAACAGATCTAAAAGTTGTGATCAAAATTTTAAATAAAGTGTGTAGTGTTTGTGTGGCTGAGTGGAGTATTAAAATCTTCTTAAATGGTCCCCCTAAGAGGACAAAAAAGCTCCTGGCACAGAGAAGAAGTGGCATCGTGACAAAGTGGCATCGGTTCAGCATGAGGCTGAGGTCGGTTGTCAAGGCAACATCCGAGCTTTGCACAGAGTGGAGACTGAGTGCTGGTGGTGTGTGTGTGAGACTGTGCGTGCACACACACGCCTGGCGGGTGTATGTTTGTGTGTGTGCTCTCTGTGAGGAGGAGGAGGTGTGTGCATGGCTATGGGGTGGTGGTTGTGTGGGGGGGGTTGCAGCGGAGGCAGCAGGACGAACACCTGCGTCTCTCCTGGCACCAGGTGCTCCTCTCCTGTCTAAATGAGAGTAATCTCCACTCTCCTCTCCTGCCGTCTCTCACAAAGCAGATTAGTTTCGCTGCATGTTCCAGTCTGCTGATTCAGCTCCCTCAAGCACTGTGCTGGCTGCACGAGTTATAGGGGCCATCGTTCATCAGAGCAGACCACTGTCACCCACTAATTGGCAAAAAATATCACCAATTCTCAGCTACTCACACAAAGAAACAACCATCACTGCTGTATTGATTCGTTTTCATTCTCTGGATATAACTGAGCAGTCAAGCTGTCGGGTCTTACAGAGGTGATCGGGTTAAAGTTTTTACATGCGATCAGTATTAAAAGAACAGTTTGACATTTTAATAATTTATCTGATATGCACGTCATCCTCTATCACCTTCACTACATACATGTAACTCAGCAACTGTTCATCTGCACAAACTTGTTTAATTTAGGATTTAATCTTGAATTAATTTACAAGCATTTACAGAACTAAGTTTAAAGAAGTTAATACAGAGTTTATTAGAAACAGCGATATTAAGAATCGTCTCCCTTAAATCAGTATTAATAGTTTGATCATCATAAAAGCATGATTTTACAATTTTATTAACATGAATTTAATTCAATTCAAAAATTCAAATGAAATGTTTTAAACTAAATAAAAAGGAACATTTTGGAGCCTTTTAGAACTTGTTGCTGTCAGTCCACTAGATAGATGATATGTTATCTCTAACTATCAGTTTATTCTCAGGTGATCATATGATCATTTATTTTCTAAAGTTAATTAAAATCATTACACAACAAAATAATTACTAAAAAGATTCAGTGAGAATTTCACTTGTTATCACATTAAACATGAACTTGAAAATATAATATAACATGTTTTTATATTGGTTGTTTTGGTTAATTGTGGCGTTTTACGGCCTAGACAGGACTTTATCCGCCCCATGGAACTTTTTTACTTAAAAACTGTTTTTTAGCACCTTTTTTATTTGTATGTTTCTTCAAAATCTCCTCGATGATTCAGTGTTTTCTGTTTAAGATCCGTTAAACCTCTTTAAATAAGAGTCTAAACTCAGAACAGACCACCTTAATAACCATCTTTCTTGGTGCAACCCATTTTATACCAATGGGAGGATCAGGTCTTGATTAAAACGCTGTTTCACTGAGAGTTGGCATGACAGTCGAAACAAATGGAGGAATGCAGTCACGTAAGAAATTCCAGCTCACCAATTAACCAGAACACTTACAGCAGTAACTCCTCTTTTGTTCTGCACTTTGACTCACTGACTTGTGCACTGGTTTCTGTTGCTGGTGAGACTGGGTCAGTGTGAGGATAATTGTTGTGGGATTGTAGCGATGACGGTGTCTGGACTCGGCTTGACAGGTGCAGCAGATGAGGAATGAACTCCTGCAGGAGAGAGCTAGCAGACAGGACCTGGAGTGTGACAAGATGGCTCTGGAGAGACAGGTACACTCTCTCCAGTCTGAACCAAAACAAACACACACAGAGTTGGACTCAGTTCATTCATGTTCTCATCTCATTCATTACATTGCATTCATTCCTTCATCAGTATCACTGCTTCTGTCTTCAGAGATTATTGAAAAAATAATTAGAGTTTTGGGAAGTTCTTTGATTTCTCACTCTTCGTGTTCTCACCAGAATAAAGATCTGAAGTCCAGAGTGGCTCAGCTTGATGTTTCCTACAAGTTGAATAATGAGGGTCTAGTGACCCAGCTGGAGACTCGAATCCAGGAGCTGGAGGAGCGGCTGGAGGGGGAGGAACGGTGAGACCCTGATGGAGGACGCAGAAAAGACAAGTTTTATTATCATGGCTTTTATTTTGAACGATTTTTATATTCTTCTAATAAAGTTAAGAAAACAGTTCGACTAGTTCTTTGGACTGTGAGCAGATCAGAGGATGTGTTGTGTTTAATGCTTGTGGGTTTTTTAGGGAGCGGTCGAACCTGCAGGTGGCAAACCGCAGGCTGGAGAGAAGAGTTAAAGAGATGATGATGCAAATTGAAGAGGAACATCAATCAATGCAGGATCAGAAGGACCAAGTATGTAACTGAACCTGTTCATGATGTAATGAAGGTTTAGTATTAACCTCTTGTGATCTGATGATTTAAACTCCCAATTGGCTTTAAGTTGATATATTTCCTATATTACTGATTACATGAACATGTTTTATTCTCTTGTAGTTGAATTTACGTCTGAAAGCCCTGAAGAGGCAGGTGGATGAAGCTGAAGAGGAGATCGACCGACTGGAACACGGCAAGAAGAAGCTGCAGAGAGACCTGGATGAGCAGCAGGAAGCCAACGAGCAGCTCCAGAGTCAGCTCAAAGCTCTGCGGACCGAGATCAGGTAAACACCAGAACACCAGAACCCATCAGTCTCAGTGTCCCGGTTTTAAACGATTTATCATCTCTGATCCAGACGTAAAGCTTCTGCCGCTCCGCTGCTCAACAGTCTGGATGATGACGACGACGACGACGACGATGACATCAGCATCGATAGAGAGATGTACTTCAGCTCATCCGCGGGTAACAAACGCTCCACCGGGCAGGACGACAGCCTCTCAACCTTCACGTTATAAACAAACAGAAGTTTCAAAATATTTTTGATAATTTCTCTACATTGGACCAAAAGTTTGGACGTTCATATCGTGTTGTAGATATTACACTGAATGTGTGTGAATATTAAATATTCTGTCATTGTATTTCTGGATGAAGTCTCGATGTCTATAAATTCACCCAGTATTATCTGATCAGCTGTTTGAAGGATGACATCAGAACATCTAAACATTTGAACTTCTCTTCACTCCTTCATGTCTCGCTTTACATCATCGTTACGTCTTTTCTTACTGGATTTTTTTCTAACGCAGAGCTTATTTTTATCAATAGATATTAGTACATTTATAAACTAATAACTGCACTGTAAAACAACCCAACCAGAACTGCCTTTTTGAACAATATGAAGTTTTTACCACATATTTTTACGCCTATTAAATGTTATATTTACCTTTCATATATACCGTCCAGTTACATGAATCATTTTTACCTTTTTTATTACTGAATAATAATTGAATCCAAAAATTTGGGATGCTTCTTTAATTTATTCATGGACAATTTTGCAACATCTTGGCTTATTGTTTTTGGAAACAGTAAATAAGGGACGTTTTTATACAGTTTTATATGATTTGATGAGTAGTTTCCAAACATAATGACATCAACTTAAGTGTTACCAACACTTACTTCTTGTCAATAACTCCTCAGTCCTCTTTTAGTTTTACTAAGTTGTGTTAAAACACACGGCTTCAAAAATAAACAGCAGTTCTTATGGAACTTTGAAGTTAGGATAAAAACTGAGACGTTTATCAGTTTATCAGAATATTTAAAACCTTTTATTAAAACACTTCTATCATGTTTTTTTTGTCATCTGGTGGCAGTATTAATACTGAACATGTAAATAAAGCTGTACCTGATTTGTGCGCAGTGAGCATAAGGTCTCGCTGGACCACGTTCAATTTTTCTTTATCCAAATGAGGGATTTTTCTTTCTACTAAAGGACAAATTGACAATCGTTGTTTTGCTACACTGTGATGAATTTTACTGTGTGTAATGTTGAAGTTTGAGGCGAGTTGAAGGACTCTGATTCCTGTCGTTACCTCTCTGTACATAACTATGTTCATAAATCCTGCTGAAACAAAATTAAAGTTAATTTCAGTTACTCTCAAGTGCTTGTGGCTTTATTTACATAGTTTCCAAAGTAAGATTCCCTGCTGAACATTTGCGTCCAGAGTTCTGTAATCAATTAAATCATATCCAGAATATTGTTGGTGGAGGGTTAATGAATAAAAACACAAGTATACTATCACAAAAAGTAAAGACGATATCAGAGTATTTTTTTGTTACAAACATAAACTCCTAAATCTTGCAAATAAAGTAAAAAAATGAGTCACTTATTGCCTTGCTTTTGAGTAAAACAGCAGCTCTGTAGAGTTAAAATTTCTGAATATCTAATTTATTTACTTTCAAAAACCCTCGAGCTGTTTGGAGTCATGTGACGTTCACTCAGCTTCCAAAATCATCCAGTTGTTCCAGTTTTCTCAGTCTTACCATCGTAAAACATTAGTGACCTGGTGCGCGTCCATCACATCACACGACCTCCGTGTGTTTTACAGATACAAGTTAGTTTCACCTGTCTAACATACGATTGCTTTTATTTCTGAAAACAGTTCAAATAAAAGTTAATCAGGGAAACAATTTTAGCAAAACTAAATATTTGTTCATAAAGCATATGTTCATTTCGAAAAGCAATAGTTTTTTCTTTTTTCTAATTCTTTGGAAAATTAAAAAACAGAGTAAAAATGCTTTTAATGCTTAGCTTTGACTTGGCGCTAGAATGCGTGTGTGGGTGGAATCAGCTGCATGAACAGCAGCTTTTATTTAGTGTTCAGTGAGTCAGTATTTTTCCTGCTGAGAACCTGAATGACATGTATCATATGTTTTCAGTGCGATCGCAGTTAAAAGAGTTGATTTGGTGAAGAAGTTTTAGAAGTATGAAGCATGTTAGATGATAAAAGTTCAGTGAATTTGACTGCGATGAAGAAAAATAATGAAACTTGACAAAATTTTTAAAATAGGCTACTGAAGAAAACTGAGCAAATGAGAGAAATAAGGCAAATAGATGGATCTAATTTTCACAGCTGACTGGCTGTCAGTGTTGTGAGGTCATGACCTTCATTTGTTTTTGCTCTGAGTGGGACAAGCAGTTCCATCTTTCCTATTATCTCCATCTCACATGCAACAAGTCAAGCAGTAAACAGCAGAGGTCTGCAAGCAGCAGGATTAAGAGGTAAATTCTGTGTGAACCTAACAAGATGATCATTCCTGAAATTCCTTCAAGTGCTTGAGTGACTTTTGCGTGAGTGACTGCAGGAAAACAAAAGACAGCTGAGTCTTTACGGACATTCGTTTATTACTAATGCAGTGATTTAAAACTGCAAATTTGGAGTTTAAAACGAGTCATATATTTAGGAAGATTTTTGTTTGACAATCTGACTTGGAAAGCATGAAAGTTTCACAGGTTTAACAGGGATTTGGTCAAGTTTGGGCTGTGGAGGTTATGAAAGATCACGGTGTCGTGCTGCCCCCTAGCGGCGAATAACGGCAAAGACACCTGCTTTCGTGTCTCAGGGACACAATGAACATTTAATAAACAAACAATAAACGATTATTTTAAAAACATTTTCATCATAGATGTTGCCAGTAGTAAAAGTTTTATAAATGTGAGTTTTTCTTCTTGTGTGCAGAAATCAGTTCATAAAATTCATTGAGGGGTTAGTGTGGGAGTGTTGGTTAGTTGTTAATCAACCAGTCAAGCTGTCAGACCTCTGCAGACCCAGAGGACCAAGAAGAGGAGGAAATCCTACATCCTGATGATGAAGAACTTCTGCTTAAAGTGATTATGATTTATTTCTGTTTCATTAAATGCAGCACAAAGATCACGATAATGACTTCCTTCTAGGTAATGCAGCTTTCATGCGTAGTTGTGTGACTGATGTCCTCTGACGTTTTGGTGAAGCAACGCCCACAGTGTTTTGTGTGTTTAGTTACAAGCAGTAATAATATGATTCCTTAGGGTCGGAACAAGACACAGAATAAACATCCGGTGAACGCCTCTGAAGGTGGATGTTTCAGTGAAGCAGGACAAACCTGCTTTCGGTGTGTGTGTGTGTGTGTGTGTGTGTGTGTGTGTGTGTGTGTTCATCGTCACCATCACCTGCTCAGGACGTCCCCAAAGTCATTTTTTCCCTAAATGAAAAACAAACAGCTCTGTTAGTGCTTCAGGATAAAAATTCTTCATTAAATGCAGAATATATAACATGTAGCTGGATCTGAATTAAATTCTTATCATAAATAAACATAATATGATCAAAATAATAACACAAACATCAGTAACACTCGTAACATTTGCATACAAAAACGTCATCAATTTTACAGAATCAAAACATTTTGCATTTTTTAACATCTAATTAATAAAACAGCTTGACTTTCAGCTAAGACTCTGAATCAGCCTTTAAATTTCCTCTTTTCTTTTTCTTTGACGTCTCTGGGATCTTGTCTTTGTGTGTGTCGGCTTCATTGTGATTTCATGATTATTATGACATCAGTTTGCAGTTTGTTGATGCGTTTGTGTTTGATGTATCTCTATCAGCAGTTTATTAGATAGAAAATCCAAAAACCTTTAACCCGTTCTGTTTTAGTCATTTTAAACTTTAAAATATAACTGTATGTTGAATACAGCAAAATGATGCTGTTGTTTATTTTTAAATTATTCTGGAGGAGCTCAGTTTCATCAAATCTGAATTTCTAAAAAACATTCACAAATATTTTCTTACTGTATCGATAACAGAAACAAAGAATGTCTGCAACATTAGTTTTCTGGGACATTTTATTTTTACATTGCTGCACGTTTCAGGAGAAAAAATTTACAACAATGTTTTTCTGTTTTTTTTATTCTGCCGTTCACTTTTAATTTCCTAGAACTCTGACTCCAGAGCTGCAGGGAGCTGAACACACAAAGTCTTACACAAACAACCGTCTTCACTCAGGACACGAGATCAAACACCTGCACTGTGGCTTCACACGGCAGCAAACAATGAACTCCCATCTGAGACAGAGAGAACGTGCATCCAGCCCGTCTCTCTGTCCTCCAGCACGAGGGACAAAACCAAATCCCAAACCAGATCCATCTGACAGATGTGCTCAGATTCACATTCAGAAAAGTTCCTGTTCAGACAAACAGCTGGATGTGATGCAAAGGTTTCATATCAACCATGTGAGTGGATCAACATGAGCCTGTTTAAACATCTGCATGCTTTAACATTTAAATGTTACATTCCTGATTAATTTATCTGCTGGTTGATTTGATCACCAATATTTACATAAAAACAACAAATAACTCTGTTTTTCAGATGAAGTGACACTGATGAGTATTTCAAGTTCTTAATTAATCAGATGTTTGAGACAAAAAGTTGCTCCTGACCCAAAACGGAACCGTAAAGGAAAGTAAAACAATGATTTTAAACTTTATACATAAAATCTAATTCCTTTAGCTTTAAGTTTCTGACTTTATCTTTTATTTTAAAGTCTTTTATTTTTCCAGGGATAATTTGAATGTTTTACCTTTTACACCAAACGTGTGAGTGTTTGTGTGTGAATGGGTGAATGACAAAAAACTGTAGTGTGAAGCGCTTTGGGGGTTGTAGGACCTGAGTAAAGCGCTATACAAGTACAAGCCATTTACCATATTTTTTATTTTCTAGTTTGTTCTATAAGTTTTAGGTTTAGTAATCACAGTAATCACTTTGTCCCAGTATAAATACTTTTCTTTTGTTCATTCCTTTTGTCAAACCGTCCTATTTTCCTCCCATCAATTTTTCCCTGATGTTTTATTAGTCATTATTTGTTGCTGCTACGTCGTCTCTTTGTTTTTTCTTTATTAAATGTATTTAATTCATCTTAAATCCTCCATGAGTCCTGCCTGCCTGGTCCAGTTTACCTCTGATCACTTGACACAGATAACTTAAAACTGTCAGAAAATTGCAGAGATGTTAGAAAAGGACATTTTGTTCCTTTTGGACCAGCGTGATGAAGCTTTGTGAAATAGATATAATTTCAGTAAACACATTCAGCACTTCACTGTATATGTTTCTGTTTATTGACAGGATATAAAACTGGGTGACTTCATTTTGGAAACAAACCAAAACTAAATCGAGATGTTATCTCGAACAGTGAGAGTGAAAACATGTCAGAAAGTGAAAAATCTGTGTGTGAGAGAGAAGTGAAGAACTCCACACGACGCAGGACCGGGACAAATGTCCAACTCATTGACCCGCTCACTGATTACTAGAGTACAGAAACATCATGTTGTTGTTTGATGTCTGGTTGCTGATTAACCACGCAGCTCTGCACCTCCCATATTGTTCTGAGAATATTTTTTATTAGCATTCAGTGTTTTAACATGAACTGACGGCAGAGGAAAACGCAGCAGAACGAGATCTGCAACTTGAGTCTTCAGACTCTTTTCCCCCATTCTTCTGCAGGTCTGCCCATTGTTTCTGTTGAAGGGAGTGACTGCAAGCTCTTCACAGGCAGAACGTGATCCGACCTCAAGTATTCTGTCCTTCCGTTGTTCAAAGATAACACGGCTGAGTCGGTGTAAACAGATAAACACAACTGTTTGCAGGTAACACAGCAGGTAGCTATGACATTAAAAAATAATGGCTGCCATGCTGGGATCCTTTTCATCAATATCCATTATCCACAGTATCAATAATTTATTATCTGAAGCACTCCTGATGCACGAGATGCAGACGGCATCTGTGGTAGAAAAATAAAAAAGTGTCTGTGTATTAGTTCATATTTACTGGCTCATTTAAATATAAATGAAGAAAAAAAGAAAAACCTTAAATTTCACTTTATATGAACTTTGTTGCTCCAGTTCATTGAGCTTTCAAGGAAAATTCAATCAGCTTCACTTATAAACCTCAAAACATCAAGAAAATAAAATAAATGAAAAATTAAATTAAAAAGC
Source organism: Pachypanchax playfairii (assembly GCA_006937955.1). Lineage (NCBI taxonomy): Eukaryota > Metazoa > Chordata > Actinopteri > Cyprinodontiformes > Aplocheilidae > Pachypanchax > Pachypanchax playfairii. The sequence goes on from SSNP01000035.1 coordinate 3,126,600, forward strand.
ATAAATTATAAAATAAAAAAACTAAAATAAATAAATGGCAAATAACTTGAATTCCCTGTTAAATCAACTTGATAATTTACTCAAATATTGATGTAAGTGTATCAAATGAATTAAAGTCTTTCTATTGTGCTGTGATTAATGTGTTTTTGATGTCTAAAAAAAGAAATGTGAGATAAAAAAACACAAATTTTTCTCCTGAAACTGAATAGAGAGTCAAACAGAATAAGATCAACAACAAACAAACAGTCAGAATTTAAGCAGCACGTCAGTGTAATTATTAAACCCAGTCTGTGAGGTGGTGCCAGCTCCTCCTTTTGGCCACTCCTGCTTGATAAGAAGTGCTCCACCTGTCCCAGCCCGAGTAAGACCCGCCCTGTGAAAGTCCAGCTTTCAGCGCCAGAAGGCAGGTATAATGTGGCCTGACAGGTCTGATGGGAATGCAGAGGAACAGCGTCAGTCACACGGAGGCAGGGAGGTGACTGAAGAACTTGTCAGCTGGGTGGATTTACAGTCAAAGCTGTGAGACACAGATGGGTTCATGTTGCAGGGTGTGAGACTGTGTTCGCTCACAGAAAGTACTGGAGACCTCTGAAGCTCTCAGAGCTCTGACGACCTGCAGTAGAAGGCTGACAGAGTGGAATTTCCCTCCTCTTCCCTGACTGAGAGCCTGGAGTGTGGGGTGGAGGAGTGGGGGGGGGGGTCAGATGGTCGGTCTGAGAGGCTGAGCAGAACTCAGGAAAGAGAGTCAGAGAAAAAAGTGGGAGGAGGGCTAGAGAGGCAGAGGAAGACAATCGAGGAGTGGACAGAAGAGGAGACATGCTTCACTACGGCTCAAGACAAACAATTTCCACCACCACCACCACCACAGAGGACTCAGCAGAGTCTTTAAATGAGGTAAGAAACCCCAGAGAAGTCAGGACACCGAACCTCTCCCTCTGTCTCTCCCTCTGTCTCTAACAGAGCAGCGTTTTTCTCCTCCCTCTTGTTTGTCTTAACTCTGTAGCTTCTTGCAGTTTCTCAGCCCCCGCCAACAATAAAGTGTCCCCCGGTGTCAGAGCTGCAGGTTTTTAGATAGATGTGTGAATGTGTTCACTTGCACAAGCATGTAATGAGAGCTGAGTGGGCAGGAGGCAGCGATGTCATGTTTATTTGAACAGCTCTCTGATAGAAAATAGAGCCTTTGTTCTAAACTGACTTAGTAATTTGTTTCCACGGTTCTTTCATTCTGAATGTCACAACGTTTTACTAAATGTTTTACAAACTTTTCTCTGTTACAGGATCCTGATAAGTTACATATCACAACCAGAAAATCCTTTAAATTACATTTATGTCTTATTTCACTCGAATGCAGCATTCACTGTACAGGAAATATTAATTACTTTTAATATTTACATAAACTTTGTTTAATGCTTATTTTCTATAAATAAACCAACAGTAATGACAGCTGTTCAGAACCAATCTTCTCGAGAACAAACCATCATTTTGTGATTATCACAGCCTTAAAAACAAATTTGCTTACATCATAACTTTTGTGTTTTTTGTCTGTTTTTCACAGAGAGGGATCAGACGGCTCAGGTTAACTCTACCTGCAGGGAATAATGCCAGCAAGGAGACAAAAACTGCAGACACAGTGAGTTTGATGTTTCTAGCCACGCCGGGCCCTGCCCATACCGGCCCCTGCCCATACCGGCCCTGTTTAGATAGATTAAGCTTCATCAAATAAACCTTTAATTCTCTGTACCAGTGAGTTTCACTTATCATGTGATGCAACAAACATGACAGAAATATGGTGGAGCCACTGAGATTTATGTGCCTTTATCATTTTTTCCAGCTGTACAATCGTGACTGACTGACAGCTGATAGTACGCACAGCTGTTTCACATTGACTTCAAAGTTAAACTCAGAACAAAGCAACAGAAAATATTTGGTGATACGACTGAACTGAGATGATATTAACTCAAACATCGTGAGTAATTCAGACTAATAAAGACTGTTTGCAGAACTTCTCAGTGACTCTTGTTGCTGATTACGACCGTGTGAACAATAACTGTGTGATCGCTCCAGACTGTTTATGTGTGTTTAGTATCTCTCTCTCTCTCTCTCTCTCTCTCTCTCTCTCTCTGCCTTTGTTTGTTTTGAAAATTTGCTCTGGACTTCAGCAGTGAGAGTGTGAGAATCGATCGTGTTGCTTCCTTTTCATTTTACTTTCTTCACCCGTGTAGCTCTGACAGCATTGTGATGGCATGTTTTGTATGAACTTGGCTTGAAGCTGTGGCGTTCGTCTCGTGACCACGCCCCCACACAATGCTGATAGTACACTAGAGTAGTCTTTGAATGTGGTTCCCTTTGGGAGGGTGGAACGTCAACTGTTCACATGCATTAAAAAAGGGTTTCCGTGTATGTTACAAGAAGTTCTCAGAAAAGTTCCTATTAAGTTACAGAATAGCCCAACAGTCTACTTACTGTTTATTATTAATACTTACTCACAGCTAATTACTGAGGATCTTTAGTTTTAAAAGCACTAATTCATCTTTGTCACTTTTTTGATAACCTCAGGGTTGTTAGATAGAATGAAGAAAACCTTCAGAGTTCTTTAGACTGTCATCAATTTGTAGTTTTTGAACACAAACTATTAATAAGAAAAGTATAAAAGACGAATGCAAGGCCACAAAACAAAACGTATAAAACTCCAAAAGCTGGAGCAGGAAACAACAATAAGATCTGAAAATGGTAAAACAGGGACTTTAAACCCCCGAGTAATGATTTGCAGGTTGTAGCTTGAAACTTCACACCCAAACAGTTTTTTATCTTAATCTCAGCTGGAGCTTTTCTGAATGGAGTTCAATGTGTATCAGATTCATGAGGCGCCACCAGAAATCTGATTAAACGTTGACAACTTCAAGATAAATTTCTGATACCGTGAGTGCAGAACGGTTTCAGATTGAGCAGCTATAAGCAACAGAGCTTTTTGTGGGATTTTGGAATCTCTCTGGACTTTGACTTGGTGCTGACAGGACGGTATTTTGCAGTGTTGCATCACAGCTAACAGGATTTTAGTTGAAACGGCTGCTGTGGAAGTTTCCACGTTCTCTCTGAATCTGTTATAATTTAATGAAACAAGAAGGTTAATTAGTAATTTTAAATATTTTAAATCTAAATCTGCTCTAAAGCATTTGCAGTAAAATCTAATTATCTTCTTAATAACAAGAATCTACAGACTTTTAAAGGACAGTGTTTGTAGCCTTTAGGTGCAGCTGGAGAAACAAAGTCTGTATATTTTGGGGGAAATGTTCCTTTTCCTTGATTTTCTTTCGTGCTGGTATTAACGACATAAAACAGACTTACAAGAGGAAACAGGGAAACACATTTTATGTTGACGTGCACTTCCACGTGCGTTTCAGGGTGCTCGAATAGCCGAGTCTCAGTTACAATGAACATGAAACTTCCTGAAGCGAGCTGACAATAGTGACAGGAAAGGTGAATAAAAATGAAGGAAATACAATTTCACAACCTGAAAACAGAGAAAGTCCTGTAGCTGCGACACGTCGAGAATTTTGCTTCCTGCTATCAGTTAGCTCACGCGTATGAAGGTATCATCCATCCAGCACAAAATGATGCAACTACTCACTCATTATTTATTTATAACCTCATTCACACACCTACACTTACGTTTCACTAACATTCTGCCTTCCTGGGTTTAGTTATTAGAAAGGATGAAGAAGTCAGTGAAAAGTCTGAAGGAAAGAAGAAATTAAGTCTTTTAGTTAATAATTAATGATTTTAGTTTGACCATGTCAGGAAAACCACGTCTACAATGTGTAAATAAAATAGAAGATTTAAAAACAACAAAAGGAAAAAGGTCATCAGCGGCTCATTGATCAACTCTGACCTCATCCCTCGTGTTTCCTCTAAAACAGCATCTTTGTTTGTTTTGACACTTTTCCATATGAGTGAAGAATCCAACATAAAACAAAACTAAAGCTGCCGGTCAGACACACCAACACTAATGGAATAATGTTGTTTTCACGTCATTTCAAAAACCTTTTGCGTCCGAGTTTGTGCTTATTTTGTGAGATAATTTTAAATTTATCATAAAACACCGAATTATCTTTGACAAAATATATAAAACAAGTCCTGTATATTATAAAATGTGACCATATTTCAAGTTTCCCCTCAAAATACACCTAGATGAACAAAAATACATAAAACTGTTGCAGAATAAAGAATAAAGTCAATATGAAACTTAAGGAGAAATCTTTTCATCTGCACTCAGAAATGTCTGTTTCTGTTTGTTTACCTATAAAAAAGCTTCCGTGTTTGATCTTTGACCTGCATTCCTTCACTCTCAAGAATGTGAGCTCTGTTTTCATTTTCATCAGTGACACAAACTCCTGTCAGGACATCTGTGAGTCTTTTGGGTTGTTTTTTAAAAGGATATTATGAAGTTAATCAAGGAGGAAGGAAATGAGGCAAATATCCTGCGTCAGAGAAATCCACAATTTAGCTGACGAGCTGGTTTATTATAAAATTAGAAAGGGCGTGTCCCGCAGCATCATAATACACAAAGAGGTTGAACTACTGCACAGAAATGCTGCTAAACCTGCAGCGTTGGGTTTCGTCTGCTGTATGATTGACAGCAGCTTCAGAGAGGACACAATTTAACCCGATAAGCAGCATGAAGAAGGTCTCTGTTTTGTGAAGTCTAATGAAACCTTAACGTTTGTGATGGAAATGAACAGCTTCGTTAAACAGTCAATTAAATCACCTCATCGTTACATCAGAGCGGTTCGTTTTTATGTGTCGGTGTAATTCAGATACTCAATCCCAGCTTCTCTGGAACAATAGAACGCCTGTCATCCTCATTTACATCTGTTTTCTGAGCTACAGGTAAACAAATTCCACCTGTGTGATCAAACACCAGTAATGTCAAATTCAAAGTTAATATGTGGCAAATAGAGCGAGGAGTTGCTGCTCAAACACAAAAATATTTGTTCTTCCCTCACATCTGCTGGAATTCACATCCGCCTTTTCAGTGGGATGTTTCTCGGCAGCATGTCTTCTGTAGATTAAACGCCGATGAAATGTTGAGCTTGGCTCTGTTCAAGAGACAACACTGCTGTCTTTGTTCAGGTTTCTCTTCACTCTTATCTCTGTTAGACTGTCGCCTCCTTCTTTGAAGACTTGCTGCAGACTTTCATGTATTTAGCACATTGAGAGACAGATTGAGACAAAGTGCTGCCCTGAACATGAAATCCTCTTTGAGAAATCTGTTTTTTATCCAGAAGATTTCTGAAACAATTAACAGACTCAATTTAAGATGGAAAAATGTTGCGTGAGCTTGAATGAGATAAGAAACTAGTTTCCAAACATCATGAGAAGCTATTAGACTGATGACAGAGATGACGCAAGAGTGAAAATGGTTGTCAGAAGCATGTTTGAAGTGTTTTAACAAGTTTCAGGTCAGATAGAAAAAAACGAGATTAAATGAGATTTGAAAAACTAGTTTCTGATTAGCTGATTAGACTTATGATTTAATTTTATCGCAAAACATCTGCAAACATGAGGCAAATTCCATGTTTACAGTGTTTTTGGATTAAATACACTGACAAAAATTAAAACAGTGTTTCACAATTTCATTTTTTACTGTTATTTCTGTCTACAGTTATAACTAGTAAAAGAAAAAAATAATCTCTTACCACAGTCTCGGGTATAACGTAACGTTTTCCCATCAAGCGATGCTTAAATATTTATTCAGTTTAAATCACAGTGAAACAATAACTCTTTCATCTCAATGTACACACAATTAACTCCCGTCACATGAGAAGTATAATACGGATATTCTGCACAGTTTCCAAACAAATTAAAGAGTTTATTTCTTGCTTTCAACTATGTAATGATCATCAGAGAGGATCACGTAACAGAATATGTAAAATTTGACTCCACTGGGACATATAGTGATGATTGTTTGCATAATATTGATGTTATTTCTCTTTGAAACCTTGTGAACGTTGTTATTTAAGTGGGATTTTTTTTTTTTTTTGATGATGTTTTTCATGCACTGTAAAAAACAATGTGCTTTGATAAATATGAAACACTTAGTTTCAGCTCCTGACATCTGAATGTTTTTGGAGACACACTGGCACAGAAAATATTAAAAAAATAAGAAACTAAATCACAAAATTCATCTGAATGACATTGATTTGAGTAAATCAGCCATGACAGAAGGTTTTATTATTGTTTATCTGGGTGTTTTTTTTGTGCAGGTGGGGAGAGAGAAAGATGTCAGTGAGACCTGGAAGAAGAAGAATGGGCTGATCCAAAGAGAGAGACCTCCAGGCAGGGAGTCGCCTCCGCAGGTAGACAGAAACATAAACCCACTGAATGATGTCAGGAAGTATCGCTGACACACATTTCTGTGCGCACTCTCCGAGGATGTTGTTAATATTGTTCTCACAATATTAATGTCATCCTGAAGATATTCTGGATAAACTATTGTTGTATCTGTTTAAGTTTGAAGATTGTTTTTATTTTATTTTATTTTATTTTATTTTATTTTATTTTATTTTATTTTATTTTATTTTATTTTATTTTATTTTATTTTATTTTATTTTATTTTTCTTTCTTTCTTTCTTTCTTTCTTTCTTTCTTTCTTTCTTTCTTTCTTTCTTTCTTTCTTTCTTTCTTTCTTTCTTTCTTTCTTTCTTTCTTTCTTTCTTTCTTTCTTTCTTTCTTTCTTTCTCTCTTTGTTTGTTTGTTTGTTTGTTTGCTTGCTGTTTGGAAATGATCATATTTCTGTCATAATGTGAAAATAAAAAAACAGAAACAGGGAAGATTAAATCCTATATTTTAAATTTATTTTGCCATAATAAAAGGTTTATTGTTTTAGGATAATATTTTTTTCATGCCTGTGGGAATATGGAAGCATTTTGGCTTGTTCTCATGTAAAAGTTGTGTTTCACTATAGAAATTAATTATATGTGAATGTCGGCAGATGATTCTTAACTTACAAAAACATAAAAATTTAGAATCAACATCTGATTATTGGAAAAAAATTCATCGTTTTCCAGGAATTTTTAGTCCGATTCAGGCAGCAGAGACTTTAAACTTGATATCATTTACTGGGACGTTTGACAGGAACACGGAAAAGTTCTGCTTGGTTTGCATGACGCTGGCCAAGCTGAGAGCTTTATGTTGAACACAGCCACAGCCACAAGGTGAAGAAATGTAATAATAAAATGATCCGAATAAATAAAGTCAGTCAGGAAGAAGTCTCAGTCCATCTGTGGTAAAAGTTTCTTGTCCCAATTTCAGACAAAACGAAAGCCTATTAGAAATTAATCGAAATGTGATCCAAGTTTCAGCTCAGTGATTTATCTGCAGTTTTGTTTTTCAGTTTTTGCATTGTTAGGGTGCCTCTCTGTGCCTCTGCTGGTGTGCATCTCTTTTCATTGGCTGATTGAGGTACAATAGGCAGAACTGGCAGGAGTTCATGTACTGGGTTGCAGAAACATGACACCATCGATGCACTCTGTGCCTTTTTTAGCTGCTTGTTACCAGCCTCCTCCTTGCAGCTCTCATCTGCAGTTCTGGAAACATCTGATCAAGTGCAGACATGTTAGCATGTCCATCCAAACACATACAGCTGAAAGTGCCCAAGTCGAGTAAATGCACATACTTGAATGGCTGTTTAAGTTTGTCTGTGAGGACGGAAACCTGACCTGATCCTGTCTCCCTCGCAGCACCTCAGAGACACAACCAATGGGGTGCCAAAGACCTCACCGCAGCATCATGGGTCCAAAGTGTACGGTGTTGTGCAGAGGACAGGCTCGGACAGGCAGCAGGAGCTGATGGCTCGAGAGTGGACCGTCAGTCACCTTCACGATGAGATGAGGTACATCAGGGAGGTGAGTGCAAACCGAAACAACAAGCAGTCGAGGGTCATACGTTTAACACACACCATTAAGTCAAGGAGCTTTCGGTTTCCCTTTGATACCATCTTAATGGTTTTATATGCAGGTGAGAGATTCTCTGGAAAAGGTGAGAGAACGGATGTACGGACAATTTGGAGGAATGCAACAAACAATGGAGAGACTTTCCCAGGAAATCAGGGTAATTAATTATGTAAAACATGTGACACAATACTGAGAAGTCCCTTATCAAACTCCCACGTGAAAAACTGTAAATAAATCTATAAATGTGTGTTTCTGGCAGGTTGCCAACTCCCACCGGAAGAGTCTGGAATCAGAGGTGAAGACCAGGACAGAAGCCATGGAGAACTTTGATCATATGAACAGCTCCCTTATATCTGCCAACCTCAGCCTGCAGAAATCCCTTTTAGAAAACTGTCAGAACAGAGTGGACATGAGAGACGAGGTGAAGAGTTTACGAAGCACCTGTGAGAAAACAAAGGAAACGCTCAAAATCAAGGAGCAGGAGCTCTCTGCAGCACAGGCTGAAAACCAAACGCTGAGGCTTCAGGTAATCTGTCCACACAAGCTTTTTAAAACTCACTCAGTGCTGCAGCTGAAGGTGGTGCCCAGCAGGCATGCAGCTAATGAGAGGAGATGTGCTGTTGTGCATGCAACCTGCTAAACATGCAGCTGCTGCAGATGTCAAATTTCTCTGTATCAGGTTTTAATAAAATCCAACTCATCATCAAAATAGTCCCAGAAGGTCTGAAGACTGTATGTTTTGATGTAACAGGTTTGTATAATGCATCATCTTAACACAAAGCAGGAACACATCAGCTACATCTGCATCTGTTTTACTGTAAATATGTTTGAGTTTGCTGAGGGTCACCTTAAATCTGCTGCGCTGTGGATTGTCCAGGTGGAGACGTCACAGGAAGCCAGTACTCGTGCACTGCAGGAACTCTCGGAAAAGCTTCAGAGGGAGTACGAAGAAAAGCTGCAGAAAGAACAACAGAAACACAGAGAAGAGATAGAAAATCTCCAGGTCTGCATACTTTACATCTCAATCACATCACATGATGTTTTTACTGACAACAGATAACAAAAATCTTTTGGTCAGAGCTGAGAATGGCTGAGATTCTATAAATGAATTCTAGAATTAGAGGTTTTTCCTCACAAACAGGCTCAACTGGATGAATACATCAGGCGACTGGAGGAAGCTGAGAGAAACATCAGGATTGCAGAGGCCAAGATCGCAGAGCGAGACCAGCGGATCATAGAAGTGGAGCGTCTCCTGGACTGTATGGGACAAGTAGGTCTAATGTTATCCCAACAATCAGCTGATTGTACTTCTTTGCGTTTGTTTTATCAATATCTCCCTGATGCATTCTCAGCTGTGTGTTCAGTTTCACTTCCTGTTGTGGAGATGTGTTTATCAAATGATAAGAATTTCTACATTCCTGTTGCATGAGGATTTACACAAACATGTGACTTAAATTTATCCACATTTCTGCAGGAGAAACTTCAGCTCCAAAAGAAGCTGCAAGAAAATGAGCAACGTCTGCGTTTGCTGGAGCTGACGGACAAAACAGATGCAGCTACGGCTAAAAGGTAGAAGCGAATCTCCTTTTAGGTTTTGTTGTCAAACTTGCAGAATGATTCTTAATTTGAATCTTAAATGTGTTTATTTTAGATCCAAAGAGCTGCAGAGTGAGACGGAGGATCTCCGTGAGAGAATCAAACATTTAAACGACATGGTGTTCTGCCAGCAGAGAAAAGTCAAAGGAATGATTGAGGAAGTGAGGAACTATTTTTTGTTTATTTTTCTGTCACTGTCCAGTTTTATGTAGTAAATGTTCTAATTATGTTCTTTAAAAACAGATGAGAGTAAACAAAGATCAGCTGATTAGCCTAACAAACAATATTATATTTCACTGTTTGGCTGAATTGGTGCATTTTTTCAAGGATATTTAAATCTTTTAGAATTAAAAATACTTTAATCAGTAAAAATTCATTTCATGGAGTGTTTTTTTTTTTTAAAAGCATGTGTTCTTAATTTGTGCAGGTGGAATCTCTGCGAGCTAAAGTTGCTCAGAAGGACATGTACATCTCTGAGCTATTAGATAGAATTGCGATAGTGGAATGTGAGGTAAGATGCTTCATTATGATCTGTTGCATGACTACAGGTGATTCGGTGACCTGATGAACAGGAAATCCTCATCTTTCTGCAGCGTCTGTGTGGTTCCCTTGCATCGCTGTGTCTATCAAATCGCTTTTCATGCAAAGTGACTTCAGTCCTTTGCATGTAGCTGATCTGACAAATTTGTTTCCTGTTTCCTCTTTTCCTAGAATAATGAATTAGAAGACAAAGTGAAGTATTTTATGTCCACACAGAAAAAACCACGAGAAGCTTTGGAAACAAGAGACGTTGGAGTAGGTTGTGATCTGCTCCCCAGGTAGGAGTCCACAGGTGTGTTCATGTATGTTGTGCTTTATTTGGAGTTGGCGTCTAATTCTGTTGCTTGACTGTGAAACTGCAGCCTTGGAGCTCAAAGCCGTGATGTTGAAGCTGTTCATCTTCATTCCATGCAACTTCCATCATCTTCTCAACCTCTATCATCACCGCCTCCATCACCTGCTCCTTCATCACCTACTTCTTCATCACCTACATCATGGTCTTCATCCATCAAGCCTTCATCTTCAACACAATCCCTGTCATCTCCATCCTATCATCCATATTTTAATCCAACTCTGTCCACTCTGTCAAGAACATATAAACCTGCTAACCCTCCCACCAGCAGGTTGGAGAGCAGTTTACTCAAGTACAATCCTGTTCAATACAGTCGCTTCTTGCATTCCAGCATCACAGAACAGAACGGTTTGTCCTCCCCCAACCACCTGTCTGAGACCGGGTCCAGTGTGAGTCCGGTCCAGTCTGGAAGAGACGAGGTGGAAGCAGACAGACAAACGAGTAGACAAGGGTCCACCTCACCGTCGTCCTCTCCTCCCACCAGACCGCAACGAGTTTATACACCTTTCATGAAACTTATGGAAGTGACTGCAAAAATAAACATTGAGTAATCCAATCACAATTACAATGTAGGAATTAAGAGTAAATAATTAAATATTTAGCTGGACAGAACTCTCTGGAAGGCAGAGATTAAAAATCACACAGGAACTGAGTTGAATCAACTCCCTATTGATTTGTTATTATATTTACATATATATATCTAAAAAATATTATATATATATATATAATTCCACTGTTATTTCTACGTAAAATATAAATTTTGAACCATTGAACTTAAATTTACTTTCATGGAAATAATTCAGAATTCAAAGTTTGCTCAACTTTTGAGTTTCTCAAAGTTTTAAGAAACAGATGAGCTGAAAAATGTAAAAACGTGCATCAGAAATTCAGTTAGAACAACTGTAATCTGTTCAGAAGTCAAAGCTCTTGAGGTGTTGAATAATCCTTTGTATATTCAACACATTTTTAATGCTATTGATAATAACCATCAGAGGTCACCTGGTCCAGAATCTGCTGAAAACATAATGAAGTTACTTTAGAAGTTGCAGCTGTAAAGCTGCTGCTGCTGCGTGGATTTATGAACAGAACACAATTTATTTCTATTCCAGTCTTTATGCTAAGCTAACTACAAACCTTGGGAACGTTTACTTGTTAAGAACTTAACAAGTATATCAGAAGTACTTCAAACACCCAGTTATTTATCTTTAATTACTCTTCTAGTAATTAACATGTTGAGCTGAAGAGTCTCTCACTAATTGTTGCTTTTTGATTTAAACTGATTGTTAATTGGTCAACCACCTTTTTAAATGGTGAGACTTTTTTTGTAGTTTTTTTAACACACATGTTGTGAAAGAATATTCAGTTTGATTAATTAATTAAAACCCAACTCTGGTAAGAATATTTGTCTAGTTTTAACTCATATTTCTTTCTTTCTCTGCCTTTTTTAATCTGTTGCTCATTAAGTTATGAATATTAAGTCCTTTACAAAACTTGTTAATACAATAACTGTGTGTATTTTCATCATTTTTTATTTTCTCTGTACAAATATTAAATGAATATATTTTAAAGGAATATATTTTGTTATTTGATTTTATAAGTAATATATTTAATAACAAGCTTCTTACCCTTGTGAACATCCAGCTGTTGAATGATGGAGGTAATAAATATCTAAACAGAAAGCAGGTATGGATTTAATGAATCAAATCATTTTAATACTAATGGTAAAAATATTTACTGTTATAGATTTTTTTTTTAATATTAAAGTGACTGACATTTCTCAGCTGGTATGTTGTCTGTCCTGCTGCAGTTTTCTTTTAAAGGACTTTATTTCATGTTTTTATAAAACTGAAACAGAATGGCAGGATAACTGCCTGATTCCTAATTCCTGATCACAAAAATGTTCATTCCTTTCAATAAATACAGCCACTATCCTACAAGAACAAAATCTTCTAACATAAATACAGCATGCAGATATAGCGTGTAAAGGGCTCTATTCATATATTTGTTGAGATTTGCACCACTAAATTACCCACAGGTTTAAAAGTCCTGTAATATATTTTGTAAAAACCTTGTGAGTGTAAAATTAGCTAAGACTTGATTCCAACTTTACAGCTGCTTCCAAACACTGATTCAAACAGACTTTGAACTCTGATATGAACCAGAGAGGAAACAGCTGTAACTTCTTGGTCAAAGTTGGGCCATTGTCTGCTGAGAAATGAATTGGATCTGTGGACAGAAAACATCCGGACAGGAAATGCAGCTGTGGAAAATCTGAGACTGTGAAGCATGAAAAGTTCAAGCATATTGAACTGGTCAGAAAGAAGGAAATACTAATAAATGATAAAAAACTACAAGTATGTGAGCTGTAAGCACATGTTTAAGGATAAATACCTGAAATAAGCTGATGCTACACAGCATCTCTCGTCCAGGCGGGGTTTCAGGACAGTTACGACAACATCTTAGTGGAAATAAATTGGTCAGCTCAGGCATTACAGTAAATGTGGAATCAATCATGAGAATACAAAAAAAATGAAAACGTTGCTCTGTGATTGCACCAAAAAATGTAAACATTTTTAAAATTATTAGGCTATATATAAGAAAACTAAGTAAAGAACATCAAACCTTCTCTAGTACAAATATCAGCTAAATGACATCACCAGCAAAGATTTGACATCTGATCTGAAAACTGAAGAGGAAAAAACAAACTAAACCTACAAAGCTGCTCCTGCAAATGGATTTTTGAAATGAGAAACCTGCATAACAACGTATAGTATTTTTTCAGGCCATGTGATGTCAAAATCAGCAAAAGAATACTCAATGTTCCATTTCTTTCTCCTCTTTTTGATTCACAATTTCGTCATTTTTCACAAGTGAGGAGTTTCAGTCATTTTCTTTTGTAATATTGATAAAAGAAATATACCACCACATAAGAATTTAGATTTCGTCTTGCCCACAATTCTCCTGTAGTGACTACATTTGGCCGCAAGAGGGCAGTACACGTCCACGCTGCATCAACATGTGCTGTACGGTAGGGGGCGGTAGAGCGTCACATCAATAGAATTACTTCCTCATGCGAAGAAGAAGAAGCGAAACCGTGTTTTGAAGTGTTCTTGTCATGTGTGATGTGGAAAAAGGAGGGAAACTGTGACTTAAAGCGATTTCTGAAAGTATTTAACAAACAAACTATTGAATTAGTTTGTTAAAGTTATTGTGTTTTTAATGGCTGTCGCTGTCGGTAGCTGACAGGGATGTTCTCTTCGTCGTGGACAGATCGGCAGGGACAGGTTGGAGACCTGAAGAACCAGAGCAAAGAGGAGCTCACAGAACTGCTGCTCCGACAGGAAAAGATACTCTCTAACAAGTAAGTTTAAGAAAAATTTTGTTTATATCTGAGGAAAACATACAGGTGAGTTGTTAATAAGTACATGAGAATTAAATGGCAAGAGAAGTCAAATGTTGAAGAACAACTTTAAACTAATTGTCAGGTAATTTAATGTTCATCCATTAAACTTAGTTAAAAGAGCTGTTTGATGTTTTGTGTTATTTCTATTGGAGGGTTTTTAAAGTAAATCATGTTTGTGTTATTTGCAGGAAGCTGCTACAGACACTTCCAGATAAAGGGAAAAAAATCAAGGAGTTTGCAGAGAAAGTGCGTCTAGCAATTGAAGAGCAAAGTGAAGAAGAGACGAGGAAGAACATGGTGTCTGCAGCCAGAACAGAATTACAGTCCAAATACCAGAAAGCTGTCCAGCAACGTGCTATCTCCATTGATTCACACCAAAACAAGCTGCATGAGGATGCTGCAGGTGAAGACATGCAGGACAGTGAGACATCTCCTGTTGCAGCGCAAGAAGACACTCAGCTGGATCAGTATGTCTCCAGAGCAGCTGTAGAAAGTATGGAGACAGCTGCAGCTGGGACTCCTCTGAACATTGATGAGACAAAAGAGGGTGAACTTGTAGAAGCCTTGGACAGGGTCACTCTGTCTGAAACTGGTTCTGGTGAATCCAAAGACCAAAACAACAGCAGGACAAAAGAGAATTATTTTCTTAGAAAACAGCCGTCGAAAAAGCCCCACTATGTTACTGTCCTGGAAAAAACAGAGGCCGCTTCTAGGAGGCCAAAATTCAAACCAAATCAGTAAGTTTAATTTGATGATGTTATTATCGCTGTGAATCACTGCATGATGTTTTCCTTTGATGGTTCTCATAATTTATTTCCAGACTGGCCCCTAAACAAGAAGCTTCTTCATCTGGATGCTCATCACCTGGTCAGTCGTCTGTTTCTGCATCACCGCTCTCCGCTCAGGCCCGGAGGGAGCGGGACTGGAAACACCTGGATGACATCACTGCTGCCAAACTACCGCCTCTCCACCACAACCCAGCTCAGCTTCTATCCTTGGAAGAGTCAGCTGTCCTCCTGAAAGAACAAACCAAGAAACATCAGGTTGGTGCAGCCAAAAGTCTCAACTGTCTTCTCTGTATTGGACCTGAGCAGAACTCTGCAGGGTTCTGTGTGGTCCATAACCACAAAGAGAGTCTGGTGCAAATCCTTTATGGTAAAAAAATGTTAAAGCTTTTTTTTGTAAGTGGATGCAGATCTTATAACATTCAGTCGGCATCACGTCTCTCGATCAGCTCTAGATGGCAGCATTCAGATGCTGAATGAGCCGAACTTCAGCTAAAAGAGAAGCTTTTTATCACTCATACTTTTGTTCAGAGTTTAACAGGACTGTCAGGTCTGCTGGTTTTTGTTTACCAGGCTTTTCATGTCAGCGTTCTCTGGTTTGTGTTTCATTTTCAGGAGTTACAGGCCAAACTGTCTGAGGGACTGAAGACCTCTATGGGGAGCTACACTCCTGACGGTGGCCCCATGGCTGCCTACAGAGAGGTTCACGATGAAGGAGTCCACCTCTCCTCTGAAGAGGACTGATCCTGGAAGGCCCGCTGGGGGAACCAGTGTAGTTTTGGCGGAAAGAGGTTTTGGACCTCGTGATTAGAATCCATCAAACTGGGTTTTAATTCCAAGAGCATGAACTATTAAAGGGAGGAAAATGTTCCTTGCATGGCGTGAATAGTTTCATTTGAAGAAACGGAGTGTCAGGTTGAGAAACCAGCTCACTTCATTATTATTCAGCTGGTACTGGCTTCAGCTTGTTCAGAGTCCTGCTGGTAAAACAGGAGTGTTAAATATAAAACCTGAAGCATCATGAAGGAAAACTTTCATGTGTAATGAAACTGAAAACTCGGAGCCTGAAGGTGTGAGTGTTCACAGAGTTCAGTAAACTCACTGAATGATCCTTTAGTAACACAAGATGTGAAACAAAATTAAATAAATGCATCCGATTGTGAAAATATTTGTTTTAGAGTCAGAATAATTTCGGTTTAGACAATCAGGGAGAAACTCAGAGAGACATCAAGCTAACTGCTACTCAGAAGGTCTGTTTGAGACATTTTTACCATCTGAAAGAACATGATCCTCAAAAATAAAAACAATATAACAAAACTGTGGTTATGGATTTTTTAAATTACATTAATTCACATATTTAGTTGAACTGGAAACACATTTGCTAATTACCTTTCCTGTACAAGTCGTGTCAGTACAGACCTCCACCACGAACAGCATCAGGTGTATAAAACACATCCATGTGATTATGAGGCTGAAGTGATTCCAACTGAATGGCTGTGAAATTTCAGTTGGTAATTCACCTTAAAAGAATCATTTCTACTTTTTGATTAGCTGGATTTTACCATGAGATTTGTGTCTGCTGCAGGTAAGACTCACAATCACATCCAGTTTTTAAAACTCAGTCATCTAAACACAAATCTTAATGTCTGTTTCATAGTTAAGGGATCTCTGATATTTTGTCTGTTTTATTCTTTTCATAATTTAGTTTACAACTAAACATAAATCAGCTGTAAAGCAGGTTTTTTGATGAGAATAAATAACTCCAGAGTGATTCTCAAAAATGGAGGATTGACATATTTTATTTTAAACTCTTCGTTCACGTTTTCTAAAATTTAAATGTTCATTTTGCAAATATTTAATTAAAAACAAGCAAAGTTATTATGTGCATTTGTGCACTGTATGTTAAGAGTAAAATTGTGAGTTCTTAATGCATCACAGCGTGTCGAAACCGTTTCCTGCCAACAAAAATAGACTTTCTCCAATATAAAAATGTGATGAAGCACCACATTCGAGTTATGTGTTATCAAGAAAGTGTGTATGGAAATGGCTCCTTGTGTTTCATTTACTGTTTATAAATCCCAGAATTTATAAGATAATAAGACCAAGTTACCATAAATTACTAAATTTAATGAAACAAGTTTTATTCTTTGGTTTACAGGAAAATATATGAGCAAAATAAATCCACAAGATGCAATTAATGAATTCTTTGGAACACTATGGTCAGCTGCAAAAACTAAATTTCTAAAATCCTGTGAGATGTTATCAGACAGGAATCCATCACACGCTCCATAAGATTAATGCAGGGCAGTGAGTTATTAAGGCTCGATGGCTCAGACATCTGGACCGCATTTGGATCATGTTTTTGCTGGGAATGGCAGGCGATGATGGGACGGCAGCAAGGCTAATGCAATATGGCAAACCCCATTTCTCAGCTCTGCTAATATGTGGTAGATAAGAAGCGCCTGCTACATTTAGCATCGAAACAAAATCTGCAGCTCTTTTCCCATCTTCCGTCTTCAAACTGTCAGACAGGATTGCAAGTTTTAGTTCAAACAGTCTGAATCAGGCGTTGTAATGAGGAGGAAATCGGGCACCTTTTTAGGGGGAAATGAGTGTGAGTTCATGCAGGTCACAGCTTGGTGATAGATGCCCCTTGATAACCTTTGGTAATTGTTGCTGAAGCATTGGCGGAAGATGTTTTAGAGAGAGAGAAAAACTCCAACCTTGATTGCTGTGTATTTAAGTGCTGTATCTGATGGGCTGCAGAATGGCCCCATGGTGACGTCCAATAACAAATACACTCTCCATGGAGGATCCTCATTGTGCTGGGATTAATTACAGCCTACCTTGCTCACATAAATACAGAGACTGTTCCTAATTATGGGGCATTTCTGTGGCCCTTTTCACCCTGGTATCTGGCATCATACGGGACCCTGAATGTGTGGATGTTGAAAAAAAAAATGTGCACACAGTTGTCCATTAACGAGGAGACTTGTTTATACTCCAGCTTAAATCGCAGACCCCTCGACTCAGATTAATAAACTCCTCATGAAGTAGTCTGCAAGTGATTTGCTCAAACTCTTGAGTCCGAAATCACACGTCCTGCGGGAGTAGAAATAATTTGCTGTTTGGGAGGGGAAACTGGAATGTGATTTCAAAACTGTGTCTTCAAAGAGCAGTCAGCTCAGCCTTAAATTAGATATACAGTATGATGTATAGACTGGCGTTTAACACGAGTTTGGACCTCAGCAGAATGATTTGATTATGTCTGCCAGGTTATAAAGTCTGAGGTCATGTTTTTTCCATTCTCTGATGTTTGTGTCATGTTTTTTAGGGCACATGAAGAGATCAAATAATGCAGCAACTTTCTCCAGACATGATTACTTGCCTGTCTTCCCATCCCAGTTTGAACTAACCCTCCGTCTGCTGCACTAAAACAGAGTCAAGTGATTTATATTTATATGTTTTTTAAGACACACTAGTGACACAACAGCAGTGATGGAATGTCTTGGTCTGGAGTTGAAAAAAGAAAAAACGGAACCTGTGAAAATAACCTGAAAAGACATTATTCACTGGTATTTTTCTCATGTGTGGTGAACAAATGTTTCATATGCAAATTGAATGAGCTGCAAACATCTGTGCCTTTACCCTGGTAGGTGTGTGTGTTCTCTTGACAGGCCGATGAGGAAAGTAAATACCTTTCTGACAGGACTGAGGTGCTGAGGTCTCCAGTTATCTCACCATAAAACGTGTGTGTGTGTGAGAGAGAGAGAGACAGCAAACCAGCTCATGGTTCATGGCATGTTTGGCTGCATGATACATAGCTGCAACACTCTCTCGGTTCCTGCAGCTGCAAAACGGAGAATGTGAAGAAAAATATGCTCCCCTACTGGCGAGTTAATCTGTTGAAGGAACAAGTGAAGAAGACTGAAGTATATGACAGAAAAGCCGTGTTAATGATTTTTTTCTTTTGACAACGTTTAATTCTTTAAATTTTTTTTTTTTTTTACAACTACAGGAAAGCATCAGGCTGTTGTTTTTGTATGTGGTGAGAACACAATCAGTCCTGAATGTTGTTCTGTTAAATGTAGCACACAGACGCAAGAATCACCTTTAACAGAATAAAAGCTGTGAAGTTCAGAGCTGCATCAAGTGCAATTTTACAGAATAAAAGCATGAGCACTCATGGAACTTTAGCTGTGAAATGTGCAGTTTAGCTGCTATATATTTGGAATTTATTAGTTTCTCTCCAAAACATAATAAAAGTAAACTGTTGAGCACCAGATTTCCACAGTGATCTGTATGAATGTTGAAACATTTCTGCACAAATGTTTTCACCTTCACTTTTAGCAGTTTGTCTTTGTCCAATAACTACATGTATGCACGCACGACCGCTTATCTTAGATAATTATAATCTATATCAAATATTTACCTTTTACATTTATAAACATGGACGCAATGTCTCACCTTCTTTTGTCGTAAAGTAAAGCAATAAAATCCTGTTTCTTGGTGCTGCATGTTGTATTTTTGGGACTAAAAGTTCTGCTACTCACCTGAACACAATAAAGGTGTTTAAAAATAACCAATTACAACTAAATATATTCAGAACTGCAGGCAAGGTAAGAACTACATGAATTAATAGAATAAACATCTGGTAAAACTAAGGTGTATTTTTTATTTTTAGTCAGGAAAGAGGAGGCAGGACGTAAAACCTGTGTTGGAATCGAAAACTTCATTTCAGCTTTACAATGTTCATGTGTCCAGTTCTAAAACATATGGTCAAAGGTCTTCACACAAGCCTTGAATACCTTTAATTAACAGATGTTTCAAATCTGTTTTCCTCAGAGTCCTCCGTCTTGCAGCTTCATGCGTGCAAATGATGAATAAGTAATTTTCCAATTGATCTATTATTTTAAATTCCCATTATTCAATTTAAAACAACTTTTTCTTTCCATATGAACAAACAGCTAGTGCTTTAAGCTCCTTGTGCAGGGATAAGATGTCCAGATCTTTGAAACGTTTGCTGTCTTCTGCTCAAGACTCAGATGTGGTGAATAAGATAATAAACTGACACTCCATATTTGGTCAATCTGAGTTTAACAGCTTGTTCTTTTTGTCCTTCACTCTGAATCAACAGGTGAGTTCATCAAATATGCTCCAAGTATGAAAGTGTGTAAATATCAGTAAAATGGGAATGAACTTCTTCTCTAAACAAATGTAAACAAAGATAAACACACAGAGTCTCCAAACTGTTTTATCTGCACTGCACTTCCTGACTTGAAACTTTGCTGTCTGCTCTCATTTTCACATAATGTCTGATTTGGGATGCTGCATCTGTTTGTTGTAAACAGTAATTATGTCTGCAGCAAATGAAGTTTTAATCAAAATGCATCAGTCTTCAAAGAAGTGGAGGTTTCTATTCTTTAAACGTCTGATGTGATTACCGTAAGTTTCTCCCTGAAATTTTTGCTAATCATCCTGCGTGTTGTTATGCACACAAAAGCTCCACAGAGGATAGAAATCCCTCTTTTCTAATGCTTTGAAAGTGCAATGACATCTAGTTTCTAATTAACACAAATATTCCTAATATTTTAACATTTTTTTAGATAAGAAACAAATAATTTTTATTTTTTAGAAGACGTCTGTGACAAAAGATAAAAGATGTGAGACAAATTTTAAAATGAGAGGAATGTTTTTGTTTTTTCACACTTCTAAACACGTGTGATTTTTATTTCACAGACAGTTTTCTGATTTAACAACACTGACCACCTTCTTTAATTGTCCTTTTTATCTCCTCTTTATCTCCGTGAGTTTGTAATTGATGTGCGTGAATTGTTGTGAATCTAATGGAAAATTATCACTCGAACCCGATTCTCTTTGTGATCCAGAAGAAATACATCTGCTTCTAATAATCAGCGCCGTGTGTAATAAAATACTCATGTACTAGTTTTTTATTATGCACTCTGCTGTTTTTGTTAATAATGCACATTTTGGTTCTTATTTTCCTCCCGCAGTTTTTTGCCAAATAACAACAGGGTTTAATGTCAAGTGATTAAATTGCCTGCAGAGTTTTGTGAGATAAGAATGTCACAACACAAGCATGATGTGTTTCCTTTTCCCTGGAACAATGTTTACTGTTCAAAATCCATAAAACTCAACACAAATGGAAAATGCATGAGTTAGTAATGAATAATCTTTGTGCAGTCGGGACTTGGACAAGGTTTGACTTGGTGCGTGTCGTGTTCACAGGTCAACACTGGAGGGCAGTGGTGTATCTTTTGTCTGTTTCTGCAGCCTTTGTATTTATATGTCATGCCTTTAAAATCAAGTGTAATATCAAACTTGTAACTGATGTTTTAAATTAGTTACTTTACACTTTTTTAAGAGGGAACTGAAATTGTTTTAACCTGAAGAGTCTTTTCAAGTCAGAGCGCCATCAGGGATTCAGAATGACCAACAGCTGTCTGCAGTTTCTTGCGACAAAGAGCTTAAGTTACCGTATGATTCCACTTAATGAGTCTGTGTGTCTCATAGGTGTGGTACATGTCTCAAGTGAAGCTAAAGACTTGTGCCTCGCTGCTCCATCCGTCGGAGCCCGTGTTTCTCACCATGACAGGAGATCATGCAAATATGATCAGGACACATCTGTGCTTGACAGCACTCCCAAAATCTCTGCTCAGTTAGCTTTACATAACAATCCTGAGGCAGTAAAAAGAAAAGGATGGAGAGAGAGAGGAGGAGGAGCGGAGGAGGAGAAGGAGGGGTTAAATGGGTTGAGGCCCGTGTTGCATGGCGTGGGCCAAGAAGCTGCCAGGATCCCAGCCGCTCCATGTCTGACCTGGCACAGTATTAGGCAGGCTGTTTCTGGGCCTGTCAAAAGCTCATCACGGTGAGGAAGCCATCTCTGTGGGGATGTTGTGGGGGTGCCAGGGCACGGCAGGGGGGAGTAACCAGAAACCCTGCCTGGCAGCTCGGTCATAATGAGGAGGAAAATTCTTATTCTTGTATCCCATTAATGTTACAATAACAATGAACTTCAGTCCAACTTTTTACAAATTTTGCTCTATTTGAAGATTAATTTAATTTACTCTTAAACTGAAGTCCCTGAGGCCATTTTTCATGCCTAAACTTTTACATTTTGATAAAAGTATATTTTAGTTTGATATATTTGCTGTTTTTAAGGTGTTTTATTTATACTATTTGTCATATTTGCAATTCCTGTTAGAAATAGCACATCTCACATTATCGTTCTCAGTATCTGAAGTGGTTCTGAACAAATGATGGACCATATATGACATGACTGAATTCAAGCAGCATGTTTAGGAAACATCCTATTACACAAACACCAAAAATATGTTTAAAAATGCATTTTAAAGTCAAATATCACTCAAAATCAATCACTTTATGTTTTTAACAAATGCTTCATTTGAAATGGTTAAATGAATAAACTGAAACTCTGTTCTAATGTCTCAGAATGTCATCCTTGGTGACCTCGTCAGGATCTAACCTATCCAGACTGCCCAGACTAAGAACAGGTATAAGAAATAGATGGATGGAATTTATTTTTCATGCTAAATCATTACAACTGTGGTGGTTGGTGTTGCTCTTTGGGAAGGAAGTTCCTATTTGTGTGCTAAATTATACTCCCACAGTCTGTACTGGAGGTTTAAATTTGGCTCAGAGTCCTGAGTGTTACAACAACAGTAAATCAATGGCAGTAAAACACAAAATACAATCAGAAACTCTCCTCAGTCCAACAATTATGTGGGCTCTATATGAAGTATTTGGCTTGTTTATATGCTGTAATGTTGTGATCATTCCAAGCCTGAAGGCCAGGTGTTTTTGATTGCAATATAGCATGTTGGAGTACACAGTCTGCAGAACAGCTAGAGGCCCCATAAGATGTGAGCATCAGATGCGATGGAGTGGGAGTTGGAGACCCAGACTGTTTTCCCAATTTATTTATTAATGTTTTGTTTTCTCTGAGAGAATCCGACAGACAGGCAGCTACACCCTCTTATTAGATGACTTCCTTTGCTGAGTAAATTAATTACAGCTGAGATATAATATTTCACTGTGCAAAGCATTTTATGTAAACACCTACAGACATGGACAATTTAAATAGCTGGAACAAGCAACATTTTGGATAACTATCAGCAGCTTTCTGGGCATAAACCATAACAATTACTTCACTTTTATTTATTTTTAAAAAATGTATTTACTGCTTTTTGCTGCTGTTTCTGAAATGTTTAAATTCTTTAAAGTAAAAATTCAGTCGTGAAATTTTATTCTAAATTTGCATTAATACATTAAATGACATTTTAAAAGACGACATAAGAAGTCAAAGAATCATATTTAAAGCAAATATACCCAGTTTTTACATTTTCTGCAGGCATAACAGTAACATGGGATTTCCTAGAGTGGTGTAATCTCTGTGGCCCTATTTATAAAAGTTATTTATTTTACTGCTATTTCTTATTTGTCAGCACAAAACAATGAGAAATTCATCAAACTCTGACATTTATAAGCTACATGTTGTCCCCGTTCAGTTGCGTACACCTCTTAGCTTCTTCGGGTGCCACTGTATTATCTCACAAAGCAACAATTTTAGATCATTTTATTATGTCTTGACATGTAAAATCCTAAAACTAAAAGAAGGCAGGCTTTCCTTTTCCCGTGACAGAATTACATTTGTTCTTTCATAAACTCCAATTTCATGTCTGTTGATTAAAGGATGTTTTGCAACCTGATGTGACCCCAGTGAAAACAAGCACATAGTTATGAAAATTTGAAGATTTCAGGGTTGGGCACGAGGAGAAATTTGAAAGAGCTATTGTGTGCTGGATCTCATAAAGCCGCACAGGTGCTGCTCTGAACATTGTGCCTTCTGAATTCAATTTTAAAGGGACTTTTTTTTTTCTCGCTCTCACAACAGGTGCTCTGCTGTTACACAGATTACTATCCATGTATATAACCAGAAGTGATGCCTAAAAGATCTGATGCATGCTGGGAAAAGGTAGTAAACATAACGTGACTCAGCTGTGGAATTGTTGTGTTGTTTTGATATGGCCACTACAAAGTCAGATCAGTTTTTGATGTGGTTTTCCCATTTTGATTCGTTTGATCCTCAAATACTGAGCTGGCTGTAATAGTGTCTGGGATGTGGGGGACTTTCAGCATTGGTTGACTGAAGTCTCTATAATTGTTTACACAAGCTTCACTGATCAATACTTAAAAAGGCCCTTCCATTAAAAACGGTTTTTCTGAGGTTTCTGTTGAATATTTTAGCTCCACAGGTGTTCTTACCTTCATAGTGGGTGTGAAAACAGGTCAACAACTTTTCTTTCAGTTTTTATCTCTCAAACTACGCAGGTGGTGATAAAAACCGAGTTCTACCGAGTCCAAACGGCCTGTATCTGTTTCATCACAACTCCTTTGTTCATTAGTAGTCTGCAGCTCCCGCAGTTTAAACCATGCCTAGCATGCTGCTGGCTAAAAGCTGTAGAATAACGTAGCAAACAGGAAGACACGACGTCTGATGTTGCCATGCGCAGCGGGGCAGGAAACAATATTCTTTGCTCTCATAGGCTAGTTTGTCAGCCAATCAGAGTCCAGCAAATTCGAACAATGAATATGAACGAGCTGCTGCCCTAATGGAAGGAGCCGGAACCACCCGAATTTTAATGCAGACAGATTGAAAAGTCTGTTAATCAGTGTTTCCTGCTGTTTTTTAGATATAAAATGTTTCATATTACTGGTTAATACTTAAGAAATAACCACAAAGTCCTGAAATGTGTATGAAATGGTCTCTTTAACTCTTCATTTACTTGTTAGACTAAACTGTCAGACTTTGTATTTACTATTTGCAGTTAGAGGTGAACAGCAAGAAGACACAGCTGGAGGATCAGGATGGACGTAGATCATCACTGATCAGTTTTCTCTAAGGGTTTTGTGTACAGATAGAGGTCTTCTGATCCACGTCTGTAAGTATCTGACAGGATTCAGAGGACTTAGGAAAGTGTTAGCTTCTTGTTGTTCATCTCTGTCCAGCTTGTGATTAGACTGTATTTGATCTTTTTCATGATTCCTCATGAGTTTTTGCCTCCATATTTCCTTACACTACCATGTCTTCAGACAAGGTTAAGCTGTGACTGTTCAGCTGTACCCCATTCCTCTCTGACATTATGTATTTTACAAGTCCTGAACAGCAGTTCTTTCCACTGCTGCTGATCATATCACTGGTGTCTTACAGGATGGATCCTGCTGAGGGGGATTTTATGATACTACAAACCACAGAGTGTTCTGGTGGAAATGATAAAGATAAAGACTCATTACTTCCTGACTGCTCTCACAAATCAAACAGGTGAGTCACTTGTGTTGTTTGAAAAGTGGAACACCGAGTTTTGGGAAGAATGTGAGGTTTAAAGATAAGTTAAGACTAGTTTTTTATTTCTAGCTGTAGAATCATCGTCAACTCAAGTTGAAACATCAAACTGACTTCACTTGTTCAAATATCAGTTTTCTAATTATTAAAAGTTTCTTCTGGCCCTGGAATTTCTTTCTTCATCAAGTTCACTTTTGGCTTTTCTGAAACACCACTTCAAGTTTCGGACCAACAACACAATAGTTGCCACGTGAAAAATGAAAAGTTCTGCCCAGATATGTTTAAAACAGGCCGTGAGAAATGTTTGTTAAAAAAAGAAATAAATCCTTCTTTTCTTTTGTCAAAGAGAAAAAAGTTCTTACCAATCTTGACGTGTGTACCGACCTTTACAAGTGACTTCAGATCCACTGCAGTGGATTTAAAGACTTTGCCAGTTTCCGATAATTTGGGTGTGTTACTTGCCACTTGTGCATGAAAGCTTGTAGTAAAAAACTCAACTGAAAGCATGTGGATCTGTTTGGGTGTTCACACTGAGCAGTGAACCATCAAAGAAATAAAAACTGTGTTTAATTTTAATATGAATATTTAAGGTGAAAATGCATGACATTTTTCAAAACTTTATATTTAAGGAGTCCATATACTGAATGAAAACATTGTGTTTAGGATTGTAGAAAACCTCAAACTCATCCTTTTAATCCCTGTGGGTATCCCGTTACCCTGTTGGCCTTGCATTGCCACTCTGCTGCCTACTTAAAATACTTCATAGTATTGGTGATAGTAATTTTATAATATCCAAGTATGATAAATCAACTTCAGGCCCTCTGCACTCAACATTTTATCTCAAATTTAAAGTGATACTGCTACTTGTTTGGAACTGTAAATCAATAGTCCAACAGACAGAAGAGCTTCATTTTCACGGCACACGAAACGTCCCTAAAACTATTAAAATGTATTTTCCTGCCTCAGTGTGGATGGCGTTTAGAAGGAAATCTTATATATGAATAATTCAGAGTGACGTGTTTTTTAACAAATATCAAAAATCAGAGTGCAAAAAAAACTATAAATATTACAGTCTCTAATTTTAGTTTTTAAAGTATCTGGAATAGTTCACCATTCTCTCGTTATTCAACACATGTTTCTCACAGCTCTAGAACTTGCAACAACAACAAAAAAGGTGAAGCTAATAACATTTAATGCTGGCTGATTTTCATTTGGCTGCTGCTCTACTGGGTCCAGGCTTCTACCATTGTGCATGTTGGCCCACTGTCATGGCTTACTGGGCCACCGAAATGGGACAGAGCCATCATTAACATTATTAGTTACACCTGACAGGTCAAACTAACTGCTGTGGGAAATGTCTGTATTAGAGGATGGGATTTTTTTTTCCAGTTTGAGCCAAAGTCTCAAATAATCTTGTGTTCACACCAAAAAACAAACAAAACAAAAAAGAAAATTGCTCAAAATTAGTTTATTTCTCATTCTGTTCAGATTAAATTCTCTACAGTGAATAATCATTATTTATATATATTTTTTTCTTCTTGCACTAAATAACAAACACTTGTAAAATACTTGGTGAATTAATAGATTTGACTGAATCTATATGAGATATTTTGAAGCATGTCTCTGGGGAAAATGCAACTCACACCTGTTAGAAAGAGTGAGATGGAGAAAATGGGGGTGAGTTTTCAACATGTCAGAGTTGTGAAATAAATTGCTTTATATTGTAATACAAAATGTGGTTTGGACATTGATTATTTCCTCAAGCTTAATTATTTCATAATTCATCTTAATGTTCCATGTTGTAGTAGATGCTATTTATATGATCTCAGCTTTCAGAAACAGATTAATTCTGACTAGATTGAATTCTAACAGTTAATCACAAAACAATTGACATCAGTCTTAATTCTAATCTCAAAATTGGCAAAAAAGTTAATGCAAATCCTTTTATAAACCTTTAAACATGGACTTCTACAGAAAATCAGCAGATGAGTTGACTAACTTTTGGTTTTAAGAAAATTCTTGCTGAAATATTTTTATCAAATAAAATGTATGACTGAGAAAATCTTTGTGATTAGAGACACTGTAAAACAGCAGCAATCCACTTTAAGAATGACCTCACTGTATCCTGATCAGAACTTATCCGTATTTCCCCAAATTTTGGTCTTTAAAGAGCTACACATGACAAGTAAAAGATTTATTCATATTCTCTCCACAACACTTCAAAATATCTGAACTGTTCTTCTAAAACATTCACACTTTGTGCTCTTGTGAAGGATGAACAGAGTTATTTTAGGCCTTTTTAGTTATTCCAACAATTCATTGACTTTTAATTAAATAATCAAAGCATTTTTCCAGTTACATATTTTTTTGCTAATAAAAGTAGCAGCACCATGATAAACTAAATATATTTATGTTCATAGACATTCAGAATTATTTACTTACACGTGAGATGTTCTCTTTGATTTTTTTCTTATTTTATTAACTGTAACTTGATGAATTATGGCAAAACTCCACTTTCTGTTGCTCTGTTGTTTCACTTCTCTGAAGAACAACCCAGAACTGGTACTACAAGGCCATCACACTAAACAGAAAACAAATAGCAATAAAGGACCTGGCAAAAGGAGAGCAGCAGCTGTGCCTGCGTCTGTGGCCCAAAGTCCTTTGAGAGTATTCTTTAATCCTGACACCTGCAAGCCATTTTATCATGATTTACAGTGGAGGGGGTGGTGGTTGGGGGCAGGGAGGCCACCAGAGAATCTGTTTTCACAACAAATGATGAAAAACACAAGGTTGTTTTGAGAAAAGAATGGAGACAAGTTAATGAATGAAAGTTTCTGTGTGTGTGTGGGTGTGTGTGTGTGTGTGTAGACAAATTGGCTGGAGGTTTTGGGACAGGATGGGGAGTTTACTTAAATGATCATCAGTGGGATCTCTTTAGGCCTGTTTAGTGGCTGGAAGTCGCTCAGCTGCTCGCTCATCACGTCGAGATGTTCGGCTTTTGTTCACATCCATTCACTGTCTCATGTATCATTACTGGTGTGTGAGTTCACCACATGCTGAATAACTTTGGATTTGGACATGTTGAATGTGTTTCAGTGTGTGTAATGTAGCAGCAGTAATCGTCTGTGACAAACAGTACACATCATGTGGTGTAGCTGAATCCCTGTTACTGAGTCCTGTTTGGATCCATTCTCAAGTTTGTGGAGAAATGTTCCACTACAAAGACATACGGATCCCAGATCCCAGTACTGGTTGTGGAAATCATTTTACAAGATGACTTGTAACATTTTTAGAACAGATCAAAAGTTTTGATTGAAGTGAGATCCTCATGTTCTACTGACATCACCACTTTTCCAGTAAATAATATATGTTTCCTTACAAATTCCACCAAATCAGCAGCTCTGAAAACATCTCAGTCAGTTTATTCAATAAAGCACAATCCACCTTATTGAGACCTTCAAGAAGAACCAAGAGAAAAATAAACACATTTAATTTTAACACAGAGATTAAAATTGTTCAAGATGATGATGGTCACTTGTATCAAACTTGTATAGTCAAAGATCGCAAGATTTGTTTCAATCAAAATGCTGATTTTAATGCTGATTGATTGATGAGTTGTGTCTGGTTAAAGTGGGCAGACGGTGCTGTAAAATCCTGTTTTAGCTTTTGAAGTTTTGTTGTAAATTGACTCGATATGTCTCAATTAAGAGAGAAAATCCTAAGTAGCTAATTTTTACTTGATGCTAATGGTTAAACATGTAGCATCAAGATCAAAAACAATATAAGTCATCATAAATCAACACTGAAACACAGAAATCTTCTATTTCCTCTGGAGATTTTGAATTTTTTGAATAAAAGGTAAAAAATTGTTTTTATTTTTGTCCCAAATTACTAAACTTTTGTAGCTTTTTTCTTGGTGTGAAACTGTTGATTCTGTTATAAAAACAATAATCCTGCTAACAGATTTAGATACAATCGATAAATGAGCACAGACAATAGTTAATTTATTTTTTCTGTGTGCGCATATATGTGTGTGTGTAGTCTTCCCAACAGACCTGGAGAACCTCAGCGATAATTATGAGAAAAAAAATCTTCTCATCAGATGGAGTCAAACAATAAACATGCCCTGCAGATCATTTGTTTCCACCACTTTCCATTATTTCATGTCTTGTTGCGTAAATCTCTGAGGTGGACTGTTTAAGTCACCCAACACACTTCCCTAACACAAAACATGCTCAGGAAATCGGATATCCATCATGTGACCTTGAGATCTTTATCTTTCCAAATTCCAAAATGAGCCTGATGGCAGTGCGGGTTATTTAATATCCATCAACTGACTCATAAATCAACCAGAAACTTTTGTAAAAGACCTGAAAATGCACAGGATCCCTGCAAACCCAGTCACTCTCAACTTTTTTTAAGACAATTAGTGATCATAAATCTGTTGTAACATATTCTATTTATTCTTGGACAAAGACTTTATGGTTTTGTTGTAAATGTTGACATGATTTTTATAGTCTTAGGGTCGGGATCCCAATGAAGTCAGAATTAATAACAATTGTCTAAGCAGTTGGTTGCTGTTTTTGGCATTTAGAAACAAAGTCTTTGAAAACTTTATCACCACAAAACTTTTAAGTTTCTCTTGTTTGGTTTATCGCTCTATAGTTCATATAAATGAAAAATGCTTAGTTTTTATCAGACACGGTGATGGTTACATATAAATATAATGAATCTGACACAGATGCATGCTGTCTGTACATTCAAGTCTGATTAAACAAAAGGTTGAAATTCACCCCACAGCATCATAAAATACAGAACAGACTCGGCTTGTATTCACTCACTTCTTCTTTAGAACGTCTTTGTCTGCCTTTTCTCCTCTCTGAGCTCCATTCCCAGAGATGACACTGTCATATTTTGAAACATCTCTCTCAGTTGGCATCAGTATGCTTTGCTCCATCTCTCTGTTTTTATTTTGTTAAGGACCACACAGAGGGATGACATGTTGGAGGCAGATCCAGGCTGGGTGGCCCCGCTGAGGGAAGATGAGGGTGACAGGATCAGCCTTCAACAGACTATGGGAGTAATGCGTGTAGACAGTGTAAAACTAAATCTTTTGGAGACCTGTAGAAAGAGCAACGCTGGCAATTCTGAATTGAAAATGCACTTTTAGAAAAGGAGGAGGTGGATTCTTTAGGAGTTTTGTTTTTAGCTGCAGCTTCATGCACTGGACTCCCATGATGCACTAGTTAAATCTTTAGACAGCTTTGGCAGCCAGAGCAGCTCTAATCTATTTAATTAGAATTTTCCATCTGCTATCAAAAATAAAAAATGCCTTTTTTCATGTTATAATTAATTTCGTTTATATTTCTGTTTGACACGGATGTGTTTTGTAACTCACTGGTCAGCTCATTAATGCTGATGAACCGAGGAGCTCTGGAAGCTCCTCAAACTGAAGTTTTCTCCTGTGTAAACTTCTGGGTTTTTTCTGTAAACAGAGATCACTCCTTTCCTGATAATCAGCTCGTTACATTTAGTGAGTACTTAACAAAACAAATGGCTTGAGTGTGTGTGTGAGTGTGTGTCAAAGAGGGAGAGAGAAATCCACTGATGCTGGAGTTCGTCAAGGCTGAGAAGCTGCAGAGAAAATAGAGCACAACGTGTCATCCTAAACACTGGATGTCAGCGGCCCCCATGGCTTCCACATTCTTCCTCTGGATGAAAAATGGTGCGACTTGCAGTTGTTTATTTTGTTTTACTATCCTGTCTTAGCGACCTGGTTGTAATGAGAATGAGCAGTTGCACTTAAGGTTTTGGTGAACTGCTTCAGAAGCTATGAAGGAAAGATAATCGTATTTACATCACCACAGCTGCAGAAATGTGGTAAACTTGGAATTATAGTGATGCAAAAACACTTCATTAAAATTGTTGAGTACATTATTGAGTCCAAAAGTCATTTTTGCACCTGAAAATCTGCCTTAATGTTATTCTTCACTGAATAGATAATGTGAGTCATGAATATCCCAAGTGCAAACAAATCAATATGAAATCTCTACACCCATAAGCCTCCTATCTGGTGTGTAATACAAGCATGCAGATTACAATAACATGTCAGAAGAGTTGGATAGAAGTTTGAGGGTGGTTCATACAAATAGAAGAAAAAAGTACATTTAATGAATCCACAGACCGGATTTGGATAACAGCTTTTACTTTTCAAACTAAATTGAGAGAGAAGTCTGTAGTTAGTGTTTCAAATAATCCTCAGCACTGCGACCAGTAAGGTGGGACATGCTCGAGACGATCACACATTATGGTGTTTGTGGTTTTGTATGTCAGAGGGGAATAAAGCATGTTAACTTGCTCCATAGTCGGGGGGAGGAGTTGTAAAGAAACTGCTGTCAGAGCACAGATAAAGACACAATCAGCAGTTTGTGTGTGCGTTCCCAGGCACCAGTAGGCCGTCAGGTGGTCCTCCATGGTCCCCGATCAAGTGCCTCAACAGCCCGCCAACCTCCCTGATGCTATTGTGGGAAAAAAGAAGCCGCGTGACTGATGCAACAAAAGATGAGACGTTGATCTTCTGAGACGAGCTCTGCTCTCAGCATACTGCGCTGTGAGCTAAAGGAAACAAGCTGATTCCCTTGAGTTGGAAAAACGTTGCCTTTAAACATGGCTGCAGCTAATATTCAGGGTCTCTTTTTTGTTTTGTGTTTCAGGTATGACAGGTTATTCGGGGTATGAGACACACCTGGGTCGGGTGAGCTCTGCTCCAGCCTGCTGTCTTGATGTGTGTCCACCTTCTAGGCCTCAGTTTTAGGTCTTTGGTTGATGCAGTCTCACCCAGACACATCCTTCATATGATTGAAAAGAGTGATATATTTGCTTTCTTTTAAAATACATCATATTTTCCGTCTTCCTGTAGTTGCAATTTTGAGCCAGTCTTTGACAACAGCTTTCAGGTGGAGGAACTGCACAGGATTTTATGTAGAACACCATGTCGGATCCAATAAGAGTATGTGGTAAAAATCTAAAGCCTTTTAAATCCCCTGAATTTTTAAAGTAAAGTAAATTCAGGAAACTGGATCAGAAATCTCCGAGGCCAAATTATTTTTTGTTGGAGTAATTTAAGCACATCGTGTTTCCTAACTGACAGGTGTAGGATTTCTACTGCACCCTTGAGCATGGTACTTCAGTTCACTTATCACGACTTAATTCAATTGCTCCAATAAAACTATCCAGCTGCATAAACACATTACAGAATGTGTGAAATCTAAAACAGAGAGCATCTTTAATGCTCCCTGGATAACGCTGTTGGCTGCAACAACAATAAATCACTTCACATTGTGATTTAATGATTTAAGAGCTCAGTTTTTGTCACACTGTCAAGTGGCACCATGCTGGGACGAGGTGTCACACTCTTCAAGTGTCCATTACTGTGAAAGTTCACTTTCCCAAATGGCAGAACGGGAGGCCCCATTTGTGGCGGCCAGTTGAAGCAATGACAGACTGAATCTGTAGTAAAGGCTTGGGCTTTTACACCTGTGTGTGAGGAGGGCGGGGGTCAGCAGTGAGTGGGAGAGTCAGCCAGCTGTGCTCTCTTGTGGCAGATCTGAGAATGGACTAGAAAATGGCAAAAACAAAATAAACTTCTTTTTGAAAGAGTGAAATTACTTGAAATACTTCAGGATTACATGTTGTTGTGATACGACTGTCCTTTAAGAGTTTTCTATTTTCACTGCAGGCACAAAAAAATTATCTAAAATAATTTAATGGTCTAGACATGAGACATGTCACAGCTGCTGGAACGCCAGTACAAATTTCCTCCTTCATAATTACACTTTTCACATATTATTTTTAACCTCATTGTTTCCCTAAACTACACTGGTAACTTCATATATTCTTTTGTTTTTTCTGCTGCAGCTGCTTAATCTGGGATGCAGAGAACTGCGGGGAAAGAGTGAGGGGTTGAAGATTGGACACAACCCAGACAGATCACTGGGGAGGAAACAGGACCTGGAGACACAGAGAGAACATGCAAACTCCACACAGAAAGATCAACAGAGCTAAGACTCAAACTGGAGACCTTTTCTTTGTATGATAACTTCAACCAAAAGCCACAATTCCAACTAAGTTTAATCACCTTCTGCATCTGATTTAAACATCAAGAGCAGGATCAAAGAGGACAGACAGAGAGCCTGAAGAACACCATGAAAACACACATTTACAAAGGACTTTGGTTTTTTAGGGTGAAGTTTTCAGAAGAGCCCATTTGGAGCTGTCAGGTACAAGTTCAACTTACAATACAGCAACATTAAATTGTTTCAGGGTAATACTGCAGTTAGCAGAGTCACACTTCCTCTGTGTGTGCAGCGTAATCCTCATCCAGGTGTTCTGTTCGACTGCTCCGGTCATGCATGCATGCTGCAAATCAGTCCCTGATGTGTCTTTGAGAGTAAGCAAACTTCCAGATTTTCCTCCCCTGAACAAACTGTGTTCTTCAGTCACAAATCAAATCAAAGCACAAGGACAGACTGAAACTACAGTCAACACGACTAAAGTTTTCCTGGAGTAAAATGATCAACAAAGTGCATTTAAATTGATATATGTGTGTGTTTTGTGATGTTTTTTGGAGTACATTGAGGGTAAGGGTGAGTTGCTTCTCTCAGCTGTATGAGGTGTAATTGCTCACTAAATAGTCATCTCTCAAGGGTGGTCAGCCTGCCACTCAGCACAGGTCTGCACAGCGTCGTTTTCCTGATGGAGGGGCAGTCCAGCACATACAGTGGCTTTCTTCTGTCTCCCAGGACAACTACAACAACTGCTTCATCAGCAGTGATTACTGGAGACATTCCTCTCCTAGTTGTATATCCACCTGATGTGAAGCAGACCTGCATCCTGTGTATTTACTGAGGCATGGAAACAAGACGAGAAACTACAGGGTCTAGTTTTGGCAAAATGTCAAGCAGAAAGAGCTCAAGAAAACTGTTGCATCAACTAATGAGTGCACCACACATCATAAACCTACAAATGCACAGATACAACAAACCTGAAACACACAGTTACAGTGTTTTCCTGTGTTTTTCTCCTCTAAGTAATACTTTATTACATTTACACAAAGTTGCTGTAATGTTATTTATACAAAATTTGTTCTATCACGGGAAAAAAAAATCTTTATTTACAACCAAGAGAGTGACACAAGGATAGGTTCATGCTTCTCTCCATCTGTTTGCAATCCCAGTGTAATGCTATCATCACCTGTTTCCATGGTCCCGCTCACATCTGGCTTTCATTACAACAACCAAAAAAAGAAAAAGAGAAAGAAAGAAAGACAAAAAAAAAATAACACAAGGTGCATTTTTTTCTTTCTTTTTCCCCTCCCTTCAGTATTTGTCTCATATTTCTAAAATAGACTACAACAACAATTTAAGATCTTAGACATGAGATGTGAAGGAAAAACACCAATTGGCTTTAAATTTTAGAACTCTCTGGAGGTCTGAACATATTAAATGCAAGAGTTTAAATGCTTTGTAAGGTTTATTGCATTATAAAGCCAGTTTATAAAGATAACGGAGGGTTCATTTCTCATTGCTGCCAATGGAAGAAGTTCAGTTTGGTTGCGGCTTCTTTTATAAATTGAGCACAATTCTTATCATTAAATGTCAGCTTTGATGGTAAAACTGAAAAAAGTAGTTCCAATAAACGTATTTAGGGGAATAAAAGACATTGCAAGAATTATCTGTTAAATTCAGTTCTGTGCAAAAGTTGTTGGGATTTTATGTTTCACTCAGTTATAATAGATGTGCTATTTTCATGTTTTCATGGAGGGATAATATTTTGAGGTTATCCTATCAGATCGTATATAGTAAGAAAAAAAATTGCCTAAAGAAATTCATTTTTTTCTGATGTGACTGTCTGAAACTTGTGTATTCACTCAGTCTCTCTCATCGGCTGTGCAGCTGGTGCTCACTGAAACTGCAGTTAGCCTGTAGCCGTGTGGGATTTTTAAATAAATTCTCCCATGTGCATTCAAGGAAGTAGTAATGTCATGCAATCGCGGCTGTGTTATCATTGTGTGGATCCCTGAGAGTGATGTAAGAGGAAAAAGGAAACTAGCTAACTCCCAAACCAAGAGAGCAAAGGTTTCAGGAAGGCTGGCAGAAACCCAGATTGGCTTAAACACTTCAGTTTTATTTTCTTTCTGTTTTACTGACCTTAAAACTATCTCACTCCATCCAAATGACTTACATAGGCTGGTTGTTACTTTACTTGGCATATCTCATTATGAGCAGTGATTTATCAGTATAAAGTAGTTTTCATTTTGGAGTTAAATGTTACATTTTTATTATATTACATTGATAAAACACTGTAATCTAAATGGATGAAACTGAGAGAAATGACTGGATGTAAAAATAATTCATCTTCTAAATTAGGATAAGCTTTTAATCACTTGTGAAGAAAAATCAAAACGCTCTAATCTATAAAGCAAAAATCATTTCGATTCTTCTTGTTCTATGTCTCTTGAGAACGGGTGAAATGAAACAGAACTTTTAATGCATCTGAAATATTTACTTTTAATTTGTATTTACATTAATTTTATATTATCTTTATTTTTCACAGTTTTACAATATGCTTGAATCTGTTGTTTTTTTTATATGGTATGTGTTATAACATGTTAATCTCAATTAATTCAAAGTGTTGTGTAAAAGTTTTGAGTCATCCTTCATTTCTTTGGTTTTTTTTTTTCAATTTTGAGCAATAGTTTATGTCTTTTTGAAGGTAAAAGTATTTTTTTGAACTCCTGCTCTGTGTTTTACTCGTTTTCAGCCAACCAAACCAACACAGTTCTTCACCACGGTCTTCTGAGTCTGTGTGATATGTGATATTTCTGCTTACATCTGTCCCTACTGACCTGAAAAAAAGACACCAATCAAAGTTGACTATAGACATGTCAAGTTTAAATTTTATGATGACATTCAGAGCCACAATGTCACCATTCCATTTAAGTCCTACTTAAATAAATGTTTAAATTTATTAGTGCTAGAATGAATTTGGCACATCATGGATAACCCATAGATCATGTCGCAATTCGTTTCCTCACAAAGTTATAACTCAGTGGTCGATTCAGAGATACTGTGCGGCAAAATTTAACCTCTAAGATTATTGAACAGGAGAGGAGATTAGCATGCAAATGGCTCCCATAGATCATCCTTCTGAGCATAGGGTAACGACCGGTGAATGATACTTATCAAGCTACATAAGTGCTCTTTCCAATAAATACATAGTCCAGGTCATTTGTTCTGGGATTCAAGAGTTGATGGATATGGGATTACCACTTAACCTTGGAGTAATTCCAAGACATTACTTAAATCATCTAATACATTATCTATCCCGTAACGGTTTGACCAGTCTTTAAGGATATCACCTCATAATACAAAATTTGTTTTATGTGAAAAATTAAACTGGAGGCGTTAGTGACCTGTTAATCATCTGAATGCAGTAATGACAGTACAACCTTTTCTTTTGTATCTTTTCTGTGCGTCCTTTCCGATTCCACAGTATGACGGTAATATTTATTGTTGTTTACATTACTCGTTGAATGACAGTTAATTTATCAATACGTGTCAAAAGTTGTTTAATTTTTTGTCTCTTAATGCAGGTTTGATTCCCTAAAAATCATGAGATTTCTGTCAAAGACTGTTTTTAGTTTGGTAACCAACATTTGACCCTGACCTTGTTAGCCACAATTGAATTTGAAGACGTTTACCTCTCCGAATCCTCAAAAGAGTCAACATTACTGTTTTTCATATAACCATTTAAAACTTTTTTTTTTCCCATCTGAAAAGTCCTCTTAGTCAGTGTTTTGACATTTGTCTTGATTTTGTTCAGGGTCGTGGGGAGCTGGTGGTTCACCCTCGAAACGTCATCTATCCATCACAGGGTCACGTCAGGAACAACTATTCACATGCACACAGGTGTATTTGAAAAAAACAATGAAATGCAGAAATGCCTCAGCTGGGAGTCGGACATACACAGTAAAGCAGGTAAACTGAAGCACTGAAACCACCTGCTTGTGTTCGAATACAAAAATAGTTGTAACATGCATCATCTTATTCCCAAAGGTGACACTGTATGACATCATCATTTGATTCTGAGATATACTCTGTGCAAGAGGAACATTAAACCTCTGGTAAATAAAGCATGACCACGATTTTACTCATATCAAAACTCCTGCAGAGAAGGATGAACACGATACTCAACATTGTTTTAAACTTTATCGATTCGTTGTTTATTACAATGTTCCAGCATGGAATAATGGCAACAACTGAAGGCCTGGTTAATACAAGGCAGTGCTGCAAGATACAGAGATGTTCTGGAGAGAGGAAATGTGAGAGCAACAATATGTGATATTTGCTTCACACTTTCTATCAAAAATCTAAGACTTCGAGTAAAATGTCCAGAAGAAGGAAGGTGATGAATCTTCAGTTTAGACGGTCATCTAGATGTTTTGGTGATTAAATCAAACTGGTGGACAGGTCATCAGATCAATTAAAGTACCAGAACCTTTCACAAGAATACAGTGAGGTTAAAAGTCTTCAGAAGAGGATTATTGTTCAGGATTAGTTGAGGTACATCAAACATTCAGTCACTGAGTGCACGTTGTAGGATAAAAAATAACCTCTGTCACGATTATTTATTGACTGACTGTTCTAATCATTCTACATCTCTAGAATTTAGATTTTACAGATTTAGTTGATCTCTGAACCAGAAACGGGGTTCAAAATTTTTCCTCTACTGGTGTGTGTTTTTTTAAAAAGGCCTTTGTATTGACTGTACACACTATAAATCAAACAAAAGATTTTTGTGTTTCAGCCACACAATGATCCTCTTGTTTGTGTTAGCTCTCAGTTTTCTGACTGTGAATGATTTACCTCAACCCTCCTCCAATGACAGACTGAAGCACAGGAGCTCTCATTCCAGACAGAGATTTAAGTAGCTGTTATTTTTTTAATGTTTAACAGTCCTGCCATTTTCATTTTCATGCAGACGTTAACTGGTAACAGCATGTGGAGGAGTCTCTGCTCTCCAGATCTGCTGATGCTCCTGACTCACACTACAGAGGAATGGGAAATATGTACAGAGATGCTTGCACAACATTTTTGTGACAAGTAGACCTTACACAGACATGCACACACGAATCCACCCACAGAGCAACAATAAAACTTCTGTTTTGTTTTTTTTATTTTATTTCACCCGTCAGACACAGAAATGACCTATGAGTAAACCTGAGTCAAATAATTTGTGATAGAAAACAAAAACAGAGCTGGAATATTAAACTGGACCTATAAACACAACATTTCAAGGACATGAGGGTCCATCTAGACAAAGGGTGATTGTCCCTGTCAGTGTGTGCTCTGCTTCCAAGTTAATGTCCTTGAGTTTCAGCATCTCGTTTCAAACTGAGGTTCACAAAAAAAATCTTCCATTCTGTCCAAAAATAAACTAAAAAGGGGGGATTATAGTTTTAATATTGGCTCAAATACTCTGAATATGTTGCTGCAAGTGTCATGAAAAGTGTGTAAATGTTTAAGAATGACTGATGCAGAAAAAATGACAAAGTTATATATATTTTTCTAAATGAAAAAGCATCATTTCTAAACATTCAGTACTTCCGAAGTGTATTGTGACATTCTCTTAATTAAGTGCTGCAATAAGTAGATCACTTTTTCATCTTCACTTTCAAAAGGCTGCAGATCCCACATGGGAAGAAAACTGTGGGAAACAGCTCCAAACACATCCGACATAGTGAGACAAAGTAAAACACAAATGTTCATCTTCAACAACCTGATACCTTCTCAGCTTTTATTAAACAAGGAGATTAAATTAACAGCTTCAGATGAATTAAATGTAAGTGTAAAGGGCTGCACCTGATACCAGATATGGATACTGGTATCGGTTATCAGTATTGGTTATCTAATGTACTTGTATCGGTATTGGTTGGTTAACAGATACCATGAACCATGAATGTGGAATCTCTGCAATAATGTCACAGAAAATTTTTATTTTTTACTTGAAAATTTGGTTTCATTTTACCTGTCTTCCAATTCGTTGCATTTTTTTGCGTGGTAGAAGTATCGACATTGGTACTCTGATTCAAGTATAGTATTATATTGGTTTGAAAAAAAGTGTTATTGTTGCATCCCTAGACAGTGCTGAACATGATTACCACTGTATCATTCATACATTTATGTCTTACATATTTGCCTGTGCTCATGTGTGCTTAGTGTTTTGTTATTTAACTATTTTTTTACTTTATGGGACGAGTTTCAGTTCCTCTTATGAGAATTTAACAAAAGACGTGGAAACAAGTGACTAACTGAGCCTGACATATGCATGAAAAGTTCAGAAGATGTTCTTAAAGAGGCCCTTCCATTAAAAACAGTTTTTCTGAGGTTTCTGTTGAATATTTTAGCTCCACAGGTGTTCTTACCTTCATAGTGGGTGTGAAAACAGGTCAACAACTTCTCTTTCAGTTTTANTTACTGTTTTTCATATAACCATTTAAAACTTTTTTTTTCCCAGCTGAAAAGTCCTCTTAGTCAGTGTTTTGACATTTGTCTTGATTTTGTTCAGGGTCGTGGGGAGCTGGTGGTTCACCCTCGAAACGTCATCTATCCATCACAGGGTCACGTCAGGAACAACTATTCACATGCACACAGGAGTATTTGAAAAAAACAATGAAATGCAGAAATGCCTCAGCTGGGAGTCGGACATACACAGATAATATTTTATTTTTTTATCTACTTCATGAGTTGTTCTAACAAAGTAGAGAAGAAAAAAACCTGTCTTCCAATTCGTTGCATTTTTTTGCGTGGTAGAAGTATCGACATTGGTACTCTGATTCAAGTATAGTATTATATTAGTTTGAAAAAAAGTGTTATTGTTGCATCCCTAGACAGTGCTGAACATGATTACCACTGTATCATTCATACATTTATGTCTTACATATTTGCCTGTACTCATGTGTGCTTAGTGTTTTGTTATTTAACTGTTTTTTTACTTTATGGGACGAGTTTCAGTTCCTCTTATGAGAATTTAACAAAAGACGTGGAAACAAGTGACTAACTGAGCCTGACATATGCATGAAAAGTTCAGAAGATGTTCTTAAAGAGGCCCTTCCATTAAAAACAGTTTTTCTGAGGTTTCTGTTGAATATTTTAGCTCCACAGGTGTTCTTACCTTCATAGTGGGTGTGAAAACAGGTCAACAACTTCTCTTTCAGTTTTAATCTCTCAAACGCAGGTGGCGATAACACCTGAGTTTGAACGGCCTGTATCTGTTTCATCACAGCTCCTTTGTTCGTTAGTATTTGGCAGTTCCCGCAGTTGAAACCACGCCTAACATGCTGCTGGCTAAAAGCTGTAGCATGTTTTTACTCATTTGGTTCAGTTATTTCTATTATCGATTTTAGAACATGAAATATAATTGTTTTTTTGAGACTTTGACTGTTCAAAATGTTTTCTGTGATTAAAAAGCTTGTAACTGGAGGAAGCTTGATGCCTACCTGTCCAGTAGATGGAGCTGACAGATGGCTCAGCAAGGCCAAGCCTGACATCTCCTTGCATGCTATACATGTTTAATCCATCTGCCCATCTATTTTCTTTACCTACATGTGTCTGCACAGGGTCACGGGGGAGCTGTGTTTCGGTCTACAAGAAACCAGAATGCCTTTAGAAAATCCCCATATGTAAGGACAATGTGGCAAGGCTTGTGTTTTATATGTTGTTATATCTTTTGACATTGTTTTTTATGGGGTGCCATTTGTAAAGTTACACAGTCAAATATTAATAGCAATATTTTTGGTTATTTAGGCTGTTATAGGAGAAAAACATGGGGTTCATTTTTCAAACACATTTTTTCACATTGCTATTCATTTATTTTTAAATGTTACATTTACTATCTAAATATTTTGTTAGCAAGCTAAATACTTAATTTGAAGTTAAATGTTTATTTTACAAATTAAATATTTATTTTCAAAAATTAAATATTTAGTTTGCAAATTCAATATTTAGGTCTAACCTAAATATTTATTTTACAACCTAAATATTTAGTTTCTAAATTAAATATTTAGATTGAAAGCTAAATATTTAACTAATATTTAAATTCACTTGCTGGTAAGCGGAAGTGGACTACCAAAATAAAAGCTGGACCTTGCAAACTTCTACACCGCGGCTCTAGAACCAACATCCAAAAACTCAGTCCTTATATGGATAATAAGGCATTAAATAAATATAGTTGAATTGAAGAGACTGTGACATCGTCAGCAGTAAAAACAGCAGAAGGTGAACACCGAGTGAACACTCAATATGTTTCCAGGGAAAAAATGTTTTACTGAAAAAAAGAACAACAAAATAAAAGCTAGTCATTTTATAATGTTATAGCATGATTGTATAAACAAAGACATAAACATAGATGGACACCAATGAAAATCAGTTACAAAAGTTTAAAATACAGCTACTCCTCTTTTAGCAAGTGAGTACAATGTTTTTAAGAGTTTAAAATCTTTCACGTTTAGGACAGTCAGAGGTTTACATACAGTGTTAAGTCATATGAGCTAATATATAAACAAAGACAATTAGAATTCAGTTTAAATTCGGAATTAACATTTAATCCATTCATGTCTGAGGCTGACGACATCAGTGGTCTTGAATGAGGTGACTTACTTGCATAAATTCTACCAAGACAATGACACATGAGGTTTGGACAATCATATCACACAGTACAAAGAAGAAAAACTGCCTCCCAACACATGACAAGTAACTAAAGGGCTTGTTGCAAGTGCAGCGACTGAGTCTCTGAAGATCCAGCATCTGGGGAGGGGGACCAACATGTAGAGGCTGAGAATGGAGTTGTTATTGGAGAATGCAGTCTGAACAGCCTCCCTCGTTCTCTCTGTGAGTGCTTTAGTGTAGTTAGTAGAGGAGGTACGCAGTGTGAGGAGGAAGGTGGAGCGTTCAGTGGTTGAGACCTGAGGATAGCTGGACAGGGAACGGCTGACTGCAAAGTCAAGTACATGGAAGAACTAGAGGCAGCAAGGAAGAACTAGTTTTGAAGGTCAGTGGGGTTTTGCCGCCATGGATGGACTGACAAGAGGCGGGGCTTAGACGGGCACCGCCTCCTTTCAGACAAGTGTAGCCGCCCTTAAGAGTTCTTAGCGACCATCTTCATCGTGATGGTCTTCTCTTCTGAGTACTCTCTCAGGCAGCTTTCTCCCCTGAAAAAGAAACAAAGATCTTAGTTTGTTTAAACTGTTATATTGAAAGCACCAAAAAAAAAAGAAAAGTTTCAGAACAAGCTGGAAACTCTTAAAGGAGAAATATTACAAGATCCTCCTTAAAAAAAATAAGAATGATGTGATATTAATCCATTTTTAAAAGGATGTTTTTAAAAACTGTCAGTATTAGTGACATTGTGGGTAATTTGTGTACAAGAGGGCAGACAACCAAGCTGTACTCACAATTCACGTCCATTGCCAGACATTTTGTATCCTCCAAATGGACACTGTGTGCTGAGAGCGTTGAAGCAGTTTATCCTGGGAAATACACAAAACACTGATCAGGCTGATGCATTTAACTCCTGCAGTTTGCCACAAAGCTACAGAGCTGCTTTTAGGAAGATGGATATCAAAATGTGTCGCCGTGATTACGGCTATTTTTACAACCCTTTGAACTTGTTCATATATTTCTAAGCAAAACACATTGTTCAGTTGTATATCTGAACTGTTTTATTCCAAAAGTGGCTTATAAAAAGAGCAAAAAAGACACAAGGAAGGGGATAATGCATATATATATACGGCCACTTTATTAGGTACACCTGTCCAACTGCTCGTTAACACTTAATTTCTAATCAGCCAATCACATGGCAGCAACTCAGTGCATTTAGGCATGTACACATGGTCAAGACAATCTCCTGCAGTTCAAACCGAGCATCAGTATGGGGAAGAAAGGTGATTTGAGTGACTTTGAACGTGGCATTGTTGTTGGTGCCAGAATGGCTGGTCTGAGTATTTCAGAAACTGCTGATCTACTGGGATTTTCACGCACAACCATCTCTAGGATTTACAGAGAATGGTCCGAAAAAGAAAAAATATCCAGTGAGCGGCAGTTCTGTGGGCGGAAATGCCTTGTTGATGCCAGAGGTCAGAGGAGAATGGCCAGACTGGTTCGAGCTGATAGAAAGGCAACAGTGACTCAAATAACCACTCGTTACAACCAAGGTAGGCAGAAGAGCATCTCTGAATGCACAGGACGTCGAACTTTGAGGCAGATGGGCTACAGCAGCAGAAGACCACGCCGGGTGCCACTCCTTTCAGCTAAGAACAGGAAACTGAGGCTACAATTTGCACAAGCTCATCGAAATTGGACAATAGAAGATTGGAAAAACGTTGCCTGGTCTGATGAGTCTCGATTTCT
Source organism: Pachypanchax playfairii (assembly GCA_006937955.1). Taxonomy (NCBI): domain Eukaryota; kingdom Metazoa; phylum Chordata; class Actinopteri; order Cyprinodontiformes; family Aplocheilidae; genus Pachypanchax; species Pachypanchax playfairii. Next base: position 3,170,079 of record SSNP01000035.1, read on the forward strand.
GCTGCGACATTCGGATGGTAGGGTCAGAATTTGGCGTCAACAACATGAAAGCATGGATCCATCCTGCCTTGTATCAACGGTTCAGGCTGGTGGTGGTGGTGTAATGGTGTGGGGAATATTTTCTTGGCACTCTTTGGGCCCCTTGGTACCAATTGAGCATCGTTACAACGCCACAGCCTACCTGAGTATTGTTGCTGACCATGTTCATCCCTTTATGACCACAATGTACCCAACTTCTGATGGCTACTTTCAGCAGGATGATGCGCCATGTCATAAAGCTGGAATCATCTCGGACTGGTTTCTTGAACATGACAATGAGTTCACTGTACTCAAATGGCCTCCACAGTCACCAGATCTCAATCCAATAGAGCATCTTTGGGATGTGGTGGAACGGGAGATTCGCATCATGGATGTGCAGCTGACAAATCTGCGCCAACTGTGTGATTCCATCATGTCAATATGGACCAAACTCTCTGAGGAATGCTTCCAGCACATTGTTGAATCTATGCCACGAAGAATTGAGGCAGTTCTGAAGGCAAAGGGGGGTCCAACCCATTACTAGCATGGTGTACCTAATAAAGTGGCCGGTGAGTGTGTATGTGTGTATATATATATATATATATATATATATATATATATATATATATATATA
>SSNP01000035.1:3170756-3194097 GCA_006937955.1 Pachypanchax playfairii
TATATATATATAAGAGATCTATTTAAATACAGCTGTAGATGGTGGATTGTTCACTGTAAAAAATATCCTGGCAACACCACCACATGTCCAGAGATAAAGAAATAAAGAATAAATAAAGATGTTTGCCTGATAAACGGTGACGTAGCAGTACCTGTGAGGTTTCATAGATCATAGAGAAAGTTGTAAAATAAATGTTTATGCAGCTACCAGACTCCTGTGGTTGATTCTGACAAGTAGCTAAACATTTCCGACAGATGCTGTGTGTTAGTGATTATACTCATAACCAGCTGTAGGTAATTAAAAACTGGAGCAAAACCATCTTGTGAGAACTCAATAAGTGACAAACCCTGACCCTTATATTCACACAAATAACATTCACAGTTTATGTTTTTCACTGTTTCGCTCATTTCAAAACTTTTGTGGATTGGGTAATAATGGCCTCATGGGCCACTATCCTGCATGTTTTAGGTATTTTCCTGCTTTGACACACCTGATTCAAATCCCCAGCATATCAGCAAGTCCTGCAGAAGCCTGTTAACGACCCGTTTATCTGAATCAGGTGTGTTGAAGCAGAGAAACGTCTAAAGCATGTAGGATGGAGGCTCTCGAGGCCTGGTGTGGCCCACTCCTGGGCTAGGTGGTTAACTGGTTCTGGATGACCCAAATGTGATGAATTATTTCTGCTACAAACACAAAATGCAGCACACCAAACTCACCAGATTGTGCCGGCCTGCACGACTGTAGATATAGTCATTGCTTTGTTGATGTCGTTAGTGAATACAGCAGCAACCAGACCATAATCTGAATTGTTGGCTCTCTCTATCACTTCTTCAATTGTTTTGAACTTCATTATCTGCTGGACGGGTCCAAAAATCTGGGAAGAAACAAGATTATATAGATCTACAATCAGAACTTGCATCAGAGACAGGTGACACCTTAGATGATTGTGTGTGTTGCTCATACTAAGAATCAGCTGTTTCTCTACAGTAACAGACTTTGCACAAATATAAAATATACATAAAAATCAGAATTACAGAGTTAAAGAAAAATAAAGAATGTGTTAATTTAGTGAAAAACAGCATGACAGAATCAAAAGATTGTAAAAATCTATGTTATTATATTTAAATATTTATAATTTTTAGGAGTTTTTTGTGATGCTACTTTTATTTTGTATGTACTTGAATTTAAAATATACTGTAATTGATCTCAAAGCATAGAATAATGTCTGATAATAACATTTCAAGGCTTTCACTACACCTTCAGTTTGTAGTAATGTTTTCAGTGTGCTGCAGAGTGTTTTTCTTTTATGTTTGCATACTAAGTAAAAATCACAATATTTGTTTTCACTACCCTCATGAAAGTTTGCATGCTTTAGTTGTTTTGGAGCCACAGATAAGTTTCCCAGTCGTTGTCTTACCTCCTCTCTGGCGATGCGCATGTCATCGCTCACGTTGGAGAAAACTGTGGGCTCAATGAAAAACCCTTTTAAGCCTAAAGCTTTGCCTCCACACTCCAGCTTTGCTCCTTCGCTGATGCCGCTCTGGATGAACTCCAACACACGATTCTGATGTTCCCGGCTGATCTGTGAAGGTCACACGAAGAAAAAACGATCATTTCAAAGAGATAAAATAAATGCATCTAATAATAAAAAACAAAAAAAATTCAGTTTATCTTACCTGTGGTCCCTGTTCAGTTGTGGGATCAAAGGGACTGCCAACTATCCTCCGCTTGGCTCGCTCCACACTCCTCCGGACAAACTCATCATATATGGGCTCTTCTACATAAATGCGAGAGCCAGCTGTGCAGCACTGGCCAGCGTTAAAAAACACACCCTGATGGGCCTGTTCAACAGCCAGATCCACTGTGGAGAAAAAAAAGAGTTTTACTTATTAAAAAGTAGGTGTAAAAGGAGTTCATTAAAAACAAACAATATGTTAGAATGTTTCATTTAAAAAAAAGGTAATTATGAAAATAAACTTGATTTTTTTTACATAAAGTAAAATAACTCAGAACTCAGTTTTAAAATAAAAAAACAACAATTAAATAGAATGTTTTTTTAAAAATAAGAGTAGTTAGCAGTGATTTGAAGTTTTATTGTGAAAATCTGATATCTGATTCCTACAAGAAACAGGACTCTTGTACACGAAGGGTTAACGGACCCCTGTGATTTATGAGTCTCGGCTGAAGTACCCGACTGAGTCAGGGTCCATTCTCCTGATTTACAGGCCTAAGTGAGCCCCTCTCATGACTGCTGAAAGCATTTAAAAAGGTTCTGCACCTCCAGTTTGGTGAACCACTTACATTTATACAACACTCATCCACCCTGAAGAGCTTTTAAACATTTTAAATGGTGTCAGTTTTGGGGTGTTTTTGTTGAAAAGTGAGTTAACATAGGGAAAGTGAAAAGTGAACAAATAGTAAATGGCTCATGTTGATGCTTGTACTTGTACTTGTCCTTTCTTGGTCTCATTCTTTTTTTGTCTCTCCTCATTAAATCCTTTATTTCACTCTCAAATTATATTTAATTGGATTTAAATACGCAGTCGCCAGATTTTACAGTGATTATGAGTGAAAACTGTCAATAGGAATACTTTTTAAACAAGTATGATATGTACTGTACAACTGAACATGAACATTCCTCAGGTCATTACGGATAATAGAAATATTTGTGCGTTGGAATGGATAGTGTCTAAGATTTAGGAAGTACAACAATCAGATATAATATTTTAAAGGGTTAAAAATAACAAACTATCCCAGTTACAGCAATGTAAAATATGTGCAATGGGACAGTTAAGTTGTGGCATTATGACAATAAAACAATTTTACTATTGTTATCCACTGTCTTTGATCTCAGATTTAGATATTAGTGAAAATATGCTATTGACAATAATGTTTTCTGTTTGATTGGATGTTCCAGCTTGATGTTTTATAACAGAGTTACGTTCTCATGTTTGGGAACCAATGGTCAAAAATGTTCTTCCCTAAGACACATCAAACATTAGTATCAGTCACTGTTGGTGTTTGTATCAAGTTTTATGAGACAGGTTTAAAAATACATAGTACCTTTTATAATAATGCCTTATAACTATTTGAGATACAAATAAATATACAGTATATATTTTTATGAGGTAGGTGATGGTTCCCTGCTCCCTGAACAGGAACAAGCAGGTATAAATAATGACCTGGACATGTGGACGTCCTCTGCCACCCAGCAGGAGGTGCTGCAGCCCCCTCTGTACCTGCACTTTTCCTTAGTCTTGATCCCGCCAGTCCTGTGGGACCCAACACAAGACCTGCAATGCTGACCCTTACTTTTAATGGAACACCAATTTCAACACTGGAACCTCTTTAATGAAAAAGCCCTAGTTGTGAGCAGCTGCTATGATTTCTGCCCTTTCAGCTATCCTCCATAATGCTTTGTGACCTATTTCTGCATCATATATTGTTGTATTCCTTTTCTGAAAGGAAGTTGGAATTCTATAACAAACTAAAGATCAAAATCCAATATGGCCGTCCATGCATTATGTTGTTGTGATGCTTTAAAGGATAAAATATGAGTAGTTATCAGTTTTAACTGCAAAAGAAAGTTAGACTGGCGACTGGTGCATTATACTGGTGCATGATTATTTGGGTGTAACATCATTCCCAGACTTTAGATAAATGTAACGGAACACTAAGAAATAGGATTTTGTCAGAAAATGCTAATTATCATCAAGTGTCATTAGTTTTTAGGCACGTTCAACACCTCAAAACCAATTAAGAACATTGAAAAGCACTTCACAAAGCCTTTGCAACATATGCTTCTTGTTTTCTAATTACTTGAGAACTTACAGTCTGCATCTGCAAATATGATGTTGGGATTCTTCCCTCCCAGCTCCAGTGTTACTCTCTTCAGGTTACTCTTCCCCGCCGCTTCTTGGATCAGCTTCCCGATCTAGCAGAGGAAACAAATCGGAGGTTTACTTATAAAGATAGGCCTGCAGCCAGATCAGTAAATCAGAGCCATTAAATATCCTAAAGATGCTGGTTAGCTCCAAACAAGGAATGCACTGGTAGGCCAGTGTGAAACATGAGGTCTACAAGGACACAAAATGAATATCCATTACATGTTTCTGGAGACGGCAACAGGAAAACAAAATGATGTTTTATCCTGAAACACCATCTGATATGTTGCAAAGGGCAGGAAAAGGCAGCCACAAGGTGTGTGTGGTGGTGGTGTCCCATGATCCAACACACTGTGGGATGTTTTGTTTGGTATGAAACAGGTTCTGTGTTCTGATATGGAAAACGACAGAGGATTTGCCTGTGGCTTTTCCTTATCTTCCTAATATCTCCATTTCCAACTCACTCCTTATCATGACTGATGATATCATGTAACCAAAATGAGGAACAATAAATAATACATTTAAAGAGCAACATTCTCTGATAAGATCTGAGTAACTTGTGTTATAATTTTGATGTATTATGTTTTATTCCTACAACAACAAACAATTTGAGAATTTTTACATTTTCAGATTAATGTGTTCCATTAATGTCATTTCTGGACTGACAAGATTATCTTGTAAACTTATCAGTGATTTACCTCTAAGTGAAAATAAAATAAGAATCAGACTTAATTTGAAGCAGCTAAAAGATAAAAATAAGAATATCAACCAAAAGTGAAGAAACATTTATACGAATAGATCCTGGTTTTTTCTTATATCGCTTCCAAAAACATTAAACTTCAAACAATCAAAACAAAACTTTTTGAAAAGTTAGGGAATTGTGGGTTTAAAGAATACCTATTCAGTGAATAATTTGATGTAACTGATATTTCCCTGTTCTGATGCAAACTGATGTGATAAGAAAGCCTGTGAAATCCCCTCACAATCCTACACCCTTCACAAGCATTCATCTTCCTGTTACTCATACAGGCCGTTTCATTTTCCAAGAGAACTGACAAGATCAAGTGGAAAAATACCCTCAAACACCCCCATCGCACATGGAAAAGACACATCTTCTTTCATGATCTGAGAGAATTGATTCAGTGAGGAGATAAAAACAGCTGCTGTGCTGTTGGTACAAAGACTGTAGAAAAACAACAGACTTCATGACAAAGTAGATGACTAAGGAGATGCTTGTAATAATATATTTAGCGATAAAGGAAACATGCTGGGCTGCTAAATTCCTATAGTCACAGAAACATGTGAGTCAGTAAAGTCCCCCCCCCCCAAATCCACCTGTAGCGATTCCTTCAGCTTCTACTTTGTGAGTAGTAGTTTTGCTACTGACTCACTGTCTGAGCATCAACAGTCTTTGAGACGGGCTCATTCCCCCAATAATTGACTCCAGATAATATAAAACAACAGGAACATCAATAAAAACGAAACTGAGTCACTGAAAGTGGAAACAAAGCAGCAAGACGAAGCAGGTAAAATATAGAACATGTCTGTGATGTCTGTGTTAGAAGACGCACAGTGACAATGTGCCAGTATTTTTTAAGATTCAGACTCATCCAATAAGAACTGGAGAGTCAGAAAGAGCCAATCATCTTTCAAATGGATGTTTATCAGTTTCAGCTGCAGCTGAAGTCAATAAAACAGTAAACAGCCAATCAAAGCCAGCCACTTATGTCACATGATTATGACTAATATTAGAGAACCTATACAAAAATGTATAAAATACAGTATGTGCAAAGGTTTCAACCTTAACATGCTTGTAACTTGTTTTAGATTCCTTCTCTGCAACATTTTGATCAGTTTTAGGTGGTTAAATGAATCAGGTTTGTGCAGCAGAGCTACTTGGTTAGAATTAATAAGGACTGGTTTAGAGAAATTTAGTTTGTTATAAACTAATGATATGATACAAATTATATGAGACTAATAATTTTGTGTTTTCAGAGTCGCTCAGAGAGTCCGATTTCTTTGTAAAACTTGCAGTTAAAAAATTCATATTGCTGCAGTCGATGTAAATAGAAACTCAAAACTCTGAGTGTTAGAAAAAAACATGTACTGATTGAAATGAAGAGATTGTTATACAGTAACTGAGAGTTGAATCCAGTTTCTTTAGAACTTTTTAGTTCAAATTTCTGCCAATCAAACACAGTAAAACTTTCTAAAAGTTCAACACAAGTTATGACTGCATGATGTCACCACAAAACCACAAAAAATTTGTATTACGGTACTTTTTATTCATAAAGACATTATAACAATAAAATAGTGGTAAGAATTTATTGTTATTGTTATTAGGAAAAAATTATTAAATTATTTAAAAAACTGGGATTTTTTTTTTTATTTTTAAGGCATTACATTTAAGCAGATCCACACAGGATGCTCTTATTTGAACATGAGAAGCACCACTCAGCTAACAGCTAACAACTCAGTATTAATCAGTATCAAACTGCAACAAACTCTTATTTACGTTTTTCACATAAATTTAAAATTTTGCAGCTGAGTTTTTGTTTCACTTATGCGTCTGTGTGGCTCTGGATAGTCATCTATTATGTCTATACCTGCAGGAGATTATCAGATGTTGTAGCCTACACACACACACACACACACACACACACACACACACACACGCCTAAAACACCTCGGAATGCTTTTCCTTGCATCTTCAGCTTCAGCTTTGCTGTACATGATTTTAATACAACTTTGATGAAAATTAAATGTTTATAAATGATCCGCAGTAAAGTTTTTTTCTTTTCAACCACAGGAATGTGTTCAGACCACAAGTCTTAGCACCGAACACGGTCTGTTCACATTAACTGCTTCTCCTTTTCTGTGAAACAGCAGAAGTTCATCGGATGTAGATCCTAATAAAAACTTCAAGAAAAAGAGCTGTTGTAAATTAATATGGAAAAGAAAACTGAAGACAGACAGACTGACACTGTTTCAGAGAGACGTGTTTGTGTATTCATGACAATGCAAATATGCACATGTGTGTGAGATTAAATCAAAGCTCTTTTGCGAGTGGTAATGACAGGCTACGTTACTTATGTAAGAGCCCATTTGTTTGTCATTAAGACTTCCGTGCAGGCACACAACATCCTCTAATTACCCAGCCTGCTCTTATGCTCTGCACATGTCGGTCACTGTCCCTCGTCTCCAGAGACAAAAGCAAGCATCAAGCAGCTGCTGATATGAAAAAGTACCTCTGTTGATCCTGTGAATGCCACTTTGTCTATGCCCATGTGCGAAGCAATCGCAGCTCCTGCTGTTGGCCCGAATCCTGGCAAAATATTGATGACTCCCGGTGGAAACCCGGCCTGTCAAAACAATACGAGAGGAAACAAGCTTTAGTGGAGATGACAGCAGAGCCAAGCAAAACCGCAGGCGGTGTGGGGGAATCCGGACCTAACCCAACCTGCCTACAGACAGAGAACAGGGAAAACATCAAAAAGAAGACCGTCTCCAAAAAGAGGCACAGCCCGGGGGGACACAGGGGAAACAGGGAGGATGTGGACACTTAGATATAAACATTAGATCATGGTGTGATGCTGCATTGTTCCTGTCCTGTTTAACTTACTCATGTTTAAGCTCCTTTTCAATCTGGACTGAAGACTCTGTCAGAACAATATAAATATCTCCACAGCTGCACTAACAAAACACACCACAAGCTTCTGGCTCAAATTAACTCCACATTTGTTAGTGTTTTTAATTATATTTTATGTTGACTCAACTGTCTTGAATGAACTCTGTGAATATGATGAAACTTTATATCTTTTTATTCCGTGTGTCAGCACTCTCTTGTGAAGTGTCAGTACCTATATTCCACTAATGTTCAAGTTAAATGTGAAAATTAAAAACAAATTTGTAACAAGTTCTCTTTCTTAGTGAAGCATCGTTTAAACACACATAAGTGTGACATCGTTAAAACTGACCTGCCATCAAAAAAACAGCAACACAAACATGATTATTTGAATATTATTGGTGTTTAAATGTTCCAGTATCACATTATGCTTTTTAATTTAATTTCATTTCATTTTGATCTATGAATTGCTCATCTAAGGAGATGTTTTGATTTCTAGAGGATTGTGATAAACTCAGATCAGAGTATAAACATCTGAGAATAAACTGCTGGCCCCAAAACAGAAAATTTGAATTCAAGAGACATAAAGGAAATTATTAAGTTAAAGTTTATTAGTGGCACACAAACACCACAGATTGATGCTGATGTCAGGGTGAAAAAAATCCAATTAAATCACAGTTTTGTTTCAGAACAACTTTAAATTTGGGCCAATTTGTGGTAAATTATGACATTCATTCATATTTTCTTTACTTTTTATGTTCGTTTGATTCTTTTTGCTGCACACTACGTCATGTTTGTTTGTGTTAATCAAAAGGACTAAAAATCCTGTGCTAAACACCTTTTAGTGAAAAAAACTACATTTAAAGTCTGAGTTAATACCTTTTTATTAAGTTTTTATTATTTTGAAAATCATGCCTTGGATTGTGTTGCAGTTATTGGTGCTATTTTTGCTTGATGGACAAAACATTCAATGAAGACGCAGCAATTTGAAAAGATATTTGATAAAAACAAAAATGTTTGATTATAGTTGTACAAGAAATAAAATGAACCTTAACTATGAAATTACAAATATATTGGTTTTTTAACTAGTTTTGTTTGGATTCAGATGCAGGAATTCAGACTGAAAATGTGCATCACAGAAACAATAAGATTAGAAATGAGCTGCCCAACAAATATGTTAGCCAGATTCTTAACCAACGTCGTGTTCTTGGCTAAATGCGGCACACAAGTGATCCGACTCAGTTCAGCTCCATGTTTAAACATCCAAATGAAACACTTCGGTTTGGCGGAGTGAATCTGAGGTTTACCTCCTTGACGAGAGCTGCGATGTGGAGACAGGTGAGCGGCGTCTCTTCAGCAGGTTTCAGAACCACAGTGTTGCCACATGAGATCGCCGGACCCAGCTTCCACGCCGTCATCATCAGGGGGAAGTTCCACTGTGCACAAGCACACAAAAGAAGGCACAATCATGCAAATGGACACAGTGGGTGGTCACGAGTCAAGTTCAATAACTCTTCTCTCTTAAGTCACTTACTCTCATTTTCACTCTATCTAAACATAGTTGAGTGAGAAAATGTTCTCGGAACCAGCGCAGTGTTTTCTCTTCCCACAGCATTCTGAGAAAGTCGGGAAATTGCAACACATGTGCAATCGAGCCGTATCACTGTACAACACGCAGGCCTGTGTTGTTTCTGCTTTACGGAGGAGCCCATGGGGCTGAAGGCAGAACCGCACGCTTTCTGCACTGTTGCACAATCAGCAGTGTCTCTTTCGCCTTGATCTTTTCCTCCTTTCTCATCATTCTCCTTCCCTTAAACACACACCATGTTAAATCTCTCTGCTCACTCTGCCGTCTCTCACTTCTCATTTCCCATTACTCAAACTCACTGGCACCGTCATTGTTGGGGGCTTACCAGCAGGATTTACCCAAATAAACAATGACTGTGAGGGAATTACTGGAAAATCAGAATGTAATCCAATAAACAGGACAGATTTTCTTTCAAACTCAGCCAGATTTCTCTTATCAGTCATTTTTTCCCTTCACAATAATGTCCATTTTTTTATGCATGTCACTTAAAAGGAAGGCTTATACTCACAGGGATAATTTGTCCACAGACTCCAATGGGCTCAAACCTTGTAAATGTCAGATACTCTCCATCTGTGAAGGAAGGGAACGCACACATTCACACATGAAAAACTGAGTTCTAATTTTGCTGAAAAGCTAAAAAAAAAATACCGGGCAGAACCTAAAACAGCTGCTGTTGTTGACTTAACGTGTTAATTTGTAAATGAATCCACTCTCAGCATTCCATTTTGAGCCTCCGACAGCACAGATGAGTGTGTGTGAATGCTTTAGGTCACAGAGATGGGTGTTTTGTTGGAAAGGTTTGCTCATTCCTCTTGCATTACTTGAGTAAAAGGAGGTCGTTACCGAGGGTGTGACATGCTTATTCAGTCTCCACGAAAAACAATTCATATTGAGAAATGTGCGTATGAATTTGTTGCAGCAGTGATCAGGTGATTATTGCCTAACGTTGCATTTGGAATGAACATCAGGGGAGATGACAAGACAAATAATCATAGATTTGGCGTTTTGTTAATGAATTGCTGTTATTATAATACAAAGTTTTATTTTGCTACAGGATCCTTTAGCAGAAAGAAACCATGAAGGCATGAGAATTTTCAGGAGTAACTTGAGTATCTGCGAGGCTTATGTGAAACTATGACGCCTGCGACTGACTTAAATTTCAATCTGGAACGAGCAATGTAAACGATACCGAACTGTGTAGCCGAAAGGTGCGCCGCATAATGACACTCCCTATTCATGTCACACTGCCTGTGATACAAATTTAATACCACAATCTCGGCTTAACATGCCAGACAAACAGAGAGGGGGTCGTTGAAGGTAGATGCATTGCACCGTATGCTGACAGGTGAACAGACACGATTCCTTACATAATTCAAGCTACAGGCGGCTTTTTTTTCTTTCTTCTGAAAGTCGACAAGAGGAGTGAAGCTCAAAGCAAAGCCCTGGGAAAATGCACATACTGGCCGGCTTGGCAGCAGCGGATAACAGAAGCTTTGAGAAGGACAATACAGGGGTATCAACAGGTTTCTCATGTCCTCTCTCTCTTATTCTTTTTTCCTTCCTGTTGAAACAGACAGCCAGATTTTTTTTTTCCCTCTTTCAACCCTCAAATGTAACTGTACCAGAGAGGCGATAGAGGCAGCTGCCGCCTGAGAACAATGAATGGAGAACAAGTGTTTGGATTGTGCTCCAATTTGTTGCTTTTCTTTGCAGAGTGTAAGCAGACTGTTTTGGCAAAATCCTACAAAAGTCTTTATGATAAACAACTAATGAAACAACAATGAATGAGGTAAAAAGAGCTACTCGGAGCAATAAATCCACAAAATTATAACCTCACTGTTTTTCACTAGGGTTAAAAAGCTGTTTAATTCTCTGGACAATTATATATAAACCTGACTACAAGAAAAATATGTAATTTACTGTTTTCAGGTAGACTCCCCTCACATGCTCACATTAGCATCCACCCAGTCAACATCTCTGTTTTCACTGTGTTTTTTAAATAACAGTAACCTCCGGCTTCATCAGCCAATAACGTCTGACTGCTGCGGGAAACGTGTTTTTATTTTTCTATGGTTCATCTAAACCACACGGGCTTAAAAGTTTCAAATCTAATTTGCATGACCTGTTTGATGTGACACACAGATAAACTCGTCATAATCCTGCTTTTACAAATGTTCACGTGTGCATAAAGTGACACTATTCAGCCATTTTTACTGCTCATTATGGTTTTAATGAGACCAAATAATACATAGTGAAGGAGGGAAGAGGTTTTCCATGTTTTAAAACTATAAAACTCTAAACATCCATGTTCTGTCTTATTCTGGGATTCTATTGTTTAGTTTTATTTACTAACAGAGCACTTCCCTCTCAGGCCCTGTCCCAATAACCGCACGTGCACACTTCAAATGCGCGTTCCCGATGAGGGGCACGAGTGCGTAGGGTGTCCCGATTCTCCAGAGTGGAGAGTCGTGCCCTTGGCTCCGCCCCTTTCAAACTCTTGAGCCGCACTTCGCCGAAGCCCGCATCAGTGCAGACTTCAGCGAAGCGTACTTCCCACAATGCATTGCTACATGCGAATTTTGATGGAAGAAGAAGAAGAAGAAGAAGAAGAAGAAGAAGAAGAAGAAGAAGAAGAAGAAGAAGAAGAAGAAGAAGAAGAAGGTAGAGAAATAGCTGAACCAAAGAACGTTTTCTCAAGTGTAGAATCCAAATAATCAATATTTTACTTTATTGTCTAGATGTGCAATTACAATCGATTGATTCTCTGTTGGAAAGACGTGTCATGTATCTGATAAAAAATATAATTATTTAATAACGGTACTGATGTGATATATAGTTTAATCACTTATTCTGTCTTATACTCCTCCTTTAGTTCCTGAGCTTCATTCGCCTCAAAATAAATGTTTGTTGGACTTTTAAAATAATTTCTAGTATGAAAATAGCACAAACAGCGACCGGTACTGCCATTTTGGTTGTCATGGAGAAAGAACGCTGTAGCACGTAGTGCTCACTGTCCCAATACTGCTATTTGTGTGCACTTGTTCACTACGCACTTCGAACCCTTATATGCCCTTCTGCTAAGTGCACTTTGTGGAAGACCGTAGGCTGCAGTGCGGGTTTTGGGACAGGGCCTCAGACTGCAGGTTTACTTGTGGTTCAGTTTCTAAAAGTAGAACAGGAGACAGAGCTTTTAGTTATCAGGCTTCTCCCAGACCCCAGGGGGTCGAAGCAGAAGGTCGCTCATCCTGAACCCAGTTCTGCTAAAGGATTACTAATCTGTGCTGCTCAGGATGGAGGACTGTGTTAATGAAATCTGCATGTTTCCTTAGGAAACTTTTACTAATTGGCATTTTATAAATTGCTGAAACTTGTAACATTAAAGTAAGCAATACTGAATGTATATAATTAGCTTTAAATCTATTCTAGTACTTAGAGAAGCCTTTGTTATAAATTGGCACTATATAAACTAAATTAAATCAACCTGAATTACAAAAAACAAATTAAAAGTGAATCTAAATAGAATATTGGCTCTTTTAATAAAAACAAAAAAAAAAATCACAAAATAAATTATCAATTTTTATACGTCAATGGACATATATTTTTAATTCTGTATTTATTTTATCATGTTTTAATATTAAATTTTAATTTGAGGTAGTATATGACTCCACATCTGACACTAATACACCTTCATGTTGTTGACTGTTCACTACCATCGGCTGCTCATTTTAAATTATTGAAATGATCAAAACAGGAGGACATAAACAACTTGCTGTGTTTCCTTTTACAGTTTGTATTTTGTATATTTTAGTATAAGAAGTCAAATATTAAATCAATTATTTTACAAACATGCTCTGAATACACTTTAAAAAAAATATGATTCTGAATATGTAGAGAATAAAAAAAAATCTTGACTCAACAAAATTTCTGGATTCACAATTTTTGATAGAATAAAATTTTTTAGTGATTTTAAATTCTTTTGGTTAATACATACTCAAACAATAATGTAAAACAAAAAAGGTAGTATTTTAAGGCTGAACTTTACTTAAAACAGTTCACAAATTCATTTATAAGTTTATCTTGACGTATGAAATAAATTATAAGATACAGATCTTTAAAGTGACTTTACATTTTTGACAGCTGCTTTTAAACATTTTAAACAAATACCCACTAGAGTCAGTATTTTTTGAAAAGATATGTACTTTGATGAATATTAGGAAAATGAATAAAAGAAATTAGACTAAAATCTAAATCCTAAATCTATCTTTGTGGTCAAAATGATTTACGCTGTTGGTTTAAATTAATATTTATAACTGACTGGTTAAATTCAATAACCCAATCCAATTAAAACACCTGATACCTGAAAAACCCAATTAAGCTAAAAACATTTAACAATGATCTTTACTTCTGATCTTTGACAGATTATATATATTTAGTTTTAAATGTATTCCATTTGTTGAATCTGTCTTAACTCCACTTCCTTCAGACTCTGCTGTAGCACTTAGAAAAGCTCTTACCCATTGGGATGGAGGTGCCATGGATCTTGTCTGCATATCCAGCAAAGTATCTCAGAGTCTTTATAGTTGCCTGGAGGTCGACAAACAGGGTAGGCAGGAAAGGTTTCCCACTGTTCAGTGACTCGATGGTCTGAGGAGAGGCGAAGGGAGACGTTTGAGAAATATGTGATATAACCTTGTGATCTTCACATAATTCCAAACTATTCCATCCTTTACACTCACCCACGGGTGAAAAGTGACACGAAGATAACATTAAACTACAAATACGGCCCTTCAGTTCTCTTTAAGGCAAAGCAAATATTTGTATTTTCAAACATGACGGAGACCGAGGGAGCTTTGCAGAAGACTAAAAATGTATTAGATAAATATGATGTGAGAAAAAGAACAAATGCATGAAGAATGCTTACTGAGAAAATTTGGAAATTTACAGAAAACGTTTTTTAAATATATCTACTTACTGCCAGATAGACGCTGTCCCTCTCCACCAGGTCGGCGAGTTTGGCCAGCAGTCGTCCCCTTTCAGACGCATCCATCCTTCGCCAAACGGAGCCCAAGTTAAAGGCGAGCCGAGCTGCCTGCACGGCTTTATCAACATCCGCCTAAAACCAAACAAATTATACAACTTTCAAAGAATCGGTTGTCGCTGCCTTCAAATTAAAAAAAAAAAGGTCAAAGATGATTAAAAATTGAAAAATTGGCATCAATTATTAAACTTTTAAAGCAAAACTCAGTTAAAAAAGTCTGGATTTTTCAGTTGAGGTAATTTTTTTTTAAATTAAAATTTTTACTGACAAACTATGCAGTTAAAAGTTGGAAGTTGAGCTTATTTACCAACTTTATCATTGAAACATCTGTTGCATGAATACTGATGATGCTAAATCATTTCCTGGATTTTTTTCTGCATAATGATTTTTTTAAATCATGTGCACATTGTGTAGTGCAATAGATTATCTACTATAATAGGATATTTAAGTAGTTTGATATTTAGAAAGTGATGTAAATGTTTTTTTCCCTCTGAAACTTCCTGCTCTTTTACCTTGTCTGCTTCCTGAACCTCACAGATCTGCTCCCCAGTCGCCGGATCAAAGACAGGGAAAACCTTCCCGCTGACAGAGTCCTGCCATTCATTGTTGATGAAGATCTGCAGAAATTGCGAATAAAAAAAAGATCAGTTTTTACAATTACAAAAAGATCATAACAAGTCAAAATTGGACTCATTTAACTGCTAATAACAAATTGAGAGCTCATGGGAGACAATGAATAGTTTTTACTGCTGAATGTTTGTGTCATCTTAAGTAATCACATCATTACGCCATTTTGGCTGGAGTGTTTGCAGAATGGGAAAGACTGAGAGCTCTCAGGCAGCAGGCACATCGTGTGAAGGCTCTTGTGTAAGCGATACGGGAGAATCTCTGGAAATCTGGACAGAGATTCCTGTGTGTCCAGCATTGCTCTCTGGGGAGTGCTCCACCATGCAGACAAAGGGGGTGGGTAGGTGTGTGTGTGTAAGTTGTGTGTGTGTGTGAGTATGTGTGCGTGAGGTGGTGGTGGGTGGAATAAATCCCTATCAGACACAGGACCCCTACCTACCTACACCCCCACCAACCCTCCAAGCACAAAGACACACGTTTCACAACATCGCTGCTCGTTTACGAGATCATAAAACACGTGCTGCGCTTGGTTTCTGTGAAGCGTTAAAGCAAGTCTTCCGTTAAACAACTGCCTGGGATTTCAAACAGGACATATTTAATGTCTATTAAGAGCAAAAGAAAAATAAATGTTTACACAATCGCAAAATGTGAGAATTATGTCACTTGAAATGCAAGAAAAAACCTCGACGAGAAGTTTGAAGGAAACGTGGAGTGTTTCTATTGAGAAAGCAACAAAAATCTCCCTCCTCGCTGGCATGTTTGCACTCATTAGGACGACTGCTCACACACTGTTTTTAATGGTTGTCAGTCTGTCTGATAGATAGAGTGCAAGGAGAACATCTGCTGGCACAAATCCCTCTGTGTATACATAAGCTCTTACTATCCTTCTCTTCTGATGCGCTGAGAACAAACCTGAGAGCAGGGTTCACCCCTAAACTCTCCAGCATGCTTACCTTCATAAACAGGCCTGGAAGTACAATTTAATTGGCTATAAACTCCTCTATTTACTTCCAGGTTGGTATAAAATGCCAAAGAAAAAACTTTTTAAACTGTTAAAGCTTATCATTCCTGCACAGTCTGAATAGAATAAACTGACATGTGGATATTTAACGTGTTCGGTATCTGTCTGTACCATCCCGAGACAGATTCTTCTGTGATGATTTCCTCCAAAAACCATCCCCCCACACACCTAGGCCCATAGTTTCTTCTTTTCCAAACAGCCCATGTATTCTCACATGCCTTCCATCAAAGGCCACCTTTAATCTGCTGCTCATTAAGAGCACTTCATAAAATTGTCAGTAACTATAAGAAGAGAAGGGCCCGCTGCAAAAACAAAAAGTCCTGCAGAGCACTGAATTAGTTTTTAAATTTATAGGGGCCACTGAAGTGGGGCACTCTAAATCAGAGGAGCCCCCTGACAGCCTCAACAGCCCAAGCAAGAATGTAGACCATGGGTAGCCCCTCTCACTGGATGCTGCTAAAGGAGAAGGGATAAAGCGTGAAAGCAGCGGAGCAGGACCCACCTAAATCACAGCCAGAAAAGGACAACTGTCAGCCGCCGCTTGGCTCGGCCCTCTCACTGGGCTCAGACTGGTGTTAAGACTTTTGTCTCGTTCCATTGAGAGGCTTGATTAAGATGACAGGCTCGGGTCGTAAATCAACTCTCAAGGTTTCTTAAAATTACTTTTAGGATCATTTAGGCAAGGGGCAAAGAACGCAAGGATGAAAAAACAAGTGCAAGGGTGCACATTTTCAAATGACAAATGATGTTTTTCTTTTTTCTTTTCCCTGCCGAGGCGTCACCATCTCGCCACATAATAGTTTCGTGTTTATGAAAGTCTGTAGTGCCTCTCAGTAAATAGCGTTCCATTCAGAAACTGCTCGAAATAATCTTCTTAAATTGCACATTTTCCAGCATTAAAAAAATGGACTTATTGTTCTTTGCGTAACCAGAAAACGCGGAGACCTGACGTGGATGAAAACTACGTCTTATTGGCTACAACAGTCTGAGAGCAGCTGCAAATGTTCAGCAGCACTTACGCTTTTCTGTAAAAGCTGTCAGTGAAATCATCTGGTCTGCGCCTCATTTGGCTTCATGTAAACACATGTTTTAAAGTTAATCTTCTTTTTTTGTTCATTGCACAATTGAAATCAAGTGGAAACAGTTTCGACTCAAACACACGTAAAACATCAGATGAAAGTGTTTAGTTTTCTCATGATATTAGCAAAGTATTTATGCAATGCAATTTTTTTTTTTCTAAGTGTCCTGCAACAGGAAGTTAGAGATGCCAAAATACTTTCTGCTGCCAACAAAACATCTGTTTGGCTCCTAGTTTCTGTTCACAGCTCAGATACTAACGGCTGAAGGAAAAGTCCACAATTTATTTTTTAAAAGCAGGAGACTGGTGGAAGGATTAAAGACGTGTGTGTGAGAGAGAGAGTATGCACATGTGTGTTTACACAAAACATGCAGAAATTCCACAGAAAGCCAAATCCTATGAGCAGTTTGAGCGTTCATCTATGCAGGAAGTTTCATGTCCTCCTCTAACGTAGGAACTCTGTTTCCTCTCTGCCTCTGGACGGGTTTCAAAAGTCTGATAATTACTACTGTTACGAGTGGGGAGAGCATGTGAAAGAGGAGACCAGCTGGTGTTTTTTTCTCCTGCTTCTCTTTCCATGTCTGACACCATGAAGCCTTCATGTTTTTCATTCACACACCCAGAGACAATGACGCCCCGCACTCTCGCATTTTGGAGAGGGCAACCTCTCCGTCACTGACTGGCAAATGTCTTTTTTTTCTTGTCACTGTGTGGGCAAACTGTTAAAGTTGTTTATTCTGACTCCAAAGTGATGGGATTTAAAAAAAAAAACACTTTTTAAATAGATACTTTTTAATCAGATATTTGCAGATTTCTAATCAGATTATAAGAAACCTCTCAAACCTCTCAATGTAAGTCGCTTTGGATAAAAGCGTCTGCTAAATGACAGTAGTAGTAGTAGTAGTAAGAAACCACTTCAACAGATATAATTTAGGCTGCTAAAAGATTTCAGAACCTAATCTACAATCCTAATGAAAGACAGAACAAAACATCTGTATTATCTCCACAAATCAAATGACCTCTTCTTAAAGGCTTGACAGGTTTCCTGTGTACTTCAAAACTCTGGTCAAAAGGAGCATTAAAAGGAGATTTTTACATGGTTTTACTCGGGGGATCAGTAGACAGAGGAAGTAATTTATAAAGAAATGTCGTGCTTTTTTTTTCTTCGCAGACAAATAAACATGGAGAAAAGCATTTCTGTCTCTGCCGGCTCTTGTGTCTAACAGATTTATGAAGCCGAGCGCTTCTTATAATGACACCGAAAGGATTTACACGTTCTCTGTCAGAAGGAGTTGCACACAGAAGGTGCAGGAAGTTAACAGGGCAACCTCGCTGTCACTGCTCTTCTTTAAGCAGTGATTAAGAGACAGGGGACACGATGCTGACGCGTCTGCTAAGATAGTAATTTACACTCGCTGCACAAGTAGGCATTTCACACCAATGGACACATTAATGGTGGTGCACACTTGCCCTGTCACTATCAAAGAGATGTGTGGTATGTAGCCATGTGTGTGTGAGAACAAGGGAGACTGTATAAGAAGAGGAAGGGAGGGTCTCTGGCTGTGCTCGTCATGATAAATCATTGAGTTGCACAGTATCTTCTAACTTTGGCTGTGTTTGATCTCGATTGCAGAAAGATGGTGGTTTTGAAGTGAAAAACTCCAGGACTACAGGTCAGGGTCTGGCGAGGCAGGGCCACTAACCCACACAGTGAGATGGGGTCATAATTTACACCCCGGCGGACAGCAACATCGCATTGGGGAGCTCCAAACCTCCATCTGTACTATCTCAATCAGTGACAGATTGATGGCACCTCTTCTTCATCCAAACTGAGAGGAGGTTTCTGCATAGGCTGCTTTACAAATACACAAGTCCTCCACAGACAGATTCTCTGCAGGTTCCTACGGTGAAAGTACACTTATACCACCATGAGCAAAGCAACAAAGAAAATTTATAACTTTGATTAGATTAAGGGATCTTTAACTCACACAAGGAGCCTGAGCCTTGAATATGAAACTCTACATATGTTCAGCTCCTGTAAAACCCGTCTGGAAATAATTTTTTCAAAGTATCTAAAATAAAGAATTTTATCAGTCGACTTAATGCACCATTTGTTAAAGCTGAAGAGTTTTGAAAACTTTACAAAATGCAAGATAAAAGAGTCTGCGTCACTTTTTTCTTTAACCCACACACGGAGGAAAAAAAGCATTTCATTGACTGTTCTTTCACAATAAAAAGCTGCAAAGCCTGGCTTTTACTTCCCCTCTTGTTAAATTCGTCCCACCGAGTGTCTGATTTAACAACTAGTTATCGCTGAACTGTGTGAAAAACCACAAAGGCCAGAAGTATCACCTGCTAATGAAAAGAGCAGGAGAACAAACTCCCTTGTTCTTTGCTTCAGCCTCAAGAGAAAAGCATAACATCTATAAATAATTGTCATAACTTTGTTATTTTAAGTTTTCCTTTGCATCCGGTCAACCTTTAACACGGATGCTGACGTCTTATATAAACGCCAAAGATTCCTCCTTGTGATTTTGGGCTTGTGTGTTTTTTTTAAATACCTAAACAAAACTTTTGTTATGCATTTGTTACACAAAGAGAAACATTGTGGCTTTGAAAGGTGAGCAATTCATGAATAAGTGAAGAGACAAGGGGCAAAACTCAACTGCAATAACATGTTCTTTTTATCACATGCTTCTCTGCTGTTGAAGGACTTGTGTCAAGTCATGATAATGTCTCAGCCATATCTCTGTTTCCAGGGTCATCTGATACAATCTTCACATTGCTAAACATGGAATGTTTCATAAGTATCAAAAATTGTCACTTTTTTTTCCCTCTTCTAATAAAATCCTTTGGTTTGAATAAAAATTGTAACTGTGTAAAAAGTGATATTTTTGTAAGAATCAGATTATTGGGTGAGTGGTGCTGGGTTTCCTGTGCAGTCAGTAGAGAGGAGTTCAGGAACGGGGTGTGAGGAGAGTCCACGCCAGGGGTGCCCATAAATCAGGGCCCTTCTGCTCCCCTTGTCCACGGAGCCAACAAGGACTGGATGATCTAAATTCCTGGGGGTTAATTCACCAAGTCGCTCCCTAAATTTCCTCCTGTACAGCATCGTTTTCCCCCCTTCAGCTAACACCCAGCACTGCGAGGGAAAGAAACGCTTCCAGCACGACCTCTCCAACATGTGCCACACACTCCGAGCTGTGCAGTGCAGCAGCGCTGTGGCCTTTGCTCTCAAAACATTGAGGTATGCATTAACACGGAGCAATTAGAGCAGTGAATGAACTTCCACCACACTATCATTAATCTGTGTCTCTACGAAATGTGCCCTTTTGTCTCACAATCATAAAAAACATTTTCATAATGACACTTGTGCAGGAGGAACAACAAACTGCTGCAGGAAACGTCTCGGCTGCAAAGAGTGACGAGGATTCTAATGAAAAAAATGTAATAAATAAATAAACTTATTTACTTTAAGCTGAGTTTTATAATGAGCATGACTGGGAAAAAAAAAAACAATTTAAGGGAAGGTTTTTTTTTTATGTCTGAATCAACATTTGTTCTCATTCCCAAAGTGAGATTTAAACAGTTTGCAGATTTTATGGGTTTATTGTGTTTTAAAGATAATTTGCATCATAAATAAGTTAGATGATTTTAATTGGATTCATTTTTCTTCCCACAGCTGTTTCTGCTTCTCCTCTCTACATCCCCACACACTTCAGCCTGCAGAGGAGTCCAAATTCTGACGACACACATTTTAATTCACAACAGTTTATTCATCATACCAACTGCACGTTAATAATCAGACAATATCTGATTGAAATTACAAGCCTTGGCTATTATTTGGGCTTGACAAAGTTGAGTGAGTTGCCATCACAAATTAAAATGAAATACATCGAGTCCAGGCAAGCAGAGAAGATTTTGGCTGCGTTTGCTTCAGTTTATTCTTTTCCACTGGGGCCTAATATTACAGCAAGCTATTATAATCACAGTGGTGACTAAAAATCCACTTACAATCATGACGGGATTCAAAGTAAAGACAGAGAAAGTTTTGGCTCCAAATCACTTTTTCTTTTATAGTCCCATAAAAACGCAGTTTCATAAATCGGTTTCCTGTTGTAACCTGAAATAATGCAGACCTGTGACTTCACTGTGGGATAAACGTATAATGACCGTACAAATATAAGAACACGTGACTCATTGTTGTAAAATTTTACCAGCACTTCACTTGCGGGGAGTATAAAAAACAGACGCTCTATATTTATACACAAAGAAAATCCACAATTTGAAGTTTTTACGGATCACATGACCTACAAACTAAATGTTTTATCAAATTCTAGGATGGTGTGATTAGGTGAAATTATATGGAATGTTTTAAAGCAATCGACGTTTTGCGTCGCTCGTTTAGGTTTAATACACTTTGCAGAAGTCACTGATGATATAATCTACACTGAGCACGTGCGAACGCAAAGAAAAAAGTAACGAGCAGTTCGAGAAGTTATTCTGGAGTTGATCAAGAGATTTTTGTAACTTTATATTTTAATCATTTTTATACTTCAGCCTTGTGACTTTACAAGCTGATGAAACTCAGTCAGACTTCAGTCTGCGCGCTGCGTCGCTGCGTGCGCGGAGAGTAAAGTGCGTCCGGTCGGAGTGTGCGGAGAAACAGACCTTTGTGTACTTGATCTCCGGGTTGGGCACCGGTGAAGGCATCAGGTGGAGGGATGCCATGAGGGCGGCAGCGTCGTTCTTCACCTCTCCGGGGATCTCGATCTTACTGGAAGTCATCACGGCCGTCACTCCGATCCTCTTTGCCTTGTCTTGTCTCGCTGCAGCCGCTCACAGTTTTTTCCTGCAGATTTCTGATTAGAGCTTTGGGTCCCTTCCTGGGTTTATAGCCAGGTGTCGGCTGCAGCTCATTTTCATTGGGCAAAGGAAAAGGGCCGTCCTTTTGAAAATTAAATTCAAGCATTTACATAAACGACCTCAACCGTGCGTGTGAAGGAGGAGGAACACGTCCACCCCACCCACCTCACGCTCCCGGTGCACTTCTTTTCTTTTCACTCACCAACAGTTGACGCTTTTTTTACATAGTTATTTATAGTTTTACATACGCAAATATAGCCTATCAAGGACAAACTCCCAGAGAGATCTGATCATCTCACGGACGAGAATTCAGCGATATGACATGAAACCAGTTCAAAATGACACAATTTATGGTAAAATACACAAATCTGAGCCCCAATATTCTGGAAAAAGTTCCATTTAGAGCTGAGAGTTGATTTTATTACAAGTCATCATGTTTCAGATCATTTTGGTGTCTGTGGTTCAGATTAAATTCCAAATTTATCAAGATTAGTTTTTTAATCTCATACAAACGCGTAAAAATATGAACCCAGACTGTGATTAACTTTTTTCCTAAGTGACATAAAAGTGTCACACTCTCTTTCAGCCCGCCATCACCCCTGTGGGCTTATTTGCCTGACACAACCTCCCCACGGCGTGAGATGTTATGCAAATGCGGACAGCAGGGATTGCTGCTGCTTGCTGAGGTGTTGTTAGCACAGATTTGTCCTGCAGGTGATAATTCCTTCCAGCGTCTCCCTTAAAGCTCCCAATAAACATCCACGAAACAGCCGAGAGTGGGCCTGAACTCAGGGAGCAAATCCACGCAACTAATATATTTACACGACCGTGAAATCACTCAGGGGGAGTGAAAATAAAAGTTTTGTGAATAATTTACTGACGCAACTATCGATAAAAAAGAGAGAAATGCCACATAAAAAGTTGTCTTTTCTTATTTACAGATTTCATAACTCCAGCCTTTTGACAGGACAAAGGAGTTTGGAGACAGATGGAGGTCCGTCATTTGCAACCCCCCACCCCCACCCCCCATTCGGAGGATGTTTTTTCTCCATCAGCACATCAACCTTTTTTCACAGCTTGAGCGACACTCTCAAAGTGTCTGTTTCACATCAAAGGGGACGTGACATTGATGAATGCATTGAAAACATCCCATCCTCAGCCTGCCGCCTCACCTTTTCACAAAGCAAACGGAAGATAAGACGCACCTCATAGAGAATCAACTCTGAAATGTTTTCATGGAGCTCCCTCTGTTGGAGGAGACGAGCCTCGAACACCGCCGCGCGCCGAGGAGCTTCACATTCCACCAGTTTCAGCTGCACAAGCATGAAGATAAAAGTCTGCAGAACAGGATGAGAGTTTACTTGAAGGAAAGAAAGGTGAGTGATGAGCATAATGTGAATGTGAGATTCATAAAGTTATTATAAGCTTTGGTTATTTTCAAACATTAGAAGATAAACTGGTGAATTAACGCAAATAAATGGTTGATTAATTGATATTTTATTTTTAGAATTTAGAAAACAGTGCGTATGTATCCTTATATTAAATGTTTCGCATGTGTTGCATGTGTTCAAGTGTTTAAATGCTTTTAGTTCACAGAATTTTATCGCAGCGGAT
>SSNP01000035.1:3194110-3217242 GCA_006937955.1 Pachypanchax playfairii
TTTTAAAAGGCCGAACAAAATCCAATAACCGCCCAACACTGATTCTTTATTTTCACATTTGATCATCAAAAATATTTTATGTGAGTCTTTTACACAAGAAGAAATTTTGTCAGGTTTTTTTTTTTTTTTGTACTTTTTAAAATTGATGTTTAGATTAACCTTTACAACTTGGAACTTTAAAGCCATTTTTTACATTTAAATTATTGCAGCTCAGTTTCTTTATTTGAGACAAATGTGAATATAAAGGTTTGCTCTTTTATTTACACATTTTAAAAAATCAAATTACTATAATAAATTGTATAAGAGGTTTTATTTGTGTGTTTTTTTATTTTTTATCAAAGACAGCAAAATAGTTTTCAGGATTGACTTGTAACTTCATGGCTTTCTTCTCATATAATTTTTTAAAAATCTATTTTTTTTATTCAGAGGTTTGAATTAATTCATTTTAAGTTCGTTTATTTGTTCTTTTGGTACATTTTTTCAGATTTTACTCCATCTTAACTCCCATTGGAGAATCAATAATATCCCCGACCATGAATTCAGTTCTAATCGGATTTCATGTTGATCTGATAATGAACACTTATTTTAATTCTATGTAATTTTATAAATAGTATTTCAACTGAAGACAAATATCTGAAGAATCTGAAATGAGAACAGAACATCTCGTTTTCAGGAGTTCCCCGTTTGAACGTGAGTCCACCATATAAAAGTGGACCCCTTGTGGTTGTGCAGGGAACGGAAGCAGAAAGCTTAACGTGGCCGTCAGCCCGCTCAGATCTGCAGGATGAGTGGGAGGTGACAACCTGCACCGACGCTCACACACAGACTCCATCCCAGTTGTTTGCTGTTTGTTGTGCTCTGAGGAACTCGTCAAGGAGGCGCAGAAAAGATGGAAGATGAGAGCAGGAGGAAGATGAAGGATAAATTTGGCCTGAGGCGGGACATCTTTAAGGAGTTCCTGGCGGAATTTCTGGGGATATTTGTCCTGATAGTGAGTACCTCCCTCTCCACCTGTCATCCAGCTTAAAGAGCTGCTTTAAAGCTGTCAGACAGGCTGCTAATAAGATGTCAAACCGAGTCTCTGTGGACTGACTGCTGCTTCTCAAACGTTTGTCAGATAATAAGAAACTTTCATGTGCTCAAATTTAATTTGCTCTCTGATGAAATCATAACATGCTGGAAGTGTTTTTTTTTATTATTTCTAACAAATCGGCTGAAAGTCTTTTGTCCTGTTGACTATTTATAAAATTACAAGCATTTGTTTACTGTTTTGAGTGCATAAAAACAAAAACTATTAATTTTCTGAAGTTTGGCAAATCATTTCTGCACCTTGTAGGAGATAATATGAATTTGTTTCTTACCCTGTGATAGAGGTTTGAGTTTTTCAGTCAGTGTCCTGACCTCCACCTGACAGGCTTTCAGCTCCACCTCCTAAAGAGTCTGACTCTTCTGGCTCATCCGAGGGGTGATGCAGCTTTCACAACAAGCCTTTTTATTTTTGGATGACTGCTCTCGCCTCAACACTTCTTTCCACCCTCCTCCCTTAAATTATTCCTTTTCTACCTAATAAGTGAGGGATTAATTGTGTTTTTTGAGCTCCAGCTTGGACAAATTGTCTGTGGCAGTCAGAGGCTGTTTGTAGACAAGAGGGTTAGTGTTAATGGCGAGTATAATTGGAATGATTAAAAACAATGAGCCTTTCTACCTCCACCCTTTGTGTTTTTGTTCTCTTGTCTGTGTCCCAGCTCTTTGGATGTGGTTCAGTGGCCCAGGCGGTGCTGAGTAAAGGGGCTCTCAGAGAGCCGCTGACCATCCACATTGGTTTTACTCTGGGAGTCATGATGGCTGTCTACATGGCGGGGGGAGTCTCAGGTAAAAGTGATCCACATGTGCACCTGGAAACAAAACACTTAGATTATCAGTCATCAATCAGACCATTTCATGAATCAGATTATATGTCTCTTCTATCAGCTGATTGGTCAAATTTTAATTGATCAGCTAATTTGCCATCTGACTGTTTTCTCACTAGTTTTTTGTTTTGTTTTTACAAACATCCATGATCCAAAATAAAAATAAAATATAAGTTATTTCCTTCTTTCATTTTTGTTTGTTTTGCATCTTTTTGAAGTAAGATGTTTTATGATTTGACCACATGATGTTACAGTAGTGTCATTTAGTGTTTGTATGTGGCATGATGGGATTTTTGAACATACATGCCCAAATCATGTTTTGTTATTACAAACATCACCCTGTTGGTTGAAGGTATTTCTGACTGTAAGAAAACATTGATAAATGGAGCTTTCAGTGACACACACAAAAAAAAAGATGAGCGGCCATTAATGAGTAATTAAGGTTCTCAGCATGAGAACATTTTATTGTTGTTACAGCTCCTCCCATGTCCAACTGGGAGGAGTAAAAGCATCATAAAATTAAAAAGAGCATTTTAGGGCATAGTGAATAATGAAAGGAATAATTAATCATGTTTGAAAGTTGAGGATTACACCAACCTGTTGTAGAGTTCAAATGTGCAGAAAAGTATTAGCCAGCAGTTCTAAAGCTGCAAAAAAATATAACATGATCCAAGTTAAGTTAATTTCTTAGATTTTAGTCTTTAAAAGTCAATTTTATATAAATCTGGACAATATATGTATGAAAAACCAACATGATTTAGTTGGTAAAGATGGTTGTTGTGATCATTCAGTGACCAGCTTCTTAATAAGAGGAGTTGGAAGACTTCAGAAGAAAACTTAAAAAGCTTGAAGACAGGAAGGTTAATATCTGAGAAGCTTTTTCTGCATGAATGGGCCATTTAGCCCGGGGGTCCACAGCACAGTGGGAAGCTTCTGTCCAACGACATCTCTGAAGATGATCATAGGTATTGGACTAATGAGCTTTACAGGGGCATGGGTCTGTGGAGATGAGTGGGGGGGGGAGTCAGGTGTGACCAGTCTGCCTTTCTGGGCTTCCCTGCCAGAGCGGCCCCATAGGAGAAGAAAACACAATTGTTTTCACTTTGTAGTCTCCAGATTTTAGATGACAGTGTACCAAAAGTGTGACACATCATGGTCACTCTAATGACCTGCAGTCTACGTGTGCCTTAAGCAGATTCAGGCAGATTATGTCAGATGCAATTCAGACAGGCAGATCTGGCTGGTTGTCGTGGTCCGTGTTTGTGAACAGGATGGAGAGATTAACAGTGGGCGCATGGCTGATACCCCCAGTGGTGTTACCACATCAAGGTCAAAGCCAAGATCCCAGAGTGTTAAATAAATGACCCCACACTGCCATGACAGCCCACTAACAATTGGCTGGAATGTGTTCAACACGCCTCTTTGAGAAAAAACATAGGAAAACCAATCTGAAGGCAAATGAACTCAGTACTCAGCTTTTTATGGAAAAGTTAAATGAATGCAAATGCAATTACAAATAGTTACTGACAATATATCAAAAAGACAAAATAAATATTTTAAATGCTGAATTATGCAAATTCCCTGATGTTTTTAACATTTAAAGTTTTTTTTGCTTCATTTGCATTTGTCAGAATCTGAGTGGGTTTGGATGAACAGTTTTGGGTTTTTAGATTCTGAACTTTCCACAATATTCATCTTGTGGGCTGCACAGCGGTGTATAAGCATCACAGATTTTATTTTTGGCTGAGGTGTTTTCATGTGGAGTATGTGGGTACTCCTGTTGACACACACCCTCCAAAAAACCATCCAAAAAAACTGGATCAAGAAAAAAATGGGCAAGTTTTGATACAGTATTTCTTGTTTTTATCCAGAGTAAAATGTCTTTAAATGATAAGTAGCACATCAATCAGCATCAGGATGGTCAGTTTTACTCCTAATGTTGGTTATTTCAGGAGCCCATGTGAACCCGGCTGTCTCTCTGGCCATGGTGATCCTCGGGAAGCTGCCTCTGAAGAAGTTCCCTGTGTATGTGTTGGCACAGTTCCTGGGAGCTTTTGCTGGATCTTGTGCTGTTTTTGGGTTGTATTATGGTGAGTGTCAGTAAATCATATTCTTCATAAATCTAAAACAGTCGCTTGACACAAAATAGAAAACAAGCACTTCTTAATTTAACTCAGAGGGAAAAATACTGACATGTGAAAAGATTTACTGTATTAATTTATATCAGATTCTCTTTCTCCACAGATGCTTTGATGGACTTCACCGATGGCGAGTTTGAGGTGACCGGTGCAAACGCCACAGCCAACATATTTGCATCTTACCCAGCGGAACACCTCTCAGTCCTCAATGGGTTTGTTGATCAGGTGGGTTTTAAAACATAAAACCTCTTATCATCATGATTTATTAAGCAAAACAACAAATAAAATAAAGAATAATTACTGTTAAATTATGTCACTTTGTAAAGTTTGTGTGCCTTTTATAAGCAATAACATAATATTCATATTAAATGAATTTCCATTAATTAATACATGAAATAATAAGCAAAAAGTATTTGTTGGTAATAAAATAACATTTTTAACTTACAGCTCAACAGGACAGAAATGTCTGACCTTTGAACTAGAGGAAAACTTTTATTAAAAGGTTAAAAGAAACAAAGACAAGAGGTCATTGCAGCAGATGAATACATTAAATTAAAGTAACTGGATACTGTCTGATTTTATTACAAAATCCTTTATTAAATGTAAAACTATTTGGGGGGTTCAGGACATTATTTTCAGTAGTAATAAAAGTGTATATGGTATTTTAGGAACTTGATGTTTCTGTTTTGAAGGTAATTGCGACTGGCGCTCTGATCTTGTGCATCCTGGCCATCACTGATAAGAAGAACATCGGCGCTCCAAAGGGGATGGAGCCTCTGTGCATCGGCCTGATCATCATGGCCATCGGGGTTTCCATGGGTCTGAACTGTGGCTATCCCATAAATCCGGCACGTGACCTTGGCCCACGCTTTTTCACAGCTGTGGCTGGGTGGGGCATGGACGTTTTCAGGTAAATTTTAAACTACAGTCACGTTTGTAGCATTTTAAAATACTAAACATCCAAGAATATCATTATACAGACCAAATTTATTGAGAAAAGAAATAATTTCTTATTTGTATTCTTGAAGTTTACAGCAGTTCAGCACTGAAAATAACTAATAATACTTTTGGGAAATCAAAGTATCAGGTCTCTAGTCTATAATCTGAAGAAAAATACTTACAATTGGATCTCTGTGTGTGTCTGCTTGAATAAATATTTCAAATAAAATGCGCTTCCTTCCTGCATTATAAAAAACCTTCAGTGAACAGAGAAAAAATTCCTGCATGTAAATATAAAATATTTAGAACTTTAATACCAAAATAGAATCTATTGTATGTTCCTCAGTCTGTTGCTCTCATGCAGAAAAATACGTGTAGGTGAACAATTTGCACAAAAACAACTGAAATACAGCACACCAAGAATATTTATTCCACAAATAAATGAATAAATAATCTACAGAGACACAGTTCTAAGACAATATTGTGAACTTGCAGAGATTATTCACTAAAATTATTTTAGTGAGACTGTAAAGTCAAAATCTCCAATGGATTAACAAGAAAAAAGTTGATTTTTTTTAGAATAATGGACATGCTCAGTATAGTTAGATGGAAATTAGGATTAAAAGTTGCAGATACAAACAATCATCCTTGCACTCAGCCACAACCCAAAATATGTAATTCAGTACATGAGTTAGCTAAAAATGTGCAGTCCTCATATATTTATATTTGATGTTTTGAGCCACTGTTCTTTTATTATATAGATTTAATAATATTAATTTATATTATATGAATTTAATGCATAGAATTAAGACCTTGTTTTAGCCCAGTTGCTAATTTAACACTATGATAATAAGCATTACAATTTAATAATTATTAGTCTAACCAGTCTTGTGTCAGTCAGATATGTCCAGCCACAGAGAAAAAATCTAAACTAGATAATAATCACACATTAATAACAACAGCTATCTCATGTCATGAACCTTTATGTGTAAATCTGAAAGCTGCAAACAGAAAACAGGAAAAGGTGCATCCGTCTCTTACTGTCCACTTGAACTTTGTCCCAGTGCCAAAGAAAGCTACTGATTAGTTGTCACACAGCAGACTTTGTTTACCCTGATCCTAAAGGATATTCCAAATGTAAAAACACTCAGTAGACATTTCTATCATCCCTGAAAGGCTGAAATCCTTTTTTTTTTCTTTTGCACTGGACAGACTCCTCCCTCAATATGGTTTAGGATTTAATCCCTGTAGAAATAAAGTAGTGTGATCCATGGAAGGCTGAAACACCTTCCTCTGGTCGCCCCATCAGGCTCTTTGTTTTGTTGGTTAGTAAATATGTGCCTTTGCCCTCGGTGCCCGTCATCCTTGACCCTGTGCTGGACCAATCTTTTTAACCCCTGAACCTGAAAGCGTCTGTGCATGTCACTGCTTAAATGCATTGAGATGGGCTGCTATGGTTGTCAAACTAAGAACAAAACACTTCTTGGATGATAATAGTGCCTTTAGAAAGACTGTGTATGTGCAGATTTGAGTTAAAAGGGTGTAAATTTTTGAAAGCAGAATCCTTAATTTAGCTTGAAAATAACACCATATGAGTCGACTGGAGGAGATATAAAGAGTTGGTAGAAGTTTCTGTTGCATTTTAACTCTTCTCAGACAGATCATAAAGTTTGACTTCCTAGAATTAAAGAGATTGTTTAAAAGAAAAAAAAAAAAAACAGAAAATCAATCGCATAGACTTTTAACGCAGATATCATTGGTCACAATCTTTTAAAATAATGTGTTTCATTTAATAAAAGTTCAAGTGTGAGAGTTAAAAAGTGCGTGTCGCCTGAATGCAGCACCAGACCACGTGGTCTACATGACGGTAACACCTCCAAATAAACGTTAAACCTCAAGTCAACTTGGACATTTATTATGAAAACAAACTTCCAAAAATGTGGCATCATGTAAAAAAAGCCAATCTTAATTTAGAATATAAACGTCTGTAAGTTCCATTATATTTCTGCATGTCAACATTACATCACTGTGATTAAGACGGAGACTGTCTGCTGGTCTGATCATATTAGCTTCCACCTTAGATTTAGGTCTCTAATCCAGACACTTGGACCTGGAGTCTGTTTCCTGAAGAGAAGAAACACGTCGCATTCAGATGCTTCTTACTTTTGTTTAACAATCCTTTCACCCCATTACGGGCCTGTTTAGGCACATTGACCTACAAAACTCTATAATCTCCCTCATGCTCAGTAAATAGTCTAAATGACCAGAAGGAGAAAGGTGGACATCTGCCCAACAACCAGAGCTCCTTAGGATTTAACCATAATCTGGGATAAGTTGTGTCAGGTAGGATGGTTAACAAAACCTTCAAAGTAAACAGACAATGTTTATGAATTTAAAGACTAACTACAGCAATTTAACGATTTTAAATATTTTTGAACTCACGTGGGAAGGGAAACCAACTTTTAAAGATGATGTTCAAAACCAAAATAAAACCAGAATTAAAATAAAATCAACAAATAAAAAATATATATTTTAAGAAAATGAATACAACTTCTTGTTCTTTTTATTTTAGTCAAAACTGAGTTTAAATACGTTTTGTTTGACCCCATTTTGGTCCATCTGATAAAAACAGTAAATGTCACAGAATGGACTTCAAATAGACCTAATGCTAACAGTTTGTCTTCGCTGCCAAGTTGTTTTTCCATTTTTTTAAAATAAAAATAAATAAATATATATATGCATAGACTGACTGAATTTTATCCAGATTGGTACATACCTGCTTGTTCTATCTGCAGAGCCGGAGGCTGCTGGTGGTGGATTCCTGTGGCGGGACCAATGGTGGGCGGAGCTGTTGGAGCTGGAATTTACTTTGTCTTCATTGAGCTGCACCTACATGAACCTGAGAGACCAGGAGACAATAATGTCCAGGATAAATATGAAGTTATAGCACTGAGTTAAAGTTTGAAACCTGAATATTGAAGCACAGAAACTAATCACACACACACACACTGATCTGAGCTGCAGGTTTGATCCTTCTTGTTCCTTTTATAATCAGTCAGTAAACTAAAGTTTGGTTAACTTTACAAAATGTTGTAAAGATTTTTTTATTTTTCCATTATCTACAGTATTTTTTTACAGTAGTCTAACAAAGAACAATTCATCAAACAATGTAAATATAGACTAAATACTGTGTAAATATTTTGTAGTTGTTGTAATAATTTCTTTTCTGACATTCTTCCGTTTTACTCTGTGTGCTTGTAAAGATGTATGACTGTGTTAAGTCGTATAGTTTTTATACCACATATAGATGACGCAGCCTTAACTCATTGGTTCCGTGTTTTTACACTAATGTCTCAAAATACTGTTGTGTAAACTCTTATTATAAAATTTGCGTAAATCTGGGTCTAAAATATTCTCCTCAGACACCTTTTGCAGTAAAAACAGTAACATTAAACATGATGTCAACTAACAGGAAGACAGTCATCAACTTAAAATCAGAGAAACTTCACAAATAGAAAAGAAACAGCTGTTTGAAAATGTGAAGAAAATTGGAAACTTTTTAATAAATTAATCTTGTTTTCATGGATTTTGTTGCTTTTAGCTTGACTGAATGAACAAACACTAAGATGCATTTAATATGGTTATTTGTTGTCTTTGGTAATGAGATTTTATTGTTGTGAACGCTGTGATTTTAGGTGATGCATAAGACGCTTGTTTGTGTGCATGACAATCACATGGAAGTTAAATTTGATCTTTTTGTAAAAACTTGTTTGTTAATGTACAATTGTGAGATTTGACACCTGATCCAGTATAAAGATTCAATTTGTGTATTGTGGTTTTGTGTAAATAAATAAATTATTTCCCACAGGAGATATTTAATATTTTATTTTTAACAGGTGAGACTTACACCTCTGTCTTTTTGGGTCTGAACTGAATTGAAATATTTCAAGATCACCAAAATATTTAAAACTATAAATGTGCATGTTGGGGACAGCGGAAGCTTTGTTAATGTATTTTCTACTGATAAATTCTGATTGTTTCCAACACAAGCTGCAAGTCGCCACAGAGAAATCAGAGCTTTCAAACAGGGCAAAAGTAGAATCTTATGTAACATCATGGAGAAAGTGTTTAGAGTGTTTACAGTTCAGTGGGTCATCTTCCTCAGAGTGCTTCATCTCTTTGACTTTACATTTATAATGTATCACTACAAGCTGCTGCAGATGAGCCTCTTGTTTTTGTCCTCAATAGATCATCTTGTCTCTGAAGTAATTGTGTATTTTTATTTTAAAGTTTAATCCTGGAAGATACATTTTTATCTGCTCCATTTTAAAAGCCACTTTTTAATTAAACATTTTGAGGTGGGTAGATTTGATATATTTCAAGACAGGTTTCTATTTGTGGGGTTAGTTAAGCCAAAACCAGCGCTGACTCCTTCAAATCTCAGTCTCAGTTGGATTCACTCTGTCATGAAGCTGGATGAACATAAACCAGCTCGCCCACATGAATGTCTACATTACTTAGAAAAATCAATACGGTCATCAAGTTTACAGTTCAAAGACAGACGAGTCATTTCAAGTTAGACAAACTGTTATTTAACTCTTCAATCCATCCGTCCATCCATCCGTCCATCCATCCATCCATCCATCCATCCATCCATCCATCCATCCATCCATCCATCCATCCATCCATCCATCCATCCATCCATCCATCCATCCATCCATCCATCCATCCATCCATCTATTCATCCATCCATCCATTCATCCATCCATCCATCCGTCCGTCCATCCGTCCGTCCGTCCGTCCGTCCGTCCGTCCGTCCGTCCATCCGTCCGTCCATCCATCCATCCATCCATCCATCCATCCATCCATCCATCCATCCATCCATCCATCCATCCATCCATCCATTCATCCATCTATTCATCCATCTATTCATCCATCCATCCATCCATCCATCCATCTATTCATCCATCTATTCATCCATCTATTCATCCATCTATTCATCCATCTATTCATCCATCCATCCATCCATCCATCCAGAGCCCCAAATCAAATGTTATTTCACCTCATCTGGGGGATTCTGAGGCAAGTTTCCAGCTGTGAGATAAAATCTCTCCAGCAAATTCTGGATCCACCACGGGATGGGAAGGTGTTCTGAAGGCATCCTCACCAGATGCTTTACAACTTCAACTGACTCCTTGTGAAGCAGAGACTCCGTACATTTCTCCAGAGAAGTTTAACTCCACACCCACTTTGCTCTGTGCAACCATCTTAATAAAACACATCCGTCCTAATTTAAACTTTATTGTTGATCATATTCAGTCATCATCTGTGTTAGAACATCAAACTGCCAAACTAAAGAGTTGTTTAAATACAATTTTCACTTTTATCAGGCCAAAAAAAGAAGTCCAGCTTGATAATTCCTTGAAATACCCGTCTAATATTACAAAATTCTGCACTAATATAAAATGATAACAGTTTGAACTCAGCGTGGAAATGTAACTTGTATTGTGTGGGTCTCTGTGACCAGTGTG
The DNA here is from genome assembly GCA_006937955.1 of Pachypanchax playfairii. Lineage (NCBI taxonomy): Eukaryota > Metazoa > Chordata > Actinopteri > Cyprinodontiformes > Aplocheilidae > Pachypanchax > Pachypanchax playfairii. The sequence continues at coordinate 3,204,629 of SSNP01000035.1, forward strand.
TGAGCACTGTGTGACCATTAACCCTGTTTATGTACTGAGCGTACTTCTGCCACTGACCTCACAAACTGATACTTGAAATAAGTCCAGGGAAAAGGTGATGGAGCTATTTCACCTGCAACATGTGATCTAAAATACAGCAGGAGACCTGGACCTATTTAGATTTTATGAAAGTTCCTTGAACCAAATTAACTTAATCATGATGATAGTAGCAACAACAAACCAGCTTTATAAGGAACTGAACATTAAAGGGATCCAGATATTTACTGGGTTGTAAAGACACGACTGAGAGCAGAGATTTGTGAAAACAAGTCAAAGTCCTGGTAGGTTTTTTTTTTTGGTTCACTCTGGATGACATTAGGTAAACAGTCTCAATGATCGACCAGCCTAAACTCTGGGATTTTTTTTAGAGCAAACTGGGTACATGGCTGTTCAAACATGTGTTGCAACAATGTGGGAAAATTCCACTGAAAATGCTTTTTAATTTATTTATTTATCATCTGAGCACCAACAAAGTGAAGACTTTGTTATAAAAAATGTGCATTTCTTTTACATATAGGTGGTCTGGGGTCATCCTTCCTACCACCATCAGCCTACATCCCCTTCCTGCTCGTACCGCTGCTCTTTCACAACGTGGTCAGTCCCTGTGACCCGACCTCCAGCCAATCAGCTTTGACCAGAAACCACCTGATTCGTAAACTAAGACTTCTGGTGTCTCTTCCATCTGTTCAGAATGGCATGATGATCTGATTTTAAATTTTAGGACAGAAATGAGGCTTCCTTGACAAGAACTTCTACACCTGCAGTTCCCCAAGTAAAGCGACAAACCCTGCAGTTTGAAGGAATCACCACCGTGTCTGTGTGACGTCATGTTTGCGCTCAAAATCTTGTGCAGTTTGCTCATAATTTATCACCTCAGTGAGGGAAGGAAAATCAGCAGAAACAGAGCAGGTATGTATCAAATCCTCTTAAAAATGTCACATTACGGCCATTTGCTGCATGTTTTCACTCACAATCTCAACAAATAAATGCACGGAAAAACAAAACAAAAGTAAAAGCTGCACAGATAAACAAGAAAATATTTGTATAAATTACACTGACAGACTGAAAGCACTTAAAAAGATGTCATTATGGTCCAGTTAAAACCTAAATACACCTTTCACATATTATTGAGTTTGTCCTGGACTCATGTAACTATGAAATTAAGGTCAAATTTGTCATCTGTATTTTTTCAATCAGGTGATTTACACCAATGCCCAAAGTCTTTTAAAAATGCACAAAATGTAGAATAAGTTTACATTAAATTCATCTGAAATATAAATAATTTTAAAGATATCACATCTAAAATAATGTTATATGATTTAAAAAGCGGCTGAATCCTGCTGCCACACACAGATTTGTGATACAAAATGTCAGCAGCATGAAAATAACAAATCATCTTTGTTTTAAAATAATCTGATATCATTTCTGCTGTTAGTCTGTAAACAGAGTTTCTGTTTTTGTGTCATTTCTTCCATGTTTGTTTAGTTTACACAAAGATTCTGGCTCACAGCAAATAACACATTTTTTTATTCATGCCAAAATGTTGCAATCAGAGTCAACAATTTGTACTATAATGAAACACTGAATTAAAGTGTTTCAGACTGTTTTCTTGCTTTTATTATGTTTCATCAGAAACTAGAAGAATGGTGAAAATACCATGAGCTACTGAGGCTAATTTATTTCTGCTGTTATTTCTCACCCTGACCCAAAACACGGAGGACGTTTTGGGAGATATTAATTCAACAGATCTGGATCTGTAAATGTTTTGATGGGAATCTTTCAGCTGTAGTTTGATCATGAATATATTTAATGAAATTTGACTGAAATGTGACATCTGACAGCCATGACGCATACACTTCCTTTTTTCTCAGATTCTTGTATTCATGCATTCATTTAAATATTTTCACTGACCTAGATCGTAAAAATAATGTTTCCAAGGATCAGTCGTAATTATTCACCTCAAAGTAAACACAGTTTGAAAGGAGAGTAATGAGGCAGAACAAACAGATAACTGTGCTGCTGTTTGTTTCGAAGGCGTGTGGGATGCAGCTGAGTCTGGGGTCCTGAGGGTGAAACAGCCACATGTCAGCAGTTCAGTTTTCAGGCTGTTTTTAGGAGGTGAGGACACCTGCACGCTGGACCCTCTGCAGCTGCAAACTCTCACCTCCTGTGGCTTCAACAGCAGTAATCCCCTCATCATCATCACTCATGGGTGGTCGGTAAGGTCAACGCCCGCTTTCTTTACACCTCGCTGAACACAAAACACAGAACAACAGCAGATGTTCAGAAGCATGGTGGAAACACTGATACATGATGGAAGACGGTTCTCTAAAACTGGATTTCTCAAACATTATTTTTCATTTTTAAGGCAAATTTCAATAAACATGTTCCTTCTTTTGTAAGATGGATCGTACACTGGAGAGCTGGGTGCTCAGGTTAGCCAGAATTCTAAAGACAAACCTTGTTGATATTAATGTGGTGATCACCGACTGGCTGTCTCTGGCTCATCAGCACTATCCCGTCGCAGTGCAAAGCACCCGCACTGTGGGAAAAGATATTGCTCACCTGCTGCAGACACTTCAGGTCTGAAAATGTAGTATTTTTCTTCAGGAAAACATCATTTTCAGTCATGCAATAAAATAATATTTGTTCCATGCTGAAAGCTCAACATATACCACTACAGGTATTTTAGTTGATACATTTTTCATATGTAATAAATCTTCTGCAGAAACGGTACCAGTATCCAGTTCGAAAGGCACATCTGATTGGCTACAGCCTGGGAGCTCACATCTCTGGATTTGCTGGAAGTTATCTGGGAGGTTCTGAGAAAATAGGGAGAATTACAGGTGAATGTTTTATTATTATTATTATTATTATTATTATTATTATTATAGATGTATAATAATCAGTTAAAAACACTTTTAGTATGTGCAATGAGGAAAGGATAGTATTCTTAAAAAAATAACATACACATTGAAATAGATTTCTTTGACTGATTGTTTTTCTGGATTCTAAATCCACGCTCTGTGTCCAGGTCTTGATCCAGCAGGGCCCCTGTTTGAAGGAATGTCTCCCACAGACAGACTTTCTCCTGATGATGCAGAGTTTGTAGACGCCATTCACACCTTCACCCACGAACGTTTGGGCCTCAGCGTGGGCATCAAGCAGGCTGTGGCACATTACGACTTCTACCCCAACGGTGGAGACTTTCAACCAGGATGCGACCTGCACAGCATCTATGAACACATAAGCGAGTATGGAATTTCAGGTATGAGAAGTAACACTGGTATAAATTACAGGACATGTTTGTGATAAATACAATGGAAGGAAATGATTCTCTTTGTAAAATTAATTTTATTTTAATGTAGTTTTGTGAGTGGGTTAAGTAGCTGTAGACACATGTAAGTTTTCAACTTCTTACATTTTTGCATTGAGATTAAAAGTGGAGATTTGAATTATTGGAATTTAAAGAATCAATCAATATGGAAAAATATCTTAATATTCTGCAGATTACAGTGTGTTAACAATAGCCCACATCGTGCTAAAAGAGGGTGATCATCTCCTTAACATGTTCTGTTTTCCCTCCTTGTGTTCTCTATCACAATATTTTTTTTGTCTTAATCCTTCTTGGTAACTGAGAACACGGATTCAGAACACACCCTCATAAAACGCCTGTTTATCTGAAGCTTGTTGACGGTTTCTCTCTCTGAGTTAATGCTGATGCAGTTAAATCCCTCCTGTCCCACAGACGTGGCTCTGGGGAATTGTGGTACCTCTCAATTAAAACCAGATCTGCATGATATGACAGCGATAACCACATTAAAGCATCTGTTATCATCAGGAGTTAATTAGTAACGTGAAGTGAGCAGAGCTGCTCCTGGGCTTCAACTCAGAGCAGTGATACACATGATGTGAGGATGTGACAGAGAGACGGTGGATAGAAGGAGGAAATGATCACAAATACGAGTCGGACGAGTCTGATCAAGTGACTTTATGATCATCTCATCATGAAACAAACCAGATAAAAAGTCATTTGTTTCTGTCTTCATGCAGGTTTTGAACAGACAGTGAAATGTGCTCATGAGCGCTCCGTCCATCTGTTTATCGACTCTCTGCTGAACAAAGACAAGCAGAGCATGGCCTACACGTGCAGAGATAACAAGGCCTTCATCCGGGGGGTGTGCTTGGACTGTCGGAGGAACCGCTGCAACACACTAGGTTATGGCATCAAGAAGCTTCGCACAGGCAGAAGCAAGAAGCTCTACCTGAAAACACGATCCCGGATGCCTTTTAAACGTATGAACGCATACATCCTGTCACCTGATCGGACCTGAGATGTTGCATGTTGTTCAATAATGACTGTATCCAAAGAAAAGAGGGAAATAATCTGCAAAACTAGTACTGAGAACATGAGTCCGATATTTAACCAAAGAATTACAGTTAGCTTTATTTATTTATTTAGCACTTTGAGACAGTAAGCTGACTGTTTGAAACATTGCTTTTCTATAAAAACCCTTTGAGCATATCGAACCTGTAAAAAGTTACTTGCAGGTTTAACTGACGAGGGATCTGTGTGTGTGTGTTGTGATAAAATCATAAAAGGTCTGTTTCATTCATATGTGCATATTTAGATAAACAGAAAACATGTTGATCATCTGGTCTTTGTTTCGTCAGTCTATCATTACCAGTTCAGGATCCAGTTTATCAATCAGATTGAGAGGATCCAGCCTTCTCTCACCATCTCCCTGACTGGAACAAAGGAGGAGAGTGGAGACCTCACCATCCCCATGTGAGTACCGTATCACCCCCCTCCCTCCCCGCTGGGCTCACATCACATCTAACACCGTGTTTGACACTTGCAATCTGCAGCTGGGCTCGCGGCTCTGCAGCAGAAAGTTAAAAGCAGCTGCATGAATGAAAACTCTAAAGGAGTCTGATGGAATGAGTCACACAAACAAAGCATTATTTTTAGACATGCATGTTAATATTAGAAACAGCCATTCTATTGTCCATCATGACGGACCACTTTAACTTTTTAATAAGAAGCAACTTGTTTTTAACGATTTCTTCCAAAACTCTCCAACAGAAACAATGGAATTTCAGGTAACAAGACCCTCACCTTTCTGATCACGCTGGACCGGGACCTGGGAGAACTGATGCTGCTCAAGTTAAGCTGGGAGGGATCAGATATGTGGGAGAATGTGTGGAACCGGGTGCAGACCATCTTTCCTTGGGGTGCTCAGGGGACAAAACCACAGCTGACTGTGGGAAAAATCAGCGTCAAAGCAGGAGAGACGCAGCAGAGGTACAGCTTGTTGTTACGAAGCACTTGATGCCAATTTTCAATCACCTTTTTGATTTTAGAAAAAAACAGACAGAGTCCATCAAACATTTTAAATTACAGAAATCAGAGGGATCATTCTCTTCTACGTCGTGTCACATTCTAATCCACATTAGACAAACATGTTTCCATATTAGACATATTAACTGAAAGTTAAGATCTGATGATAATGTGTGAGTCCGGAGCTTGTGACAAGAAATTCGACCTTTATTATTAGAATGACAGAATTAAGAAAAATCCCTGTCTGACCATCACAGATCTTCTATGGAGGATTTCCACACTCAAAGGATTTAAACTGTCTTTTTTATCAATTTATTTATTTCATTAGCCTAAAAAACTCTATTTGGTCACATCATGTAAATAATATTTTTTTTCCCCTTCTCTTTAGGACATCGTTTTGCACCATGAAAAATGATGGACAACATGTTGAAATTGCTCAAGATAAAGAATTTGTGCGCTGCAAAGAAGACACGTCAAAACTACACAAAAGAAAACACAAATACAACCCCATATAATCAGATCTCTGATGGAAGGTCTGCAAATTCAGATCAAACATTCCCTCTTTGTGATGAAAGTCATGCAGATACATGAATTATGAAACATCCGATAGCTACAAAAAAAAGATTGAAAACAATATGAACACCTGGTAAAACTATTTTAATAATAAAGATGCACAGGATTTTGTGTTAAAAATATTGTATGACTATGTTTTTCATAAAAAACTAATTTTGTATGTGTTATGTGTCATTTAAGATTCATGACTTTTTCCCCGACAGTGGATTTATGCAGCTGTTAATTTAAACGGCTGACAGATTATAAATCAAATATTAACCAAAAATGGAAACGAAATTATAAGTTCATTGATCAGGAAACAGATCACTCTAAAGAGGCTCATAATTTGGAAGCTGTTCTAGTGAAACAGAGACAACAGCGCCCTCATCTGGCTCAGTCTCACTGCTGCTCTGACCTGTTTTGATTATATTTTATTACAGTTAAGTATAAAACTTATTCACTGTGCTTGCTTATTAAAGAGAGACAGATTTTAAATGTTCCTTTATTCAGTTTTATTAATGTGGTTCAAGTAGTTCTAAACAAGTTAAATATTTGCAAATTTTGTAAAAACTTTGAGCAGGATGAGAAACAGAACAACAAAGTAAATAAACAAATAACTGAAGACACTGTAAATAAAGAAGCTTTGAAATCTGACAGTAGTACGTTTTAACATTTTGGATTTTCTTACTGCTCAACATCAGTGCACATTTCTCAATGTCACATGCAACATGTGACAAATTTCCCAGAGTTTGAACCCAAAGCATTTAACCCACATCCCATACTGACAAAAAGGACAATAAAGCAAAAAAAGCTGACATACACATCAAAATAAAAGCTTTATAATTATGAAAAAAGACTTGCAGCACCAAAGGACAGACAAAAATCAGCAATAAAAAACTGAGAATTCAAAGATTTGTTTGCTTAAATTTCAATTTCAGCACACAAATTAGATCTTGTTATAAAAACACACAAAAATCCCATTTAATGTGCCTGTTTGGGAGAATACATTAAAGGCATTTTACTGTGAAGAGGTCTGCTTGTTTACTGTTGAGTTCTGTGATGTTCTGCATAGACAAAGATCAACAACGTGCAAAAAAGTGTTGAGTTGCATCAGTGCTTCATACAGATTTGATGTCTGAACAACACTTTTTGAACTTTAAAACTGCAAAAATAAACCAGCTAATATAGAGTATATAATCATACACTACCAAGTTATTTCCATTCTTTGAATTTTAGCAATAAATAAAGGGCAATAAAGGTGCCCAAACGAATGCAAACTCATGCACAGTTTCTGCCGTGATCATCAACACTAGAAGACTCACGTTGCTCTCTGTAGGCACATTTAAAAGTTAGAACACAAACAAACAAGATGTTAAAATGGAACAATGTGACCTGAAGAAAACCCCAAACCCTCAAGAAAAACAACACCAGTAGAAAACATTAAATGATTGTTCTCTCACAAAACATCTGTTAACAGCAGCAGCAAAGCAACAACTTTTTTCCCAAAAGTGATTCGGTTCCAACATACAAACAATATTTTATACGGCAACTAAATTTAATAAAATCAAATCTGACAATCTTTAACAGGCAGCAGAGGCAGAGAGCATCATAGTGGATAAAAGTGGTTTCATTTGGCTTTTTCTTTAACAGCTGATAAGAACAAAATGCAGATGGATTCAAACCCGACAACCACAAACGTGTCAGTTTCCAGCTTTTATAGAATCTCCACATTTATTTCAGTCCTGTCTTCTAGTCCTGTACGTAAATGCAAATGCAAAACTACATCTCAATAGATCCATAGTTTAAATTCTGTCTATATGTGCATGTTCTATAAAGTCGTGTGTTAACAATCTTTAACAACCCATCTGCATCCAGCCAGGAAGGACGTCACCCTGAATCATGCATCAAGCCCTTTTTATACATGTCTGCTATTGTTTGGTTGATCCAGAGAAAATCAATTAGAACAAAAATGATTTTAATCATTTAGAAATCAAATTTATTTAAAAGAAAATGCTGCATCTATTGTTTCTGTCAGGTGATTTCCAAATTTAAAGGGATTCAATTAGAAAAACATTTTCTTTCAGCACTTGATGTTTTTTAACTCGGGACCTGCAGTTTGTGCAGCTGTGCTGATGATGGCAGCATTTTAAACAAGAAAAAAAAAACTTTCACAATAAAAGCAACAACAATAGACCATCACCTCTCAGATCCATTCTGCTTAAAACAAGAAATCATTAAAAGTAAAAAGATTAAGACCACAAAACAGACAGGTGAATTTCTTCCTCTGTCTCTCCTTGGAAAACTATTTATTTCCTATAAAATCTGTGTGAACCACTTTAAATCCAGCTCTTTGAACACAGATGATGAGTGACCATCAGCCCCTCCCCATCAAACATAAACCTTTGGACATTGTCCATTAGACCAGTTTCAGTTCAATGTTCTTTGACATGGTATTGTTGGTAAAAGTAGTTCTTTGGAGTGAAGTGCTCCTGTTGTAGGCACTAAAGAGCAAGGCAACGAGCGGAGCAGCGTCTCAGCGTCTCATCTGTGCCATTTGGTACTGCTCTCTGTGCTGAAGTTGACCCTGTGCTTGTTGGCGTGCGCGTGGAGGTCGACTCCTTTTCAATGTACCTGCAGGAGTTTTACACATTAGTGCATGACCGTTTGAAAAGTTTCAATAGTGGCTTTATTTGAACAGTGACAGACAATATTTCTAACCCTACCCTCTTCAATTCCAAAAAAATGCATTAAAAAAAAGTAGAAAATTATTTTGCATTTACGTCAAGGAAAAAAGTATTTGAAAGCTTTGCAAAATGGTCTTTATTTAGTACTTGGTGGTTATCACAGAGGTCAGATATTTCTTGTAGTTGGTCACAAGGTTTGCACACACTCCAAGTAATTAATGTTTCATGGCTGATGTTTGGCAACTCGAACCTTCAGCTCCCTCCACACTTTCTCCTATGAGATTCAGGTGGAATAACCACCCATGACCCATTTTCAATGCAGTGGCTGAGGGAAGAGGTACATGGCCCCATCCATCCCATCTTTGATGCGTTGCGTAACACAGCAGGTTAAGTTGATGCTAAAGAGCTCGATTTGACAACAACACTTTCACCCAGTGCTCCTCTGAATCACTCAGATGTTTAGTGGTAATCTCCAAACGGACCTGTACATGTGTTTTCTTAAGGAAGGCCTTGTGGGCACTGCAGGATTTTAGTCTTTCACAGCGTAGTATGTTACCAACTGTTTCCTTGGTGACTATGGTCCCAGCTGCCCTGAGATCAGTGACACGTTCATCTCGATTAGTTTTGGGCAGATTTAACATTGAAACTCCATGAGGTGAGATCATGAGTGGAGCTCCAGACCAAGAATGATTGACAGGTATTTATTCCATCTGCTTCTGCATCTCCATCTGGTCTTATAACCCATTCCAACCTTGTGTAGGTCCCCAATCGTGTCCCTGATATCCTTGGAAAACTCTTTGTTCTTGGCCATAGTGCAGAGTTTGGAATAGATTGATTGCCTGTGAAGACAGGTGTCATTTATACAGGTAATGAGTAGGGAGGGATCCCAAAGTCAGCTCATTACCTGTATAAGACACCTGGGACACAGATCTTGCTGATTGATAGAGGATCAAATACTTATTTCCTTCATTAAAATGCAAATTAATTTAAAACTTTTTTAAATGCTCCCCCCCTCCGTCTCTTATGATCAAATAAACCTACTGCAGATTTACAACATCAGCAGTTCAAATCATTTTTTCCCTGATTGTATATTCAGTTTTGTACCTGGAAGTGGTTTTGGTTCAGGAAGTCTGGGGTTGCTACTGGGAGTGTGGACACTGCACACCTTGATGAAGCCCGCCATTAACATTATAAGAGCGATGCCCATCAGCAGCACTGCCCACCAATGAGCCTGAAAAGCAGAGTTGGATTAAGGCTCCTTTAATCATATCAGAAAGTTGTTGTATACATGTGTCATGGTCTTGTGTGAAAACGCTCACCATAATCCACTCTGAGATATTCTCATACAGTTCTGGATTGAAGATAGCTTTCTTTAGCCTTGCCAAAGGCCCATCAGCGTCCACCAGGCGACACCTCTTGAAGACATCACAGTAGCCCTTAAACTCGTTGCAGGGTGACCCCGGCTGAAGAGTTACAGCCGTCCTATTAAAGAATTTGGACCATTTCTCTGAGCTGGTGCTGCTGCAGCTGCTTGGGTTTGCTAGAAGTAAAATGTGAGAGTTTTTAGAAAAGTAACTGAGTAACAGCAACTTTTTCTTTTTTAGAAAAGCTACCTGATCTATAATATTTTTAAAACAAGCAGGGGCTTTTTCAGAAGAAAATTGTTAAGAAGTGTTTTCTTAGAAGTTCTGACGTGCAATTTTTATGTGATTTTACTATTTCATATCAATCAATATTACATTTCCCACAACTTTCCCAGATAAACCCGGATGCACATATTTCCAGTAATAAAGTCTCAAATATGCATATTTATGAAAAATTGCCGCACAATTTTCAAGAAGTACCAGAAGTGATGAAACGCAGGAACATGAGATGAAACACAGTCATTACAATATGGCACAAATCATGTTAGGAAAAAAAAAGGATAATCAGATCAAGTGAAACACGTATAAACGTCAGAGAAAAATTAATTTACTTAAAAAATATGGCAGCCAGCTGCTGTCATGGAGCATCAGTCAGCAGCCAGCTGCTGTCATTGTAAATGATCATGACTGTAAAAAATGGAAACATCTTTTTTGTGTAGATCATACATTTTATCCTTAATTTAGTTCAGAAAATATACAAACACCACACAAAAGGCCAGAAACATCTGCCCCTTCTCAATATCTTATTTATTTACTTTAGGATTACTACAAGGTTTCTGATAGATTATTAGACTGTTACTCACTTTTCTCCATGCAGCAAACGTGACACAGCTCAGCTCCCTCATCCTTGTTGTTTTCACTGGCACAGGTACAAACTTCCAGATTATATTTTTCACAGATAGAACCAGAGCAGGCCTATTCAAAACATTAAGGCAACACAAAAGAAAAGAAATTATTTCTTGCTCGGAAATAAAAACTTCTGCAATCATACAGAGGGTTATAAACATTAACATACTCCACTGAGGCAAACTTGTGTTGCTGAATTGCAGGTGGTGAGGTCCGGCTTTGGTTTGGGGGTTGGACACTGATAGGTGACTCCATTGCAAAAGCCTTCCTCAGCACATTCTGACGCATCACTGCATTTGATTGTTGTGCCCTTGAAAGTACATTCATTTGTGCAACATGGACCTTTGCTGGGGCTGAGATACAAGAAACACACAAAAGTAATTATAAGTATGTATGATAATGTGTTTAAACGTTGTCAATGGGAAAGAAACCTGACCTGCAAAGTTTGCCTGGTTTAAGTTGGCACTTTTTGCCCTCCTCTTGATTGGCGTCATAGCAGCAGGAATCTTTACACTCATCGCTGTAGCCGCAGTCACATTGTTCTCCCTCTTCTACAAGTCCATTACCACAGATAGGCTGACCAGACTCTGTACACACACACACACACACACGCACACGCACACACATCAGAGTAAAAAAAAAAAACAATCTCTCTGAAACTCATTCAAAAAGTCTGTAAATATGTAACTTAAAGAGCGTTTACCAACAAAACAGTCTCCTCTCTTCTTTAGCAGAACAGCACTGATGTTGCGAATGCTGCAGATAGAGAACTTGTTGTTGTTGGTTTTATCTCCTGATGTGGCTCTGGCATACATGATGTAGTTTCCACGTTCCTTTTGGTCGCGCTGGTCCGACTCTCCGGGGGTACATTCACTGCCAGAGTCATGCTGTAAAACAGAACCAGGAAAAGTGTGTGTAGATCCTGTGATGTAGCTTTGTTGGAGTAAAAACATCATAGTACTCACAGGTGAACCGAAGTTGTGTCCAACTTCATGTGCAAAGGTGATATGAGACACCTTAGGAGGGACGTGTGCAGCATAGTTCTTCACAGTGATGATCCCAGTGTTGAGAGATTTCCTCCTTCCATCAGAATACAGTTTGTTTTTCTCACAAATGCCACCAGAGCTTCCTGTAGCAAAGTTAAAACATGCATGAGGTTAATAAGCATCCCTAAATTGCCCCTAAGTGTGAGTGAGTGTGTATGTGAATGCTTGTCTCTCTCAATGCGGCCCTGTGAGGAACTTTCTAGGTGTAACCCTGCCTATCACACAATGACAGCTAGAGATAGACACCAGCTCTCTCTGAACAGGGACAAACATGTACAGGAAATGACTGAGTGACTGTTGCCAGAGTAATCCTGCCCGGATGACTATAACAACACACCATCAATATGGTAAAACTAACCCATCTCACTAAACCACCTCTCTCCCTGATCAACACCTTGTTTGACACAAAGCATTTCAAATTTGACTGACAAGTTTAGTCTGTGCAAAAACACATTCTTATTGAAAATCTGTTTCTTTTTCGTAGGTTTGTTGCTTACAAAGGCCTTCTGTTCTTTTATGTAGAGAAACCATCAAAGGATGCTATAAAAGTTAGACATCCTACAATTTAGATCACATATATATATGATAGGGGTTTTACACAGAGGACTGAAGTGAGAGACAAATGTGGAAACTCGTGTCAGATGATCTGGTGGTCCAGAACAGACTGCATTCAAAATGTGGT
>SSNP01000035.1:3217293-3256025 GCA_006937955.1 Pachypanchax playfairii
TCAGACAATCCCTGAAATTGATCAGAGCAATTGGATCGGAGTAGACCTTAAATCATAAGGACGTTCAAAGTAAATTTTTTTCTGTAGAATAAAATTCCAATAAACCCAGATGTAAGTTTTAATGCTTGAATTTCAGGCAGAAAAAAAAATGCCAAGAGGAATGTGACACCCCTTTTAAACTACCAAAAACTCGTGTCAGTGTAATACTGCGATCATGTGTTCCAGGGTCAACTCTATGTTGTTTCAGCCTCAAGCATTTTTTGAACGAGAACACTGCTACAAACAATAGTGAACATTATCATCTCTGTGTTGTTAATCAGCATTTTAGATATCTTTTTTTAAAGAACAATGTTTTTTAACCATTTTAAAGTGTGTGTCTGTGTGTGTGTGTCTATGTCATTGACCTGAAGGAGCCCCAACCCAGGCCAAACCAAGAACACCATCATCAAAGTCCCTGTCAGTGAAGACGTAGGCCAGGCAGTAGTCGTCATGGTTCTGTTCAGAATTCAGCTCCAAAAACTTCTCCACACCAATATTGGGAAAGCGGAATGGATTACTCTTGTCCGTTACATCAGCTGTGGTATTAATCTGAATGAAAGAAAATATAAAGGGAAAAAGGTTTTAAAAGTTTCACAACATTTACAGTCCTTTTAGGGTATAAATTAATTAATTTGCTTCAAGTTGGTAGTTCTGAACAGGTGAGCTGTGATTCCATTTAATCTCTGTACTTACTCTGATCCTTTTAACCATGAAGCTGATGTTTCGTATGCCCATAAAGTCTGTGCCCTGGTAAATGGAGTTGATGGCCTTCACGTGACTAGAAATCTAGAGAATTTTTTAATGATAAGAAGCATGTTAAGTATGCACTTATTACATTCTGAAGTTATAAGAATAGTAGCTAATAAATTGTAATAACTTCAGTGTTATTTTTGTTCTCTTGCATTAAAAATCATGAGCTCCTCTCAAACATACATCCACAAAAGTTGGACTTTGTGAGAGAAACTTCTGGAATTCTGCCACATTTGTGACAACAATAAAACTCCTTCAACAATCTCTGGAGCTGAGAAATAAAAAAAAATACAAGATAGTCCTAAAAGTAGTGAAATGGTTGAAAAACAAAGGTTAAGGCCTCTGTAGTTCTTAATCTCTGAGTTTTGTGATCTAAATCCATCTGCTAGCTGTAAAACAACACCTGAATTTCTGATCAAACAAATTAATAAACTAGTTACATAAATTGCTGAGGCAGACTGTCTGGACTCATCCTCAAAATATTTATAGATTCTTTAATGATTTTTATACTTTTGCACTGTCAAATATGTGTCCAGCAACGATACAGATGTTCATCCATCATGTCACTGCTGACCCAGTGCCAGGAATGTTATTTATCTGATAGTCTGGCATGAGTTTGCTTTAACCTGATTCATGAGACACACGTGAGTAGAGCCTTAAATAATGAGTGCCACTGCTCTGTGAACTCATCTGCAGGAAAACACACTGGATTGGGTTCTCTGCACTTTGTGCAGCAGCCAAACACAGGGATCAACTCCAGCTGACACTTGATATCCCAGATGTTACAGATGTTACAGCTGTGCAATTCTAATGAGCACCCCAGTGTTTGATATAATTATTTTCTGAACTAACAGTCTAAAGTAACATGAACCTATAAAACCTTTGTTTACCTGAGCAATGACAGCCTCTCTGCTACGATAGTATTCAAAGTAGATGTGATCTGTCTGGATGAAGAGCTGGCAGGTGTTTTTCTCTTTCCCTGCAGCCCGTTTCTTTCTCAGAATGACTGGACCATTGGAGTCATCATCTTCCAACACATTGCTCACCCCCTGTGCAAAACAAAGACCGTTAAGTTGGTTCAAATTTATCCTTTATATTCTGCAAGTCATTAAGGATTAAGGTTTATTTATTTATTGTCCAAGTATGTTACAAACACAAATAATTAGATTATTGCAGTTGACCCATCCCTGAGGGGCAGAGGGCTGCTATCTGTACGGCATCCAGGGGAAGTTTTGGGGTTCCATATCTTGACCCAGAATACTTTGACACAGTCTAATGAGGCCTGGGATCAAACCACTCACCTCCCGATCAGAGGACGACCTTCTTTCCCATTAGGCTATAGCTTCTCCTTATTACAATATGCAGATAAACAGTTTTTGTTCTGATGACCTCAAAAGTTCTCTGCTGATTTAAAAAGACTTCAACGCTGCATGCAAGTTAGTGCTTACAGCATGCGAATGCTCTTACTGCCAATGTAAAGAGGGCTGGAAGGTTGGATCTCCTAATTGCACAAGCCTTGTCCATCTGTGTATCTAATTCTGAGTAATTATGGGGAGGGAGGATTGTTACTTACTTTGCCAGGCTCCTGAACTGCAGATGCCTGGAACTTCTTCATCCTCTCGAAAACAGAGTGATCAGCACAGCCTCCCTCTGAGCCATACTTATGGGGATAATCTGGCAGATAAAGAGGAGATAAGGGAGTGACTTTCAAAAGCTTAATAGATCTGTTTAGAATCATACGTAGCGGCTTAGGGAGATCAGAAAGTGTAGATCAGTTGTAGTAAAAAAAAAAAAAAAACCTGTGTGTGAATGACAATGTTTATCCATTTCAGCAAATATAAACAAATGAAAACACATTATCTTCCCTTTTTCATTTCAAAATTTCAGGGATGGACAGCTGAATTACCAATGATTAGCTTCCACAGAGTGTGCTCTTTCTATATTTAATCAAAAAGACCCTGATCAAAAATCTCTTATTCTGTTAAAGTAATAAACTACTCGGGGAAAAGCTGAGGCGGTTTAGGAAACAGCTCAAATTGGCCATCTTGCTATGTTACAGCCAATTAAACTGTTAGCCTGCTGTAGTACTAGCAAAGAGCAGCTTTTATCGGTTTAACTCACTCGTCAAATTGCTTTTGTGACCATAACAGAAGGTTATGAGAACAAATATACTTATATGCTAATAGACATTTTAATTGAAGGAGTTCACTTGCTGAGACATGACTTCATTCAAAAAGCCCGTCACAATAAAAGCAAAATCACTGCGTGCTGAACTTAAACTATTCTTTTAACATTTAAAGTTATTTGTCTCATATTTCTTCCTACAATAATCATGATACAAATTTTTATAACATTTTATCCCTACTCACAAATTATTCGAAATTTTCAGCCTAAATATCTCTCGCTTTTTGGTAACAAAACAATTATTCTATGCCAACTAAACTGAATGAACACATACTGTAATTACAGATTCAAGCTCTAACAATGTGTTTTTGGGTGTTTTGTTTGAAAAAGCCGTCTTTGTCTTCAGAGTGAATGGTGTCTTTACAATGGCCATTCAAAAGGCCTCTGGATTGTGGGCAAAAATACAAAGAAAAAGTGTTCAGAGAAAAAAGTGAGGGTCATCAGTAGGAACCAGATTACTCTGACATGCACACGACCACAGGAAGTATCTTTTCATCAGTGTAACACAGATGATCAGACTCAAGGAGAAAAAAGATTTAATTAAGCTACGAGGAGGATTTAGATTCTTGAATTGTGTTAGCACGTTTTTACTGACACGCTGCTGCTGTCTGATAAATGTCACTTGTATTTTAAAGACAACTGTGGCACCTGCCAACCAACTAGCAGCTGCATGCACACAAATTACAATCTGACATTTTTGGAAGCACTGCATACAAGGCTGCTGCTGTTTTCTTTGGTTACAGTGGGATATAGGACATCTTGTTTGGGGGTCTCATCCCCATGGGACATGCCAGGAAAACATCCACAGGGAGGCGTCCAGGAGGAATTTTAACCAGATGCCTGAACCACCTCAGCTGACTCCTTTCATTGGGAGAACAGCAGATCTACTTCAAATTCCCTCCAGACGACGCAATCCCTCACCTGATCTCTAAGGCTGATCCCCGACCCCCTACGGAGGAAGCTCATTTCAGCTGCTTGTATCAAGGATCTTGTTCTTTTGGTCAGATCTTAAGACCATCGGTGAGGGTCAGAATGTAGTGCTTTATCTTTCAGTTCAGTTCCTTCTTCACTATGACAGACCGAAGCAATGCACTCATTGCTGTGGACAACGCCCCAGTTCCATTGTTCCATCGCCATCCTGCCGTCACTTTTGAACAAGAGGCCCAGACACTTAAACTCCTCCTCTTCAGGCAAAGACTCATTACCAACCTAAAGAGAGCGTTCCACCTTTCTCTGATTGAGAACATTGGCCTCAGATTATGAGGAACTGACTCTCATTTCATCTGCCAATATCTGCTGATTCAGATAATCAGTGTAATGCAAACATAAACTCTAAGAAAGCAGCATTCCCAGTTTCTTTTACAGGTTTTTGACACTTCCTTTAACCAAAGTAAGACTACTTACGAATGTCATCTTCATGGTAGATGACAGAGTGGAACGGTGCATTCTTGAACTTCAGGTACCTCTCTGTAGGTTCAACATAGTAAGTTCCTTGGTGGGTTTTAATGAAGCCTTCAAAGCGTCCATCCACCACAGAGCCGTGAGTCAGTGTGCCCTGTTCACCTGGAAAACAAAGCAGACAAAATATGACATGCAGTATTCGCTCAAAATTTCAAAGCATGGTGTTTGTCTCTGAATATGGAAAAAGTCTCAGAGAACTTCTATAAAAAAGTTCCAAATATCTTCTAATATATTTAAAACATATAATGAAACAGTTCCCTGTTCACACTCTGACTAAACAGAGAAACTGGTTTGTTTGGACTCAAAGACGTGCAGCAGGAAGTTGTTTTGAGAGGAAGGAAATGAAAGTGGAGGGAAGAAAGGTGACAGGAAGTCCTCTGTGAGTTGGATTGTGATGAGCTGAATACCTCACAAAAACAGTATTTATACTTCTTAATCAGACAAACAGGCTACAGGGATTGAAAAGTCAATCAACAGAAAATGTATCACAAAGAAGTGAAGAATTTTAAATGCAAAATTATATCATGACTTTTAATAAACTCTTTCACAAAGGTGGAGCATGAAACAGATAGACTTACCAAGAAGTTCTCCACTGTAAATATGAGATGTGTCAATGGGTGTCTCCTCTCCTGATATGTCAATTATAAGATCTGGAGAAAAGAGGCTTGTGTCCCTCTTTAGTCGCAACTTAAAATGTCTGAAGAGGAAAAAAGGGAGAGAGTTAAAATAAAAACTGAACATAAAAAGGCAGAAATGGAACATTTTTATATCAACATAAAAAACACAGTTATGTCAGTGTTACACAGAAAACCTCAAAGTTTCAGAACACCCAAACATGCTGGTAATCTGACACCAGATTTAGCAGAGAACAGGAAGGTGAACTCATAATGCGCTGAGCTTCATCACTTTTCTCTGCTGGCTGTTAGTTCAAGCTGCTAAGCTCAGCAAGTCAGAGAAACATTTATACCAGGAGGAAACACAAACATTTGAGCACAACCACAGGGTTTTTTGTATTCTTTGATTTTGTGCAAGAGTGGAAAAAAAACAATATGAAATACAAATGAAATACAGATGAGCAACAAGCTTCCTGGAGATTTAAAATGATTCAGTGAATAGTTTAAAGGAATAAAAGCAACCTCCCTTATCAGAATTCTTAAGTGATCATATGACTCAAGCATCTGACTCACTAAAACATCACACTCACTGAGGTCCTATAGGTTGTTCCATCTAGACTTTGGTAATTTTTAAACAATACGGCAAACACAACGAGGTTTTTCACTAGTTACAACAAGCAGCTACACTTCCAAAAATCACTCTGTCTTCATCTGCACTCACGTGAAAGAGAATTTTACCTTTAATCATAATTATATTGTTAGTGTTAACATTAACATTAATATACAAACTGTAAAAAAAAAAATCTTAATAGAACATAAAAAGTTGCAACAAGTTGGTTTTTTTACTATTTTTCAAACAAAATACAAAAATAAACAGTCACACAGACAGTTTTTGTTTTATAACAACAGCAATGAAAGCTAAATCATATTTAAAACTGCTGAGGCTGGTAACTTCATTAAATAAGAGGTGGTAAACATTTTAATTATGTTATAATAACTGGTAACATCTAAACTTGTAAACAAACAAACAAAACCTGTTGAACAAACAAAGACTGTTGAACTAACTTGATAAATTCTCCTGGCCCGTGATGCAGTGTAGATGTTTCTCCAAGGCAAACAATAACAGGAAGCAGCACAAAGCAGAAGTAAACAACTTGTTTGTTGGTGAGCTGTGCTACTTTATTTATCTCTTATGTCTGTGTGTAATGTCTACTAATGTCTATTTATACTTGAGTATGTCTTTATTCTTTATCTGTTTTCTTCATAATTTCTGTATTTTGTTTTTCTGGAGTAATTTATGAAAAAAGTGAACTGGAGTCAAATGAATAATACCACAGAACTAAACTACAGATACACTCTTCAACTTGAGAAATAAGATTGTGACAGAAAATGTAAAATGCAAAGTACCTTTTTCAGATAGAATCAGAAAAAAACAAATTAGTTCTACTTTATTCTGACAGGCATGACAGGACTTCAGCAAACAGAAATAAAAACAAACCATAAAGCATAAAACATTTTATTAAACTCCTTAAAGACCCTTAAAATTTTTGGAACATTTTCTTAGTTACTTGTAGGATCTCGGGTACTTTAAATGTTGTAATATCATGCTACTGGTCTCATGAAAACACTTCAGTAAGGTAAACAGATATGTGACTTTAGGATCAATGTATACAAGAACAACCATTACATTGAGTGAAGTTTAAATAAAAACAGACAGGATTTAGTATTTTGTTGTGTGATACTGTAGGAAATCTGAAACTCCTATTTTTCATTACTAATCTATGAAAAACATGTTTCACATAAACACATGGTTTTCTAAAACATAGATGCACTTTTTTTAAATAAATGAGTGTCTTGTCTTGAGAGGAGACACATTTTCTTGATTGTATGTTTTATGAAATAGAGGGATCACTGATGTATGGCAGCATCTATACAGCCTGTTCCCTCCTTGAGACTGAACCCTAAAGGTTTATATTTCTGTTAATGAGCTCAACGCTTCCTCCAGCACCCCTGAGAGAGTTGCATTAAAGAAAAGAAAACTTTCAATCCTGAGAATGGAGCTAATGATAGTTTCAGTCAAACTTCACTAAAACATTGTTACAATTATTTAACAAGTTTTACTTTTGCTGGTTATACAAATAAAGCCATAAAAGCCATTTGTAAAAGTCCTGCATTGTAATAAAGCAAGAAAATATTGAGCTTCATCTCTTCATTCAATTCAGTTCACTTTATTAATCCTGAAAGGAAACTATATGTTGTAGTAACTCAGTGTTTCTTCAGAGAGTCATTCTAGAGAGTTCTAGTTGTGGACAGGAAGGATCTCCTGTAGCGTCTGTGTTGAACCTGAGCAAGCTTCTGACTGAAAACACTCTGTTACTGAGTTACTGTGTTGTGAAGAGGATGATGAAGGTTTTCCATCGTGTTCTTCATCCTCCTTTGGACAATCAACTCAAGAGAATCCAGATCAGTCCCCAGAACAGAACCAGCCCTCCTTATCAGTTTGTTCAGCCTCTTTAAATCACCTGCGCTGATGCTCCGCCCCCAACAGCCGATTGCAGGTGTGATCACACTCTCCACAACAGACTTATAAAAGATCTTCAATCTCTTTCTGCAAACACTGAAGGATCTAAGCTTCCTAACGAACAGTCTGCACCAGCTTTTATTAAAAAAACAGCATCACTGTTGCATCTGTAGTTCAGTCTGTTATTTAGGTGAATACCCAGGTTTATACAGCTATTCCACTTCCACTTCTTCAGTAATAAACAAACTGCATTGGGTCCTGAAAAGGTGCCTGTTTGCTTATTTAGGTCGACTAATATCAAATATTAGGGCAACAGGCCTGTAGTTACTAAAGACAGATGGATGAGATGTCTTTGGTACTGGAACAAGGCAGGATGGTTTCTATAGAACTGGTACCTTCTCCTGGGTGAGTCTAAGGTTGAAGGGGTACTGCAGAATCCCCTATAGTTCATCTGCACAAGCCTTTAGGACTCTGAGACTAACACCATCTGGACCTGCTGCCTTGTTCCTGTTAGGTATCTCCAGCTGCTTCTTCACTTGACTGCTAAATATACCAGGTAAAGGGGAGGTAATGGGGACACCAGCTTCTTCTGATTTAGTTGGAGATGATATAACAGCACCAGAAACAGGATCAATGACTGAGGAAGTTGAGGTGTGACCAGGAAGCTTCAAATGAGGGGAGGGTGGAGTAGGTGGAAAGGTCTGTTTGGGATAGGCGGGAGAGGAAAATGTTGAGCTTGTTTCTAAACTAAACCTTCAGTTTATTAGCTCTGTCCAGACTTCCATCTAACCAATCCTCCTTTTGCTCAAAACTTGTTATCTACACCATCCGTGATTACCGTACATATATTTCACATTTTGTTTTGCTGGAGCTTGTTGTCTCTTGGTTGATAATATGGATGAAAACTAATAGCTAAGAGTTCAATATTTGGGCTGCTGAGATAAATTTTCACAAGTTGTGTGAATGTTTCAGGCCAAAATCACTGGGGTGTGTAAACTTTTCAACTGGGTCATTTTGGTATTTTTTTTTTTTTTATTTTAATAGTGATTTGTAAAGTGAAAACATTTTTTTTCACAATAAATGTTTTCACAATATCACCTACCATGAGTGGGAAAAAAAAGTTTTTGTGTTTTCGCTCATATTCTTAGAGAAATGGACAAAAAAATCAAAAAGTCCTCCAGGGTGTGTAAACTTATCAGCACAACTGTCTATGATTTAAACACAACCAGAAAACATCCCACTGACAGACGAAACATGAGAAATGTGACTAAAGCTCACAGAAATGTGGCTAGTCTTGTCTTTCTTTCTTAAATTACAATAGCACAGCTACTGTGGGCCCCCAGGGAAGCACATGCCAGCACATTTTATTTAGTACTAGTAATTCTATAAAATCAACTTGTTTTTGGGCAAATAAACTTTTTTCCAAGTAATAGAAAAAAATGACAGCGACTATGAAAAAAAAATCAGTCAATGTGACGTTCACTAGGAACCACTTAAATGGTTGCGATTTGGGCTATTAGCTATTTTGTTGGATTTTTTCTGAAATGCATCATCTGTATTACCTCCCCAACCACACTCAGCTTCTACAAACTGCCTTTTATTGAAAATTAAGCATTAACTACTCCCAAATTGTACACAGTTGTATGTTTGTTTTGCTAATCTTGATAACTGGTGAATATGTTTTAGGTCAGAACTCCCATTCCCAGGTTGCACTGAATGCATCATCGAGGGCACAGGCCTTATTGTGTATACAACTGTTTTCATCCCCAGAAATGAGGCTCTGGTACGAGCTGAGTCCAACACAAATTCCAGAAACAGATTAAGAGGATTTATCCAAAGGCAGAAAGACAAAGTAAATAAACAAGAACACGGATGTGTTTGTACTTAACTGACCTTCCGTGAGCATGGAAATCCAGGTGCACTGTCCTGTCCTGTGGAGATAGTGCCCTCTTTGCTCTCTGATGATTTTTATGCAGTGCTTCTGTGTCATATGACAAACCTTCATAGTGGCGGATATACTGATTCAGAGGTTTTCCAAACTGACCTGAAAGAGAGTTCAGATAGATATTAATCCTCACATAACATCTGTTGTAAGAGTAACATTTTCTGTACTGGAATAATGACCATAAAAATGCTTTATACTAATTATTACATTTTCCGTAACAATGGCACCATTAAAAAAAAATCAACATATCTTAAACTGGTCTAGTTAAATGAAATGTAATTGTTATGGATTTGATGATTTCTCAGCTTTTTCTTTCAGTGATATGACAAAATGTCCTTCAGAGTCATGGTGGAAAAACAGGAACACTGACCAACTACAGAACAAGCAATCACTCAATGAGGTGCCGTAACAGGTTTATTCAGTTTAATACTAGAAATCACTTATAGTAATCCCACCCGCTTTCATACCAGCCATTTTCTTTGTTCTTTTACCAGACAAAGAAAGTGCTCAGTTTAAAAGCAGGAGTGAGGCGCACATGATACACATCAGCTGACCGAAGCCCTACAGTCAGTTCACAGCTTATTACCGTGTGAGCTGAATGAATGAGATTGTTGGAGGTCGTTTAAATGGTAATCCACATTCCAAGGAAGTTATTCTTGCTTGACTTTTTCTTCTTTAGTTCAGAACATGACAATTAACTCCTCATTTAACTCCTCTCAGCGGTGATGCTAATGAGAACCTCTAGATTTCAGTGCTACAAGCTAGACTCACCATCCACTAATGAAACGCCTCATTCTTCACATTTAAGAAAATTTCTTCTGTTATTCCTTAGTTTGAGTGAATTGTATCATGGTTGTTTAATGTGCTAATTCACTGACAGAATAACTGAATGAAACGACACAAACTAAATGTTAGTCCTAACTTGTGATTTTATGATTGTAATAAGTTTAGTTGACAGTTATTTGTTACCCAAACGATTTATCTGTTTTAGAGTAAATTACTATAGTGTTGAAAAAAATTCTTAATTTGAATAACCCTTATGTAGAATTGCAATGATTTACTGAGTTGAACATATATTTTTGCTGAAACAGACAAATATCTTATATTCAAATGTCATATTTATTGCAGAAACCAGCGACATTAAAGGACTTTAATCAAATGCTGGAAAACCTTTTTTAGATAAAAAATTTGTTTAACTTTAACTTCACAAAGTTGGAGATTTGATCACTAATATCTAAAATAAGTGGAGTAACATTATTGGTAAGTGGTACTCGCCCAGTTGGGGGTAAATGCCCTTACTGCAGAAGATTTAGATAAAAAGCAGACACAAACTCTAAGATCTGAGTCTTTATACAGCTAATAAAATGACTTCTAGAAGCCAAATCACTCAGTTTTCACAGCATATATTTTGATTCAATAATGCTAAGAATCAAGGTGGTAGGACTTACAACTCCCTTAACAGGGAGAGGCTGAATCAGGCTAGCTGGAACTTGTTCATGAATT
This sequence comes from Pachypanchax playfairii, assembly GCA_006937955.1. NCBI lineage: Eukaryota > Metazoa > Chordata > Actinopteri > Cyprinodontiformes > Aplocheilidae > Pachypanchax > Pachypanchax playfairii. The sequence continues at coordinate 3,228,311 of SSNP01000035.1, forward strand.
CAAACAGAAAAACATCCCCACAATCATCCTCTTGAATGTTTTCTTCAAAAATGTAAAAAAGAAAAAAAAAACAAGAATGAACCAACAGCCAGCCTGAAGGAAAACTCAATGTGTCCCAAGAAGAGAAGACAAGTTTTTAACCAGGAAATTTGCCAATTTGGAGCAAAAATAAACACTGACACTTTAAACTGACTAAACCTGCACTCTGAGAAGAACCTGGTTTTATAAATATGTAGAACAGCGACAGAGTCATCAGCAGCCTTTTAAACACATTTTAAATCTCAACAAGTGAACATAATTCAACTTTTTTTTTCTAATACTTAAGTGTGCTTTCATATATTATATTGAATTGAGACTCTATAGGCCTAGAACATCAAGAAAATACTGTACATTTACATATAAACTTGCACCCTGGTTGTAGTTAAGTTAAATGCTATTAACCATCAGCTGGTCTCACATATTCAGTTATAAACAGGTGACCACATGGTAGAAAACAAAACTCTTAAACATGATACACAACAGGCACCTACTCAACCACTGATAATAACTACAGTTTTCATTCTTTCAACCCAAACCTCAGGAAGAACAAATGCAGACAAACGAGTTTATTTCCCTGTTCTCTTTTCTAACAGATGGTCTTTACTTTACAAAAGCTACTGGAATTATTTACAGTGTTGGACTAAATTGGTGGCATATCAATGATATTAACGAGCCACAATAACTTGGAGTCAATCATTTATAACAGCAGTAAAATTTAACAATAATTTTAAATGTATAGTGCATATTCGACTGACAGGAAGGTAAATAATGAGTGTAAACTGTCCTGTCAACTCTGAGAATTTGTCTCTGTGTGGGGATTGGTTTCAGGAAATTAGTTTGATGCCTTGTGACGGCACTACAAAGACGTTTAATACTTTTATTACTGAGTATTTTTTTCTTTGATTTGATCGATAAACCAAATGATACTTTCACCAAAAACTAAACGGATGGATAAATAAAAATTTAAATTACCCGATACCGAGGACGAAACGTATTAGTCTGTTTTTTGGTAAAACTGAAACTTGTCAACGGATGTTTGAACGAGCAAACGTTACACTTTCATTTAACGTTAGCCACCTAGCTAGCAAGTTAGGTAGCGAGAGAACACCGCTGGCACTTTCCCTGTCAGTTAGAGGGAAACTTACCTTTAATATCCCGTAAGCAGTAAAACACAAAAAGTAACTTTAAAAATAACATTTCGAAATCGCGTTTAAGTCCAGTAAGCTGCCAAAGAGACACTCCTGCTTGCTTCACTTTTCGCTAAAGTTGTAAGTTCGTCCTTCTTCCTTGTTTGTTGCCTCCCATCACAAACACACCGGCTCTGCCTGTCTCCCACAGCGTGACGCCAACAGGCAGACAGACAGTCAGACAGACAGAAAGACAGACAGACCCTCCTCCTTTCCGGTAAGTCTGCGCACCGCACCGCACCACCCATTACACACACAGCACCTCTTCTGCTTCTCTTAAATTGTTTGCAAACAATGTTATGATGTATTACCGCCACCTACTGGTTGGAAATATAGCGCTACTAGCTAAAACTACTAGTAATTACTAGTTGCTAAAACTACTTCAACCGTATGTGCTCTTTTTAATCAAACCAATTTATCCACATGTAGCGACCGACTCAATATTATGAGACCGTATCTACTAATTATGACTTAAATTTTATTTTTTTATTTCATAAAAAATGGTGGGAACTGGCTTCAGTCTTACAGCATAACACCCTGGATATTTCTGTAAAATTTATGAGAATAAACTGCATTTTTATTTCTTTAAGACTTTCAATTTTTACTTTATAACAAAAATCCCTTGTACATGTGTCATCTTTTCTCATTTTTTGTAACATATTACATCTAGTTGGCCAGTATAATTTAACCAAAACATTTACAATGATAATTCATATTCTAAATGTCTTCCAGAACATTTAAGATCCATCCAGGAGTTTTTAAAAAACTCCGATGAAAACAACGATTTTCACTTAGGAAAGGCGTTATTTTTTTATGTCTAATTTATTTTTCTGCACAGAATACACGTCTAGTGATTTTGAGATCTAAATTTTATAATTTACCTTGCCTTGCACAATTTTATGTTTTCTGTTTTAATTCAATTGTGAAGTTGAGATTCTTACATGAATTTGTAATGATCATATTGCTCAATTGTTTCAAATTGTTCAATAAAATTTCTTAAAAAAAAAAAAAACTTAGGAAAGGCGTTTGCTGCCACCTAGTGTCCGTATGACGTTACTAAAATGATATCGGTTACCAACCTCTCCAGCAGTACACTTTGGGATCCGAGCTATTTTTCAAACCGTTTCTGTTCAAACTACAAAACTCTACCATGTTTTTACAAACGCAAACATTATAACAGCAGCAGGATGAATTTTGATGGTAAATGAATGAATAAAACATCAATATATGTTAACTAAAGCGAAGAATGGAATAAAGTTTGTAGAATACGAGCGAACGCAAACGCATCATGCAGACGTCGGTTTTCCACCGCCTTCTTTCACTCTGATCACGTCACTCGTAGAGTTGTCATGGCGTCTTTGAGACCGAAGCTACCGCTGCAATTTAGCTAAAATCTGTCGACAGCGTGTGTATCGAAATGGATAAAAATGCAAACTTGCATCGAGACATTGACGGAGCTTCTTTGTGTGCGACGATTTCGAATAAAATGGGTGATGTTCACGATGTGGGTGGAGTGAAAGGAACAGCCGACAAATGCAAGAATAGTGAGGCTCATCTCAGTACTTTGGTCAACGCTGGTTGTGATATCAGCGCCACTGATGTTAGTTCTCCAAGCACCGCTGATGTTATTCACAATGCTGAGAAGTCTGACGTGCCAGAGTTTATCGAAGCTCCACCTGCTCAGGAGGAACAGAAGAAGGACATCGATGCGAGCCAGTCCTGGTCTGGGGATCGGATAAGTAACGGGATGGAGCATGAGTCGTCGGTACTGTCAGAAGAAGACAGTCAGGGTGGTGCCTCAAAGTTAATAAACAGCCAAACCGACGACCCGTCCTCAAATCCCGCCACAGAGACCACAGATCCACGAGCTGAGGTTCCCACATGTGGACAAAACGAACCGACAGAACTTGCCAAACCGGCTCATCTGTGTCCGGACGATGAAGCCGCAGCAGACGTTAAACCGAGACTGTCCGGTGATCACACCTTATCGGAGGGATTACCGAGTGGGAGCGACCCCGATCCCAGCCTCGGTGTTGAGTCCAGAAGCCTTGATTCTTCAGAGTCCTTCTCCAACCTGAACTCGTGTCCCAGCTCAGAGGGACTGGAGGACAGAGGACTGGCTTTGGCCTTGCAGAACGAGTACAGCTCCGATGGGACAAAGACTTCGTGTGCTAAAGACCGGGCCGCCGGCCAGTCTATATACCACATTAAGTGGATCAAATGGAGGGAGGAGAACACACCGATCATCACCCAGAACGAGAACGGTCCCTGTCCATTACTGGCAATCATGAACGTCCTTCTGCTTGCATGGAAGGTAAATGTTCTGACATGCTTACAAAGTTTCACAGTAAATATTAAAGTTGTTCTGGTGTTTCTCTGATTCTTTTTAATGAATGTCTTTAGTAAACGGTGCATGTCTCTCTTTCAGGTTAAGATTCCACCTATGATGGAAATTATTACTGCAGAACAACTGATGGAGTATCTTGGTGAGTCTTAGACATCAAAGAAAACTAATATTTGCTCATTAACCTGGACTGGGCCAACCCAAACAAAGAAAGTCAGTCGCTATCGATTTTTGGATTTCACGTTTACCCATAAACACCCTGCCAATAAGTTTATGTTTTATATCCCCTCCATCGAAGATCAGCTGTTTCCTAACTGATTTATGTTTGTGTGCAACAAATAACATTTCCCTTCAGGGTTATTGAAGTGTCGGTTGAATTCCATATCTCAGACTCAACAAAGGAAGATGAGAACAGCAGAATCCCCCATGAGCAAGTCTTCTGCTGCGGAGGAGGAAATGGGCGCTATCTCTTCTCTCTAGCTGTGTCCTGTTCCAAGCTAACATCATGCTTTAGTTTCACAGTGTCAGATTAGCAGCTGCTTTCTTAAAGGTTTTTGTTGTGTTGTTGTGAAGTGTTTGTTTACTTGTTTGTTTGGGTCTTTTTTTCTACTTGGATTGCGTTTAAATGAAGATTCAACACATTCTACTTGTTTTCTTATGCAGGAAACTTTTTATTAATTGGCCTTTTCACCTTGTGTTTTCGTGCAACTACAGTACACAAAGTGAGTTTGTTGTTATGAAACCTCTGTGTTACTCTGGATCCCTCGTGTCTGAAGGATCTATAATGACACACACCCATACAGTTCAGTCTTTATCTGGTGAGGGAGCTTCAAGCAAGAGGAGTCTGTCAATCAGTTCAAACATCTTGTGAAATGAGTTCTGCAGTGTTGTAACTGCAGTTGCTACAGAGTTCGTGAGTGACTGATGCCACAGTTTGATTTCTGGTTAATTTGGGGTCTGTAAGTTAAGACTGGACGTCTAGTTCTTGCTGAAGAAATCAATCTGTCTAGATGAGTTTTTAGGCTCGTAAAGAATGAAGCACTCGAACGGGCTCTTAAAAGCTTTTTTTTTTTTTTTTTCTGAAGGTACTCTTCTCATTCCAAGTGCCTGAGAGTGAATAATTTTTTTCTTTTTTTATTGTGCAAATGTTTGTACTTATGGAAACGTCAGTGACAAGTAGTTGCTGGTATTTATTTGAGTAATTTGCCTGAAAACTACGTGACAGTGCACTGCAATGCTTTCGCCAGTCGCTGATAAATTAATGATACTCTGCAGCAGAACAATCTGAAGAATATTTGTGCACAACTTCAGAAAGAGGAGAGTCAAACTGTCCCAGCTGCAGGGGAGAATCGATGCATTTGCATGGTTTTCTTTGCCAAACTTGAAATGCCCATCATCAGTAAACTATTCACGAGAAGGCCATGATATAACTCATGACCTCATGTGTCATGGTCAGCTGTGATTCTAGCTTTTTTTTGTGAAGACATGAAGCAACACATTTGTAGTTCTGATCATCCTAAAACAAGGTGGTTAACTTTGCAACACCTACTGGGACTTTTTTTTTGCTAATATTTGTAATATTTGTGCTGTGTCATTCAAGTATGTGTAAACACCTCTCATTCTCTGCAGGTGATTACATTCTGGAAACCAAGCCTAAAGAGATATCAGAGGCTCAGAGGTTAAACTATGAGCAGGTAAGGCTGATTGACTGTATGTCGTGTGTTTTCTCTGCTTAATCTGTCTGTTATTAAACTTCAGAGTGTTTGTGGTTTGTAGGGATTTGGGGATGAGCTTGTGTTTCTTCTTTCTGTACCATGTCTGGAGTTAGTAATTGGGCAAATTTAACACAATTTATGTCACACTGACACTGTCAGAAAATATTGCAGCTGTTTTAATTGGACAAAAAGATGATGTCCTGCTCAGATGTGTTCTGTGCACCTGCACAGTTCAAACTGATGCAGCTTTGCATGTTTGCATTGAGGCAGCAGGTGTCCAGTAGAATGGAAATAAGCAAACTGTTGACTTCAAACCACATGAAACTGTATTTCTGCATTTTTTTTCCCCCCTCCTACTCCGCTATAGGTTGTGTAAGATAAATCTTGCAGGATTCAGGGAACAACGTGGGTCAGCAGTGTCAGATTGTGTTGTTTCACATGGCGGCAAATGCTTAGAGATGCATGGTTGGGTTCAGCTTTAGGCTATTACAGAGGCCGGCGAGTGTGTGTGGTTTACCATGAAAGGCACTTGGAGATGGAGCTCCAGCTTCTCGCTTCCTCCCATCTCCACAGCCGGCCTACGTCGTGGGAGGGGCCTCGCTTCTTTCCCCCTCTTGCGTGGCAGCACACAAGCACATCTGTGAATGATCAGAAGACACACTTCAGCGAGAGGCGACGAGTAAAAATAACGTTCAGTTTCCTCGTGGAAGTGTTCCGGAACGGGCTTTCTAAATTTAAGTGGAGCTGAAATACAGTCTCTTAAATAAACCGTCGGCATCTTAGGCATTCGGAGTTGGAGTAAGGGAGTGGCTTGAGCTTGTGCTGCCTTGTCATTATGGTTGTCTAATCACTGGTCTGAGAGCTGTTTTACATGTGGGTGTCGTCATGTCCATTTGCCATCTGTCAGCAGTGTGGTTGGATCACACATTTAGAAACTACAGTGTGTGTAGACGTTAGGCAAACTGAAATATCAGAGTCAAACATTCTCTTCTATGATGGACGCAAATGTTTTAATTAAGGATTATCGTAAAATGTAAATATCTATTTTCTGGCAGGAAGAAAACTTGTAGACATCACAAGCAAAGTCATTCTATTTATATGTTCATCTTGAAAACACATCGTCTTCCACGGGAGAGCCTTAGGATTAAAATAGCAGTTGCTTGGCTGCTCTTTAGCTTTTGTTAAATATTTACCCAGAGGAGCCGAGGCAGAGAGGGAGTAATTCTGCTCTGCTTTTGTCTCACTGGATCCAGCTTAACAAGGTGATTCATCCATGATGACTGTTCAGCCAGTGGAAGAAATGGACCATCCTTTTTTTTTTTTGATAAACTTTTTTTCTTAGTTTGGAGTGATTCGCTGTAACAACTATTCAGATGTCTAAATTTTGCTCTGATTAAAACACATGGTGCCTCACAGCTTAACTCTGTTTATGAAAGAAAAGATGGCTGATATTTGGCAGGTTGATGTTGGTCTAAATAAACAACAAATAGATGCTTTAATAAAAGCATGAAGAACAGAATGAGAAGAGTGTTCACAAAGACAAAAAAAATCAATTAAATTATATATATATATATTTTTTTAAGTTAATATCAGGAAAACTAATAAGACTGAGATGATGAGTCCCATATGGAGAACAGATCGCTGTGTGGGTGAGCAGACTGACTGGAACTCTGCTATCAGTTGTGTAGGTTTATGAGTTTATGATGCAATTTAATGTATCTCACAGTAGTTCCTCTTAAAACACACCTACATGTTTCTATATGTACACCGTAAACCCAACATACACGATTCAAAAAAGTTGTGACGCTGTAAAGCGTAAATAAAATTGATTGCAATGGTTTGCAAATCTCATACCGTCATATTTTATTCCCAGTAGAACATAAACAACACATAAGATGTTGAAATTGAGATGTTTTACCATCTGATAGAACGTATGAGCTCATTTGGAATTTGGTGGCAGCAACACATCCAAAAACTGGAATATGTGAGGCAACAAAAGGCTGGAAAAATAACTTAATCACCTGGATGTTGATGATATTATTCGATGCAGATGGTAGGATCTTCAGCGTCTTAGCAGTTTTACACTGAGGAACATTTTTCTCAAATTGTTTCACCGTTTTTAGACTTGATNATAAGAGACAGTGGTGAACCTCTGCCCAGCTTTACATCTGAGCGCCTCTGCCTCTCTAAAATGATCCTGTTACACTCAGTCATGTTACTGAGCTGCTGCCAGTTAAATGCTCCTCCAGCTGTTTGTAATTGTGCAAGTTACTTTCTGACACTTTTGTTGCCTCCGTTCCAACTTTTTTTTTTAGATGTCGCTTCCATCAAATTCAGAATTAGAGGTTTTCAGCTGGTCCTAAATTGCTGGCTGATGGTAATGTTTACGCTCGGAATGCAGCGTGGGAGAAGATCATTTCTTGAAATCAGAACCTTTTTTTCTTTCACACACGTGATGTGGCTGATGATTTATTGTGGGAATTACTGCACAGTAATAACCTGTTGCGTTTCGACTAGAACCGTCATGTTAAGGAAAGAAGGCATTTGTGGAACTACTATTTAATTGAATCTCCTCTGGATCGGGATGATGACTAAATTTTGGAAGCAAATCAACAGAGAGAGGAGAGAGTCTGGGGCAGGGAGGTCTAGAATCTCCAACTTTTACATCGGAGAACACTGAAAGTTCTCAGCAGAACAGCTAATGTTACACTGTGGAACGATATCCAAGTCAAACTGAATGTGAGTGATTCAGCACTAATCATCTGATCTGCAGACGCTCGTCTGCCGTCGGAGCCCCTCTGCCCCAAAGAGACGAGATGTGTTGCTTTCTGCTAATCCTGCGATCCCTGCTGCCCATATAAGCATCTTAATCCACACTTATATCAGCAGGCAGCGGCTTTCAGATCCATTTCAAATGTCAAAAAGGAAAAGTGCAATCACACTCCGCAGTGCACACATTGCACTTTATCAGGATCATATTACATCACAGAGAATAAAGTTTCACATTCCTTTTGTAGACGGTTTATGTCGCCCGACTTTAGTGTAAAAAATAGGGAAATTATATAAATATGTAAATTGTTGTTAATATAAATGAATGTTACTGTGTTACAAATAACAGCTGATTGTCATGTTTCCAAGGTATGCAGACCAGATGTTTGGGACCGAAAGCCCCGCCCACTCACACATGATCATGTTATTTTAAGCATCAAATTACTAAAAGCAGTAAACTGCAGAAAAATGAATATTAAAACATGCAGCATCAAGTTAAGAACTAGTTGAATCAGTCAACACCTGGAAAAAAAATGATGTAAGATGTATTTTTATATATTAGTCCTGTTTGTTTATATGTCGGGGCGGGACTTAAATCTTTTACCACAGCCAGCCACTAGGGGGCTTTTGTTTTTTGTTTTTTTATTCTCTTATTACTGTGTCCAGTAAGGATGCAGTCTGTTGTTGAGATAATAAAAATATCTATTTTTAACAAAATGCTCAGTGTCTTGTGTTTGACAGCTCACTCAGTTTGTCGAAACGTTGAATTTAGCAGTTAAAATAAGTGAAACAAGCAGTGTGATGGATTCATGCATGAATATGTTGTTCAGCTGTCATGGTGAGTTCAGATGTGCGGCTTACCATCCCACATACACTAACGCAGGCTTTTAAACCGATGGATGGACTCTGCTCTTTGGCCTGCTGGGTTCTATATCCAAAATTTACTTAAAGAATTTTTAAGACGGTTCTCTGCCTCAGCACAGTCTATTTTAGAACAACATGTGTTCAAAGAAGACGACGGCATTTCTGGATCTTGTTTCTGTATTTATGTGTTCCATTGGACTGGATGCAGCAACCAGCTGAGTTCCATCTCTGCAGTTTTAGGGAGTGTTACTTGTTTAGACATTCAGATGTGATTTATTTATCTGGGGTTTTGATCCTTTATGGATTTGTTTTGACACTAAGTGAAGTTGGAGAGTTGTAGCATAGAAAACCTGATCTGAGTGCAAACTCTGTGCTGCAGAGTTCCTCACAAACAGCCTCGTAGAGGATTTCAAAGTAAAATTTCCAAAGTTAATTGAACAAAATAAAGTCATAACCAGATGAATAAATTATCTGATCTGTGTGTTTCTAGAACATGAGCGACGCCATGGCGGTGCTGCACAAGCTGCAGACGGGTCTGGATGTGAATGTGAAGTTCACGGGGGTGCGAGTGTTTGAGTACACCCCAGAATGCATCGTGTTTGATCTGCTCGACATCCCTCTTTACCACGGCTGGCTTGTGGACCCCCAGGTGAGCTGGATCTTGTTTTCTCTTTAACTCCTGGAAAAGCAGCGTTTTTATTCTCATCCTGTTTTGGAACACAGAAACCTGAAGCCTATTTTCACACTTATTTTTGACTTTAGATGTTACGACCCAGTTAGCCGACTGGCTGGAATCTGACTGTTGGTTATTTGGAGATATTTTATGTTGCTATTCTCTCATGCAGAAATCTAAATAAACAAAGTAAATAAATAAGATTCGCAGTAAATACACTCACCGGCCACTTTATTAGGTACACCTGTCCAACTGCTCGTTAACACTTAATTTCTAATCAGCCAATCACATGGCGGCAACTCAGTGCATTTAGGCATGTACACATGGTCAAGACAATCTCCTGCAGTTCAAACCGAGCATCAGTATGGGGAAGAAAGGTGATTTGAGTGACTTTGAACGTGGCATGGTTGTTGGTGCCAGAATGGCTGGTCTGAGTATTTCAGAAACTGCTGATCTACTGGGATTTTCACGCACAACCATCTCTAGGGTTTACAGAGAATGGTCCGAAAAAGAAAAAATATCCAGTGAGCGGCAGTTCTGTGGGCGGAAATGCCTTGTTGATGCCAGAGGTCAGAGGAGAATGGCCAGACTGGTTCGAGCTGATAGAAAGGCAACAGTGACTCAAATAACCACTCGTTACAACCAAGGTAGGCAGAAGAGCATCTCTGAACGCACAGTACGTCGAACTTTGAGGCAGATGGGCTACAGCAGCAGAAGACCACGCCGGGTGCCACTCCTTTCAGCTAAGAACAGGAAACTGAGGCTACAATTTGCACAAGCTCATCGAAATTGGACAATAGAAGATTGGAAAAACGTTGCCTGGTCTGATGAGTCTCGATTTCTGCTGCGACATTCGGATGGTAGGGTCAGAATTTGGCGTTAGGGTTAGGATACTTGTGGAAATGTCTTAACTGTTACATGAGCAGACGATGTGACTGTAGTTAGCAGGCTGTCAGTTTGTTGACATCAAATATATTTTATTATAAGGAGTTTTTTTAAAGCTGTTATTAATTGATTTTGTATTTTCTCCATTGTTCCTTTTTAACATATTTTCTGTCTCGTTGCCACTTTGTCATATTGTTTAAGGTACGTTTGTGCCACTGTAGATTAGATCAGATTAATTAATTAATAACATAATAGTATTTTAGGAATACACTCTCAGTGGGTGTCAGTGCATGGAGGGAGACACAAGAAACCAATATGGTGGCTTCTGTGCAACTTTCTTTGTTGAATCTTCTCACAGTTTTCTATCTTTGTGTGCAGATGCATGACATTGTCAAGGCAGTGGGCAACTGTAGCTACAACCAGCTGGTGGAGAAGATAATATCCTGCAAACAGTCAGACAACAGCGAGCTAGCAGGAGAAGGTGGGAGCTTCTGGTCACTCCTCCTCCTTGTGTTCTTATCTTCACTTGGTTTTGATTGACAGGACCAGATGAACACAGCCAGAATCACCCACTTAATAATAATACGTTTGGAATAGTTATTTTAGTTATTTGGCACATTTTATTCCATGTTTACTGAGACAAACTGTGTAGAACCACAGGCTGAGTAGAATTAAACCAGGGCAGGCGTGAGTAATTATTAAGTGACCTACTTCTTTAGCTCAGAGTTTCCTCAGCAGATGTCTGTAACTTCTCAACCAAATGTCTGTTCGGTCAGTTTGTTTTTTCTCTCTTGTAGTTTCACATTTGTATCATGACTAGCGGGATGCTGGCGGCGCCGTCGCTCGTTTAAAAGGACGTGTAGAATTTGTTGATTGAAGCTAATATGTCTTATGAACATAACTGAAAGCTAATAAGAAGAAAAAAATCTGAATCATATAGAAATCAGTAGTTTCCAGTCTGTCTGCATCTCCTGTGAAATAAAAGGTGTTTCAGTGTTTCTCCCTCGTCTTCTCGTGTCTCAGGCATCGTAGCCGAGCAGTTTCTGAACAGCACGGCCACTCAGCTGACGTACCACGGCTTGTGTGAGCTCACGTCCACCGTGCAGGAAGGAGAACTCTGTGTCTTTTTCAGGAATAACCACTTCAGCACTATGATCAGATACAAGGTAAACACAGTGTCGGACGCTTCAGGAGTCTTTGTGCAGCTGGAACGAAGTTTGAGATCAGTTTTTAGACCAGATTCTGTAAGTGTCTGAGTCCCATCTGTAACAGTCCCGGTTCCCAGCTGGCTTAACATGCAACTGCAGCTGGAACAGACCTTTCCTGTTATCTACAGCAGGGGAAGTGCGAGCTGCCAACTTTTATTTTGCAAAGCGTGCTATTGTTGCCAATGCAAGCACCGGTGTGCCTATCTGATAATACTCACACACAAACTCAAGACCACCTCCTCTTTTCTATGTACATGAACACACAGACACAGGGATTAAAACTCTAAGCATCTCTACTGAAGTCAGTAAAAATGCTTCTACCATTGTTGTCCAGGGTCAGCTGTACCTGCTGGTTACAGATCAGGGTTTCCTGACCGAGGAGAAGGTCGTCTGGGAGAGTCTGCACAACGTCGACGGAGATGGAAACTTCTGCGATTCCGAGTTCCGACTTCGACCTCCTTCCGATCCAGAGACTGTGTACTGTGGTCAGCAGGATCAGATAGACCAGGTCTGAGCACACCGGTGCACACAAGACCAGCAAAAGCAGTGATAAACTACCTTTACTCATGTCTAATGGTTAAAACAGACTCGGACCTTCTGTGAAGCCAAAACAATTCAGTTACTTTCCGTTGGTAAAACGGATCTTTATTCAGAGTAACAAATACCATCATGTTATTTTAAAATGCTGTTACTTCCTAGAAAAGTATATTTAGGAACAAAAAAGGGAACTTTAACAAGAACACACAGTTGATAAGGTCAATAACTTTTAAATTGTCTAATGAGAACACAAGTGATGAGTTCTTTTTATGTGTTTCTCACCAGGACTATCTGATGGCGCTGTCGCTGCAGCAGGAGCAGCAAAGCCAAGACCTGCAGTGGGAGCAGCTCCCCGAAGGCATCAGTGACCTGGAACTGGCAAAAAAGCTTCAGGAGGAGGAGGACCGACGAGCCTCTCAGTACTACCAGGAGCAAGAGCAGGAGCAGGCTGCAGCTGCAGCTGCGCAGGTACAGGTGGCCGTCGTTTCTGACGTGGAGCAAAAAGAAGAGATTGTGGGGTTTTTTTTTTTAATCCAGAGGAGTCAAACCAGGAATTCTGTTACTAAATATACAAATTGAAGGTTTTACAAGTGATGTGGGAAACTGATCTGTAGCTGCACAAACAGTCAGACCAATCCAAATCTGAGAATCCTTTTAGAAGAACAAGAGAACATGAACCACCTGGTGTCTTTTCACTTCAAAGTTTAGAAGCCAGCAGCAGGTCTTTGATTATTTCAGCAAGACCACGCCAGACCAGGTTCTGCACACTTGAAAAATCTGAAGTGATTCTGCATTTCTCTGCTTTTCATCCACTTTTTGCATTTGATCCTAACTTGTCTGGATCTCTCCTGTTTGTGCAGCAGGATCCTGCGGAGGGAGGCGAGGCTGGTAGAGGAGCAGGAGGAGCAGCAGCAGGGGGAGGTGCCGGGACTGCAGCGGCAGCGGGATCCACCCCCAGCCCGGGAAAACAACCATCAGGTGGGGAGCGCAAAGCCAAGAAGGAAACGAAAGATAAAGACAAGTGTGTAATTTTGTAACACACAGCGTGTCTGTGTGAGTGTTTATCTGTGTAAATGGAGACAGTATCTGTTTCTGGACTGGACACACGACGTGCAGCTCCTGCTTGACCACAAACAAAGGGAAGGAGGATCGGCTGTTCCCAAACCACTGGTGCCTGCTATCCTCTGTCCTCAGTGGAACCTGAACATCACAGGACGGGACAACAACAACTACCCCTGATCTTTCATAGAATCAGCCAAACTTTCTTACACGTTGCTCACCGCACGAAATTTATGACGTGGGGTGAAATTTAACGGATTTTATACAAAATGTCCATCACATAAAAACTCATCCATGTCTCACGGGTTCTTTTCCATTCCATTTTCACTTAAGCAGCTTTATAAGCTTTTTTGTACATTCATATTTATACAACATCAACTTTTTTTTTTTTTTTTTGATCAGCTATTGATGCCAAGATTCCTTTCGTTTATGTTACAGTAGCGTTTTTTTCTTTATAAGCTGAAAAGGGATTTAGTTTTCTTGCCGAATAGAAATCATTGTTCGCATCAAGATAGATTTTAGATGCCAGACTGTAGCTGCGTTTCGATCGCAGCTCTCTTTCAGATTTGCCTTACCAGACTGAAGCAACGTATTTTGGTTTATTTTGTTCGTGCAGTATGTTTCTGGGACATGATGGCGTGCATTCACTCACAGCTGTAAAAAGTTTCAGTTTGAAAAGTGTTTTGTTACTAAATTTTGATTTTTTTTTTTTCACAAAAACTCCATTAAGGACGTCTTGTTGTTCTTGTGCGATGTTTTGCTGATTAGCGTTCAGAGTGAGTTGAAAGGCCCGTCTTTTTTTTTTTTTTTTTTAATTGTTACATTTTTGAAGAAATAAGATGTTTTGTTTTGTGCTGAAACCGTCTTCATCACTCCTGAACGTAGAGATTTTGGTGACAAATTAAAGGTAAAACCTGAATCCTGCAGAAATCACCTAAAACAAAATAATTTCAAGTTTTTGTAATGAAAAAATTCCTCCTGGTGAAAGGAATGTCTCCACCTGCAGGACACAACGAACAGCACGAGACTCAGAGCTTCAACTAAAATTATTATTAAAGCATCAAAATAAGAAACTGCAGCATGACACGAACATGTTTTTAGTCCAAACTTGGTTGTAAAGGTTCTTCCTTCAGTTTGTCACCTGATCGTTTCTCTATTATCAGGTTCTGAAAATCAATCAAATGTTCCGTTAACTTGTTTTTACATACGTTGAACGCGGGATTCTAAATCCGTGTCATCAGTAGATTTATTCATCAGGCGTTCACCTTCTTACTAAAACTTTAAAAAGGCTTAAATTAGATATTTATAGCATTTAAGGTGTAAATGTAAAATTTCACAGGATGCAAATTCAGAAGTTTTTGGTCTCATGTTTCAGCTTGTGTGTGCGTTTCACTGCGACACTGAGCACGCTGACACTCCATGTACATACTGACCTTCGTTTTTATGATGGATTTAGCTCGTTTGTTCGTGCCATTTCTTGTACCACAGGACTTCCTCCTGAGACATTTTTTTCTACCTGTACATTCCAGCTGGATGCCTTGATTCAGGCCCTGCCTGTTGCAGACACAGAAGGTCTCTGCTGTGCTTGTAAAGTGGTCTCTGATTCAGTTTTTACCCACTGAGACTGTTTTCTGTGTGGGGAAACTTTTCTTCTGAGTGTTTGCTCGACTCAATTTTGAGACAATCCATGCGTTTTCCATAACACAACTACTCTCGTGCTTTTATTTTGAAGGGGCACATCTTTATGTGTCTTTTCTCCATGAAAGGCACAGTTCCTTAGCCTGCAGTTACTAATATCTGTCTAAGTACACTCACACAACTCTGACACACTCAAGAATTTAACACTATCGTACATTAACTAGCTGCCCAAGTAAAACGCTCGTCGGACAGCATGAAGGAACATCAGATTTATGCACTTTTCATCAAATTCAGAGCTTTTTAAAGGATTCTTAACCCATTATTTTCTCTCATCTTCATCTCGGCCCGTTAGGAGAACAAATGAAACATTCCAATCAAGTTTTGTAGAATCAGCATTTTATTTAAAACAGTTTGGATTGTTTTTCTGTTGGCTGGTGTTTGTTTGACTGACATGGCACATGTTTTTTTTTTTCTTTTTTTATTTAAGATGTACTAATGTGCATTAACTTGCTGTTTTCGGTCTTTATTACCACCATCTGTTTATTTTTGCTTGTTTTTGTTTCACCCCTGGCTTCTTACGATGAATCAATCAGAAGGATTTTGTGTGTTCGGTGTCTCTCAAAGTGGATTCTTGTTGTAAAGTGATCGTGGGGTCAATGCTGTAAAAGAAAAAGTGATCGTGGAACATATATAGATATATATAGATATAATTTTTTGCAGTTGGTTTTGCACTGTTACGTTGATATGCACTAATAGAAAAGAAACATACCTCATTTTTCTATAGAACCCTAAATTTTGCAAGAGTGCTATTGCTCTTTGGGTACCTTTAAAAAACAAACAGACAAAGCTGAATAATTAACTCTCATGTTGGTAGCAGTCACTATTAAACCAGGTGAATATTTGTCAAAGGGCTGTTAAAAGGTTTTAGCTTCAAATGAAAGAGTTAATTTGTCGAAAGGTCGCTCCAATTCAATAGAACTTGCTGCAATTGAACACGCTGCTCAGGTTAGTGGTACATTCATACCAATCAGAAGGCTACAAGTATAATAGTTATACGTAAGGATAGACGTCATCTGAAAATCCTTTTCTATTTTTCATAAATGTGGAAGGTTAAATCCTGGTACGGAGCTTAAAGGTTGGTAGGTGTACTCCTAATTTCAGTAGTTTGTTTTATTCTGGTCCATTGTTACACTACAAAAAGTTTTCTAAGCTGATGTGTGAAGAGGTGAGTGTAGCAGAGGGAGCCGTTCATTCTTCTATATGAGACACATCCAGAGTGCTGAACAATCAAAACTTAGATCTTTTCTTTAATGCAATAT
This sequence comes from Pachypanchax playfairii, assembly GCA_006937955.1. Classification (NCBI taxonomy): domain Eukaryota; kingdom Metazoa; phylum Chordata; class Actinopteri; order Cyprinodontiformes; family Aplocheilidae; genus Pachypanchax; species Pachypanchax playfairii. The sequence goes on from SSNP01000035.1 coordinate 3,244,548, forward strand.
CAAACTCCTTGATTCTACTTTGCAAAGCATGTGTTAAGTGTTGAATGAACGAAATGGTATTTATCACCAAAAGAATCTAGTTTCCACTCCACGTCCTGTTATGTTTCTGTTTTCACATTAACAGTAAAAAGGAAAGTGGTTTAAGGATTTGGGAGAGGTTACTTATTAGTGTCAACTTCATTGTTCATCTATTTACTTAAATGACCAAATAATGTATGTAGCCTTTCACCTTAAAGTCACTTATTGTATATGGCGATGTGTATATAAATATATAAATATATATATATAACAAAATGCCTTATAAACGAGGGACGTTCAACCCGAATAGAAGATATCTGGATAATAAAAAGAGAAAACAATGTTGCTTTGTCTTCATTTCTTCTTCTCTTTGAATCAAAGTTGCAGGATTTTGGAAAATGATTTTTTTCTACAGACTGTTGTGACAACAGACGTGACGGATGCAGGTGGAATGTTTCCAGAACAGACTTTCTGTTGACAGAAGAATCAACGTGAGATTCTGTGTCTGTATTCAGGCTGCACGGTGCAATTCTGTTGTGTTCTAACAGAAAGGTTTGGGGTTCAACTCCCAGCTGAGAGCTAACTATGTAGTTTCCTGGTACAGACCAAAAACACACGTGTGAAGTTGGATGATTTTCAGTTGTTAGTAGGTGTGTGTATGTGAGACCGGGTGTCCATGGCGTATCCGACCTCTGACCTACTGGCTGCTGATGAGACGTCGAGCAAGTGGGTATAAAAACATGACTCAAATTTAACTTCTGAACTCATAGAAATTTGTTCTTTTCAGTTTGTGTACTTTTATTAAAAACCCATATTTAAAGTTCTTTATGAAAATTACTTTGTTTAATGTTTATAATAACCATCTGTGTATTCCTGACAGGAAGCATCACTGGGAACAGTTCACTAATCTTTCTGCTACACAGACCGAAGGGTGTTGTGATGATGTTGGATCTCAGTTCCTCTACTTTAAAACATCTTATCAGATCCTCGAGTTTCCCTCATTGCTTCATCAAAGCACATGACCTAAGACTTTTAAATAACTGTATTTTATTAACCATTTAAACGTGTTAAAATCTGCTCCATCTCTAGAGTCAGTGTGTCAAATTTCACCTGATTTAACTCATAACAAAAATATTCAATTATTTTACATCAGAACAGTGTTAAATGGATATTTTGGGCCTAAAGTTCATCATACAAGGTTCAACTAATATTTCCTATGATGTGTTTGACATATTCGACCTGTAACACTCTAATGTCCTTCAGAATTTAATAAAATGGTGAACATTTTTGTTGTGTTTGAGGATATTGAAGGATTGTTCTAATTAAAGTTTAGATTTTCACAAAGCCAACCTTTGAGTTAGAAGTAAACAAACTGAAAACATTAGTTGTCATTTCATTTTTAGTAATATTCATGAACTAGTTACACGTGTTGAGAAAACATTCTACAAAACCAGTATTAGTGTCCTGGATGTTTGCTGATCCAGATGAAATCATCAAAACTCACACGCTCTGAAATTAAAACCACTGAAATGACAGAACAGACGCTGGTTTAATCTTCAAGATTTAAACCTTCATTTTCACTTTAAGTCCTTTGAGATTCAACAGAATTAAAAGTCTAATTTTCCTTTGTAGCAGAACAGGATGATGTGCATTTCATCAGATTCTTTAGTTTCTAATAAAGGCAACCATTTTAACACAAAACAAACATCCAGTTCTGTTCTTCATCTTTGTCATTCTGATTTCTATAAAATACTAAAATAAGACATTAAACAGTAAAACTGAGTAACTCTAAACTATTGAAAATATGCAAATAACACTTAAAGAGAAGCTTTTTCACTTGGAAACTTGTTACAGAGGACCGGGGGCTTTACAACATCCAAATAAAACTTAAGTTGTGTGAACAGAGTAATTCAATGGAAACAGTGAAACCATCAGGAAAACTGCACACTGAGGTAAACACTCTATACATCATAAAATAAAGATATCAACCTCATGTCTGTGAGCGAGCTGCCCGAAACAGGTGATACTTTAAAAAATAAAACCAAAAAGTTCAAAAAAATCTTCAAATATTCAACATTTTGACGTGGAGGAACTCCCTTGCTGTTAGAACGGTCTCTGTGTTCCTTTGAAGGTCTTGAATCCCCCCACGGTGCCGCTGCTGGACATCGAGCTGTTTGTGATCTGGACGACTCTGCTCAATCCAGATGTGTGACTGCAGAGACACAAAAGTTACGTCTAAATGGCTGCTAGTAAGTTCCACCATCGATCTCTTATTACTCGATGTATTACACGTACCTAGCAGGAGGCAGGATGCCACCTCGGTTGTCTCCCATCCTGCGAGTGTCAGAGAAGACCCCTCCCTGAGAACCAGAACCACCATGCCAGTCCTTCCTCATTCCCTGATCCCTGCTGGGACGCTCCACCACAACCTGGCGCCCGGAGCTGAACGGCTGCAGACACACAGTAAGAAAATCTGATTAAATGTTTAAAAAAAAAAAACCAAACATGGCAGAATCAATTAAAGAGAGTTAAACAAACCTGATCCTCCATCCCCATGGACCTCCTTTCATCTCGATCAGTATAGTTGCTCCTTCCACGGTTCATTGGGGGCCCCTCCCTGACTGGCCGGTCTGTACGAATGCGCAGGGGTCCTCTGCAAAAAACGGGACATTTTATACAACTCCGCTTTTCCTCTCAGTCTAATTATGCTGCTTCTTCAAAGACAAGTTTATACCGTATATCTCCCTTGTTAGTGTTTATTCCTGCATCATTTTTCCACGTCTGCCCTCCATCTCTTGGTGTGCGGTTGTGTGACATGGCTGGAATCGCAGGCCGTGCACCCACAGGGCGATCGTGCATCGGCGCCGGGCGTCTCTCATCTCTGTCCCTGCGATCAGTGTCGAAGCCTTTGGGGTATCTATCGAAGCCTGCGGCCTCTCTGTGAGGAGCCGGGCGACTTTTCTTTGCTTCTGGTTCCCCTTCAAACCTGTTACGTCTTGAAATGAAAACAACGAGGCTCAATAAGATTCTACACATCAGACAAGCACCGATCAGACCAATAAATTATCTTAGATTCTATAGAACACCAACATTTTCTTTGAGAAACGATTTCTCCTAAACTTCTGCATCAAATCACACGCAGTGAAGGTGTGAAACTGAATACCAGAATGTTTTTCTTTCTGTTGAGGTACTGTATAGTATTCATATATACTGATACGCTCAAACAAAGTAGTATAAATTTCCCTATAAATGTCTGGCTCTGTGTGTAATCAGATATTCCTTTAGATAAAAGAAGTTCCGCTTAAATAAAATTTTCCTTTTGTATTATTCTTTTTTCCCCTCCATTCCATATGACCATAAAAAGAAGGAAAAAAAAATGAAGAATGAAGATGGAAACAAAGTTAAATTTTAGGAACAAATAATTACATTTAGTAAAAATTAAAACAGATTTCTTAGACCCCAAAAGTCCACCTGAAAATTAAAAACAACAGTTTATTATCTCCAGATTCCAGCTAATTTATTACTTGAGTGTGTTAAGTTGAACAATCTAACTGCAAATAATTAAAAGAAACATCTGTTTGTTTTTAATCCCTCTGTATGTCCGCCTCTCTGTAAGTGATCGTGTTTTAACAGCATCCTGCTTCGTGCTGCTTGTAGCTGCACATTAACATAAAGCATGAAAAGAAGAAGATTGAACACTGTTCAGCTGCATGTCGTGTCATTCATCTAGGAAGATGTTTTATATCATTAGTTTCTCTTCTATGGTGTAAAAAGCCACATGTTGAACTTGTACGACTGTTTATTTTACTGTGAAATCTCAGCTGTGTGAAGCACACATACCTGTCGTAGGCGGGGTTGGGTTGTTGGGCACCAGGGTCTGGAAACCGACCCCTCTCACGAGGATTAGCGTTTGTGAAGCGGTTCTGCTGCCGGTTGTAATTGGAGCCTTGGTTCAAACGGACCTCAGACTCAGGCTGGATCTTCTTGTTGCCGTTCCAATAAGGATCATCACGCCGCCTGAAATATCAGGCACCAACATTCCTCATGACTCAATAGGACTTAATGATTAAACTGTTACTATCAGTTAAAATATTACGTTTACTCAGATTATTATATTTACACTCAATCTAAAATGAACCTGATGAACCTCAGACAGTATTTGGTCACAAACATTCATCACAATCCTGCTGATGAGATTAATTAAATAAATAAATAAATAAATAAATAAATACCCTTGTTCCACCTCACGTCCTCTCTTGAGGTTGTTTCTCTTCTCCTGTTCAAATCGGAGCTGCTCCTGCTGCCGGCGAAGCTCCTCCCGTTCACGTGCCATCCGCTCAGCCTCTTTACGTCTTTCCTGATAGAATTGGTTTAAGATATAATTAAATCTTTATGATCATGAGCAACAAGAAAACATGTTTTAAAAACATAGTATCATATACAAAGCAATTACAATTTAAAATGAGAATAATACTGTTTCGTGCAACAGTTAAAACAAACTAAAGAAGCTCCTCTGCCAGATGCTCTTGCTTGACTCAGACAAATATCAGACGTATGATCCGTACCTCGATGTGAAGTTTCTGTTAAAACAGAAAATCCAGTTTGATAATAGAGATAAAATCTTTTAAAAAAAAAAAGTGGCTTGTGAGCAAGACTAGGAGAGCCATCAACACTGATGATCCACAGCAGCACGAGCAACATCACAGCTGCAGGCTGGTTCCACAGACAGAAGGAATAAAATGGCGTTTGCCCGTGAAGTTTGGGTGAAGCAGTCGGAGATAAAGATTCATAAGCAACAAGAAAAGAAATCCTCTCTGCGGAACAAGCTGAAGTAGACTCCAGAGAAAGTGCACAGCATTGTTGCCTAGCAACACTGTGCTTCTTAAATAACCACAGGTTTTCCTGGACCCCAAGCTCTTTTCCTCTTATGGGGTTGACAGTATATCCAGTCTAAATGATGATTGATGAATAAGGAGCATCTCAAACAATAAAATAAAAGTTGGTACATTAGCCAACTAAACAGGCGCCATCTTTATGATTAACTAGACGTAGAAACAAGCCAAGCCAGTTGAAGTGGAAACAGAACGTGCACTTACTCAAGGCTGGCAGCAGTTTTAAGTCCCGCCCCCTCCATGTAAATAAATAGGAAATTTTCCTGACTAAAATATAAAATTACTCCTCAGATCAGTGTCTAACTCATGTAGTTCTTACAAGCTGCCTCATTCAAATATTTTTTTCCTAAATGAGAAAACCCTGAAACTTGATACTGACAGTTTGGAGCCGCGAGCATAAATCTGTTAAAATTAATTATACCTGCTCCAAGCGCATCCTCTCTCTCTCAAGCCTCTCCCTCTCCAGACGCTCCCTCTCAAGCTTCTCTCTCTCCATGTCCAGTCTCTGTCGCTCCCGGAGCAGGTTCTCACGTTCACGCATCAGACGAATTCGCTCACGCTCCCGACGCTCTTGTTCTGCTATTTCACGTCGCCTTGAAAAAAAAAGAACTAAATAAATAAACACTATCACATTATTCTAATTAAAAAGGTAGTCGTAATTGTTCATGGGTTACCTGCGCATCTCTGTAGCTCTGCGGATACGTTCCATTTGAGCAAAACGTTCACGCATCCTCTCCTCTTTCTGCTCCTTCATCTTATCAAAAGGCAAGATGTCCATGTTTTGTCCTCTGTTGGCAAAATTTCGCTGTCTCTGTCTTAATATCGCCAACTAAAAGGAAAAATATACATTTTAGTAATGAATGAGTATAACTCTGGATATAAATATATTACACTGAACACAGTGAAAACAGTTCTTTACCTCTTCAGGAGGAATCAGCCATTTTGGCTGCCTCTGAACATTGGCATGCATGAAGGGCTAGAAAAAAACAGAAGTTGCATTTAACTTCCATGACAATTAAAAAACATTTTAGAATTATAAAAATACAAATCAGATTTTCTGAACTTTGTACCCTTTTGAAAGGTCTTGTTTTGCCAAAATTCTGTTCTCTTTTAGTGTTATCCACCATCCTGTCTGGGCTCTTAGTCCCTGGGGGAAAAAAACAAACAAACAAATATTTAGATGTATTTAAACTAAAGATTGTCTGGTGCAGACTTAAAAAAACAAAGCAACTTACGTCCATGCTTTTTCTCATCCTTTTTGGCAGAATCTTGACCTGAGTTTGATGAAACAGGCTCTGATTTTTTATTCTTAGATTCCGGATTTTTGGATGAATCCTTGTCTTTTTCTGATTGTTTATCAGATTTCTTTTCTTCTTTTTTGTGAGCTGGCTGTGCTCTAACAGTACAACAACAAAAAGTTTAATATGATTAAAATGAACAGATGAACATTTTACCTTTCTTTGTTACTCACTTGTTTGTCCCAGCAGAGATGTGCTTATTATTCGATTTGTTGGAACTTGTTTTATCCTCCATTTCCTTCTTTGAAGACTCTTTTTTGAATGGATCACTTTTGGACTTGAAAAGGTTAAAAAAACAAAATTAAACTGGAACAATTAGAATTTCTGTGATAAATGTCAAGTATTTTATCTTACATAACTACTGTAGAAATAAATTTATAGATATTAAATCTTTCTTACCCGTTCTACATAAATCTGCTGCCCGTGGAGTTCCGTACAGTCGAGGTGGGAGATGCATCGCGCCACCTCGGTGCTCGAAGACATCGTCACCAAGCCGTAACATTTTGAACTAGGACTGCGTGCGTTTGTAACCACCTTGGCACTTAAAACCTGTTGCAAATGTTTTTTTTAAAGACAATGCTTAGAAAGTTGAGTGATACTTGTGTGTTTAACATTTTTTAAGACACGAGATTTATTTACCTTTCCGTATTTGCCAAATAAATTCTTTAGATCTGCTGCTTTGGTGTTTGAAGACAAGCCGCTCACCCATAAGTTATGAGAAGACGTGCTGGTGCTGCTGCCAGCTGATGATAAAATAACTTTATTAATATTTTCAACAGAGCGTGTGACAAAAAGATGTACGCCATCAAGCTGAGTTTAATAAATGCGTGGATGTCTTACCCTTTTCATCCTTTGCAGCTTTTCCATCTCTGTCTTTTGAAGAACTATAAAAAACAAACGTTTCAACAACAAAGAAAATGAGCGAAGGTAAATAAAAACATGGTGCACCGTGACAGACAAACAACTTGGACCATAAAGCAAGTTTTCAATTGATGGAGGGGAAAAAAGTCCTTTAGGGAAGGTGTAGAACTGAACCATTGTCTCAAAGGCTTCATTGTTTTTTTCCGGTGGTGAGAGGGGACAAGTTGAGCCAATTTATTCCCTGGATCAATGAAATCTTCAGAGGTTTGTTCGACTTCAGTGAATCATTTGACCAAAAGGAAAAAATATATATACCAAAAAAACCAATCACGTCATCATGGTGTCTAATGCTGTTTTACACTGCCATGTGTAGAAACAGCAAAAGGCTTTAGATCTGCCAGAAAAGTCAAAGTAACAAAATAAAAGTTGTTTTCTCAGCTCCAGGTTAACGTCACAATTTAACCAACTTCAGAGAAATAAACCAAAGTAGTTAATTGCAGGATTAGGTACATCAGTGAACATTTTCCTTATGGTGACATTTTAAAAAATCTTGAGGCTACCCACAAAGTTGCGTTCTTAGAGAGCAGGACTTGGTAGGAGTATCAAAGAACTGACATAGAAAGACAAACCTCTTTGCTTGACCTGAGGCCCCAGAAGCAGAGGGGCCTTTCTTCCCAGAATCCTTTTCTTTGTCTTCGGATTCATCTTTCATCATGTCGTCTCTGTTGTTGTTCTTCGTGGACTCATCTCTGGATCCATCGTCTGTCTTACCATCTTCATTGGCCTCGATGTCTTCCTCTTTCGCGTCATCATCTCGGCTCCTCTCAGCACTGGTCCCCATCTCATCAGTGCCCTTCTCGGCTTCTGGATCTGGAAGTTTCACATGTTTACCTGTTTCCAGGAGGTCGTCACCATCAACTTCTAGGGTGATGGCATCTTCATTTGGGATTGAGACGGACAGATGATCATCCTCAGCTTCTCTGGAGGAACTTAGGGCTTCGTCTACCTCTGGCACTTCGGTCTCAGCCTCTAGGTCGGCATCCTCATCTGCCTCTGGCTCCGTCTCCTCATCTGCCTCGGGTTCAGGCTCTGAATCCCCATCAGCCACCATAGCTTCAGACTCTGGTTCAGCCTCAGAGTGAGCAAGGCTGTCCTCACAGGGCGGAGGCTTAGAATTTTCACGATTACCATCATCTGTATCAGTTACATCTGAGGGATTTAATAAGGATACACATGGCAAAAACACAACATCAACATGTCGCATGTTACTTGACCTAAAAAGTAGAATATAAAGCACATTTAGTGTTAATGGTCATCGAGGGCGTAGATATCACAGGAAGACAACAAACATAATCTTCATTGAAAATGGGATGATTTAGTGCTCCTCAGTTCATGACATACTGGATTCAAGCCACTCTTCACAGTGAAGGTGAAACTCCAGAAGACTCCTAAAATGTCCAACAGTTCACGGGACAACGTCCAAAACTAAAAAAAAAAAAATGCAGTTCTTCATTTTTGTCCGATGCGTACATTACATCTACAGTCACTCCAAGGAAGGCTGTAAAAATTCAGAGAATCCTCCTTTGTTTCTTCTACAATCCATCTTTGTGTCTCAGCAGGAGTAAAATCAAGAAGATTCTTCTCTTTCATCACATTTTATTTGCTGAAATGTTTCCATCCAACAGTACACAGTAAAAAAAGGTGGCTCTTTGAGTGTCCTCGTCAATTTCCAGCCAAGGCATATGTGCTTCTTCCTGCTCACATCAGAATGAGTCAGTAGTAAAAACTGTCTCTTAGCTGATGCCTCTAGATTCATGGTCAGGACATCAATACAAAACGTTAGGAGTGCAGCAGTCCAGGATTTAAGTGAGATCCTAGTTTCCCTGAATGGCTTTTTCACCTTGACAACACCTTTTAAAATGGTATCTGAGTCCTGTGGCAAAGGGAGTGATGTATTCAGATCTGTCCAATACAAGTGAAGCAAGTCTATCCAACCATGTTCTCAGTCCGAGTTGAAAGTAAATCACAATGATCCTGAAGCTTGCACGCTCTTGTTCTTCCAACTGACACAATGTAAACTTATAATTTTTCTGGCTTCATTTCCTTGGAGAACGTAGAAGGTTTGATGCGAGGGCCGATGGAATTGGAATAAAGACAATTTTTCCTTAAGCTGTTGAGGAACTTCAGGAACTTGAAAACCTAAATTCGAAAACAACCTAGAACCAACGGTTTCCATGTGAAACGGTAAAAAAAAAAAAAATGAAATTAAAAACATTCAGTGGTTCTTCAAACATGTCCGTCTCATCACTCCTTTGTAAATGTTGTTAACCTACACAGGAGCAGTAGGTCTCAAAAACAACATGTATTTAAAATGTATACACCAGGGTGAGGATGTCATCATACATGTCTGCTGTGAGGAAAAACAAAATCTTATATTAACACCCAAGTGTTACCTTACATACCTTTTTCTGATTCATACTCATCAGTTTCCTAAAAAAAACAAAGAAATTGAAATGAGATGTATAAATGTTTACAGGTTTACTTTGTTAAGGAAGCCTCACATAAAAAAGGCTTCATGTTTTACACATACTCTTAAAACAGACATCCAAAAGAAATCAACAGGAGTATAAAAATACTCTCTTACATTTAAATATAAACTACATAATATACTATATATAAACTAAATATAGGACACTGGGAAAATTAAATGCAAAATTTAATTTGTCATATACTGCAATAGTTCAATACTGATCAAAGTGAAAATTCGTGAGTATCTAGATACTTTGAAAAGAGAGGGTAAAAACGAGGGAAAAACAAAACAAAGACATGTTACACCCACCTTCGAAAATGTGTCTTCTGTTGTGGTGTCCACATCAGAATCCTTCCTCCCTAAAAGAATAAATAATACAAAAGATAAATAGGAAAACTACAACATTTAAACTTGATAAGACACAATGACTATTGTATGAAACATTGAAAATACTTACCACCTTTAGCTTTTCCACTTTTCCTTGCTGACGCATCAGCTGAACGCTGGATTTGAATGTGTTCTGGGTCCCCACCTTCATCCTGAATAGCCTTAAAAAGTTGTTTCAATAACAAAGAAGAGTAGTTAACATACAATGTGTGACGTTAAGAAGTTGTTTTTTATAATATTTGAGACTCATTAATAGTTAAAGTTACACACAGCGGATTCTATTTCAGTCACTGTTGGTTTAAAAATGTGCTTAAAGACAAATGCACTCATTTTCACGTTCAATAATAAATAAGAACATCGCCATGAACCATTATTGCGGCTGTAACTCCCCATTGAAATCTTTCTCTCAGCAAAAACTGACCGTGTGAGGGTAGAAATGTGTTTTTAGACCTCAAGAATTTGGTTGTTCCAACAAGAGCTCTAGTCTTGACTCTATCCCTTTCTTAAATTTACATATACTTGAACCGCAATGTTTTTTTTTCATAGAAAATTGGGTCAATGAAGAGATCCAACAGACATGTTAGCCAAGATCTGTCTGATGTGACCACCATTTATCCCCCTTAGAAGGTTCAGATAGGCTAGTTGACAAAAATATACACAAGTAGTTTAGGATATAAAAAAAAACAATCAAGAACCAGTGTTTAACACAGTCGTAATACCTAAACAGGCGATCCACTGATATTTTTTTAATTATTCACATATTCTGCAATCTCTATATTTTGAAATAATCACACATTCTCTGTTAAACTGCACAAGATCTAATTGGGCAATCAGCAACACTCTCTCATATGGTCACATGATCTAAAGCTTCCCTCTTCCTGCATGAATTATCCTGTGCCTGAAGCAAGTCAACCAAAAAAGGTGTAAAAATAGGACAGTAAACCTGGAGTCAGTTGCTTCTTATAGCTCGTATGTAGAAAATAAAACTGCAGGAATTTTAACTTGTATGTAACTCCACAATATTTTATTAAAACATAGGATAGTTGAGCAAATACCTCTTAATACTGGAGAAAAACACTGACCCAAATTTTAAAGAAAAAATGAGGAGCCTCTGATGTTCAGGTGCATTTAATCACATGACTCTCACATAGTGACACTGCATGAATTATTTGTATATAATAATTAAGAAATCGTGCAAATCTCGTTCCAAGCAATTGGAAACCTGCACACATTTTTCTTTATATATGAAGTAAAAAAAAAATCGAACATTTAACCCTTTAACCGCAAACGTGGCAGAACTGCATAAGCTCCATTCTCTGAATAAAAATGTAATAAAAGGGCCTTTAAATGTATCACTGGTACTTTTACTTGTGTACAGTTATACGTAAAATACCACAGTAAATGAAACTGTGTCAATGACGATAAATTTTCTGAGAAAACCCGGGCTGTTAAAGGGTTCATCTTTGCGCATGAACCCGCGGTGAACGAGTCA